>OZ005738.1:122613084-123149173 GCA_963930755.1 Eudasyphora cyanicolor | reverse complement strand
AAAACTGATCAAAGATGTTGTAAAGTTTCTTCGGAAAGTGGAAAATGTACAATCTAGCCTATCATGCTGCATTGGTCAAAGATTTATTCAGGACGAGCAATATGAAGCTTTGTATAATGAATAAAGGAGCCACAAAGATTTTATGTCTTAAAATAAGGGTTGAAATAGTTCGCTGTTTATAATCTATATAGATTATAAATGAAACTTACGATGAGTCAGCAATTTCTAAATGAAGGTCGGGTTCGACACTCAAATTTAAAAATGCGAGGTCTTCCCACATACCAAGGCTTTACTCGGGTACCCCGCAACCAACTCCGCATCCGACTTGTCATTTTGCACCATTTACTGGTAAAAAATGCTTTTGATTTCCGCGGCAACGTTGTCCCATCAACCATGCTGCACATTTTGTCGTATACTCGATTCCAGGCGGCCAACTCTTCGGCCTTATTGGTACGCAGTTCTATGGGAAAATTTTGGTCCCATATAACTGGTTCCGCCCTCACGATTAATATGAGGAGGCGTGTGGCCGCACGGGAAGAGTAGATGTTGTCTGAAAAAATGAAAAAAATTTAAATACAATCAAATGGCAAAATTGAAATACGATACAATCACAAGTTGGATAAGTACATAAATATATTTTTTAATGAAATATTTTGTACTTACCTATAAAAAGAAGTATTAGATATAACGATATGTTCAGAAAATCTTATTGATGAGATTCATGAGGGGAGGGTTTCGGATGAACACTCCTATTCAGACCACCGTTATATAAGGTTTAAAATTGCACGGCCACCGCCAAACCCCATAAGTTTCCGTAATAAGGCTAAGACCGACTGGACTCAATTCGGAAATCTACTTATAAATCGATTGGGGCAGCCTACACGCGATTATCTATGTGCAGAAGACATTGATATCAATGTTAAGAAGATTACCGAGGCTCTTGTAAAATCATTCGAAGATAGTTGCCCACTTCGAGAAAGGAAATCTGCCTTTGAGAAACCCTGGATGACAGGACAAATTCGCTCGATTGGCAAAGATGTCCGCAGACTTTACAATAGAGCTCGACGTAAAAAACAATCAGTATATTGGGACGACTACCACAGAAGACTCAAAGAATACAATAAAATCGTTAGATCGGCGAAACGTAACTCCTGGAGGCTTTTCTGTGAACAGGTAGACAGCGTTAACAGCATGTCTAAAATGAAAAGTTCTCTCAAAAACTCATGTCCAAACCGAAACCACTGGTGGATAAAACGGGTAAAAGGATGGAAACTATAGAGGATACCGTAAGGCTCTTGATAAAACTCATTTTCCGACTGGTAATGCTGGACCACAGAGGAACAGTTACAGAATGAAAATGTATTGCATCAAGTACCTATTTACGGATATAACAGATGGTATGGTTAAAGAAGCGATAAAAAGTTTCTCTCCCTTTAAGGCTGCGGGACCGGATGGAATATTTCCAGCACTTCTGCAGAATGAGGTGGATCTGGTATCAACTCATCTGGCTGGAGTGTTCACTGCATGCCTAACCCATTCGTATACCCCAAAAAACTGGCAGGAATCAAGGGTGGTCTTTATACCAAAGCCTGGCAAGGCGAGTTACACGACCCCAAAGGCTTATCGACCCATTAGCCTTACTTCTTTCCTGTTAAAAACAATGGAGCGAATAATTGATGACATGGTCAAAGGTAAAATAGCGGATGACAGGCTAAAATTCAAACAACACGCCTATGTCAAAGGAAGATCAGTGGAAACAGCTCTGCATGAGGTAGTGCACCACATAGAAGAGTCCTTCAGTAAAGAAATGTATACACTTGCTGTTTGCATAGACATTGAGGGCGCATTTAACAATGTACAGACCGATACACTTATCCAGTCCTTAGACGAGTTTCAGGTTGACCGGGCGCTGAAAAACTGGATCAACAATATGCTAAGGAATAGGTGGATTATTTGTGGGTCATATGACGTAAAAATTAGAGACAAGGTAAATCGTGGTATACCTCAGGGGGGCATTTTATCGCCTCTTCTATGGGTTACGACGATACACAGTCTCCTAAAAGCCCTCACCAATGAAGGACTTAAACCAGTCTGTTATGCAGACGACGTTGTAATACTTCTAAGGGGCTTTCATCCAAATCTATTATGCAGAAGAGCTGAAGAGGCACTTAACATAGCATATAACTGGGCACAACCAAGGGGATTAATGTTAACCCAGACAAAACAGAAATATGTCTATTTACAAGGAAAACGAAGATCACACGTTTTACCCGCCTCGATTCCTGAATAAGACAATTGGCTATATCTAAAAAGGTAAAATACTTGGGAGTAATCTTGGATCAGAAACTGTACTGGAAAGATCATCTTGAAGAAAGAGTTACAAAGGCACACAGATGTTGGTCGTTGTGCAGAAGAGCATGGGGACTACGTCCAAATATGACTCACTGGCTTTACATGAGCGTGATTAGACAATAATCACCTTCGCCTCTGTAGTGTGGTGGACATCAATGGACAAGAAGTGCAACGTAATACCTTTGCAAAAAATTCAACGTATGTGCTGTCTAGGCATAAGCGGGGAATTTAGAACTGCACCAACAAAAGCGTTGGAGACTATACTGCACATCCAACCAATAGACATCCGTATAAAGTATGAGGCAGCCCTCACAGCAAGACGTCTACAAGTGATGGGTGAATGATAAATCGAGACCACAAGTCGTACCATCAGAAGATTTTAGAATATCTAGTTGGTCACATTCAAACGCCAGAAATCTCGGACCGCATTCCTGAAGTGCGGCTTACAGCTAACTGTGATACGTTTGTGCCAGACAGACGCTCCTGGGAAAATGGAACTTTGGCCCATGTGCCAGTGGGAACCAGCTGCTACACGGATGGGTCTAAGCGAGGAGGAAGGACGGGTCTGGGACTTTTTATTGATGAACCAGAAGTCGAACTTCACTTCCGCCTCCCTGACCATAACACGGTATTTCAAGCAGAAGTTCGAGCAATCACGGAGTGTGTGAACTGGCTCAGTAACACGACAAAGCCTAAATATGCCAACATCTTCACAGATAGCCAAATGGCGATTAAAGCAATAACATCGGAAAGGGTCAAATCTAGAACTGTGTTGGACTGTAAAAGAACGATAAATGATTACTCAGCCCATGGTCAATTGCGTATTTGGTGGGTACCAGGACACAACGGAGTGATTGGAAATGAACGGGCAAACAACTTGGCTTCAAAGGGCAGAGAACTTCGAGTAATACACTTGAAAAATTGGAAACCTTTCGAAGCCACGAAAAATGAGTTGAAGCTCTGGGCAGTGATGGCTCATAAAACTATGTGGAATAGCGCAACAGTAGGAGCAACTGCAAAGATACTGTGGGGTGACCCAAATGAAAAGAAAACAAGAAGTCTTCTGAAACTAAACAAGATCGATATTAGTAAGATGATGAGTGTTCTAACGGGACACTCAAGCTTACAAGCACATCTTCATCGCATAGGACTAGCAGGAAACGACGAATGCAGGCATGCAGAGAAAACATCGAAACGATGGAACATTTTCTGTGTCACTGCCCGGCTTTCACACATGCAAGATCCCACATTTCGGGTCCGACATATTACCAGACTTGACTCATCTCAGAGAATATGACTGGAAGATACTGAGAAAATTCGTGTCTAGTACCGATTTTCTGTAACTCGTGAGGTATAAAAAGATCATAAATAAGGAGCGCACAACAGGCCGAACCACTGGCTTAAGTGTATGTCCATGGACATGAGACGTTTAAACGTCTCCTCTCTTCAACCTAACCCTACCTATAAATTCTTTTCTCAATTCCTGCGGCACTTTCACTAGCAAGTAGCCCTCTCCGGCTAACTTGGCCCTCAGGTAGCTATCCACATGTAGGTAATTTATTATATTGCCGTTGTTGTTGCCGTTTCCGTTGCAGTTGTTGTTGCCGTTTCCGTTGTTGTTGTCGTTTCCGTTGTTGCCGTTTCGTTGTTGTTGTTGCCGTTTCCGTTGTTGTTGCCGTTTCCGTTGTGGTGGGGTTGATGAGGGTGGTGGGAGCTTGAGGAGAGTGCGGCTGCTGTGGAGCCTCTACGTCTTGGGCCGGTGGTTCTACGTTGGCGAGTTCTGAAAAAATGTTAGATTTAGATTAGAATTCGAAATTCAATAACTATATTTTGTAATAGAAAGCAATAGCATGACAAATTTTTCAGTTATTCACAAAAACTGATCAAAGATGTTGTAAAGTTTTCTTCGGAAAGTGGAAATGTACAATCTAGCCTATCATGCTGCATTGGTCAAAGATTTATTCAGGACGAGCAATATGAAGCTTTGTATAATGAATAAAGGAGCCACAAAGATTTTATGTCTTAAAATAAGGGTTGAAATAGTTCGCTGTTTATAATCTATGTATATAGATTATAAATGAAACTTACGATGAGTCAGCAATATCTAAATGAAGGTCGGGTTCGACACTCAAATTTAAAAATGCGAGGTCTTCCACATACCAAGGCTTTACTCGGGTACCCCGCAACCAACTCCGCATCCGACTTGTCATTTTGCACCATTTACTGGTAAAAAATGCTTTTGATTTCCGCGGCAACGTTGTCCCATCAACCATGCTGCACATTTTGTCGTATACTCGATTCCAGGCGGCCAACACTTCAGCCTTATTGGTACGCAGTTCTATGGGAAAATTTTGGTCCCATAGAACTGGTTCCGCCCTCACGTTTAATATGAGGAGGCGTGTGGCCGCACGGGAAGAGTAGGTGTTGTCTGAAAAAAATTGAATTACAATCAAATGGCAAAATTGAAATACAATCAATGGCAAAATTGAAATACGATACAATCACAAGTTGGATAAGTACATAAATATATTTTTTTATGAATATTTTGTACTTACCTATAAATTCTTTTCTCCGCATCCGACTTGTCATTTTGCACCATTTACTGGTAAAAAATGCTTTTGATTTCCGCGGCAACGTTGTCCCATCAACCATGCTGCACATTTTGTCGTATACTCGATTCCAGGCCGCCAACACTTCAGCCTTATTCGTACGCAGTTCTATGGGAAAATTTTGGTCCCATATGTTAGGCTTTTGTTCTGGTTGAGTTTCACATGGTGTACGGTGAAGATTTTTGGTTCATATAATTGTGAGGAGTTCGGTTTCGAGAAATGAAGTGGGCATAATTGTGTCATATGCATCAAATATCATTTGCTTTAGTTCTGTATATATTTCTGGTTATGGTGGCACACTCGTACATTGAATAATCATAATGTGTGAAACCACTATAGGACGGTGTAAATATTATGTATCATTACAAGTCATTCATCGTACATTTTCAGTAAATGTCGTGTGAATGAGTTAATATATTCATTTCATTTCATTTATTTCGTACAAACTTGTAATTCAAAGCCGTCTGGTCATAAATGAAAAAAGATATTAATATATCCGTGGAGCGATTGTTACAAAATGGTTGTGTGAAGGTTAACAAGACGAGTTCGAGGTGTGCTATCCAAAAAAAGGGCGGAAAAGTGAGGCATACAATTGGGATGAGTTCTGTTTGGGGTGGTGGTAAACTGTTTCGAGTGAAATGTGAGTTGTGTTGGTAAGGCACTTGTAGATTATGTATCAATACAAGTCATTAATCGTACATTTTCAGTAAATGTGGTGTGAATGAGTTAATAAACTTTCAATGATCAATAAAAAAGCCTATGTCACGTGCCCAACATGGATCCACCTGCAATAGAAGTTCTTTAAAATAACATTTTTAAAAACGTGAAATGGTGGAGTTGCTCTTGGTGTGTAGTGCGAAGATATTTTGGTTCATGTAATTGCTAGGAGTTCTGTTTGGGAAAATGGAATGGACATTATTGGGTCATATGCATCATACTATTTCTATTCAGAGCTATGGAATGTATTTCTTGCCTTGAGATATATTCGTACATTGACTACTAGAGGTATGTATCATTAATGCGTGTTGTATACTTATATGTTTCCTAGAAATTGATACCGACGTGTTACTAGCATCTGGAAGGGTGGTGAAACAGTTTCAAATCAATGTGTGTGTTAGTGGGGAAAGGTACTTGCTTTAGTTCTATATGTATTTCTAGTCATTGTCGCATACTAGTGCATTTATAGAAAAAATCTCGATCGATCGAAACTTTAGCGAGCATATTTTTCAGTTGCTCAGGAACACAAAACCTTCTATGGGAAAAGCGAAAGTCGGAGCGAGAATATTTGCTGTTCTGGTTGGATTTCACTTGGAGTATGTTGAAGATTTATAACAGCGAGGAGTTCAGTTTAGAGAAATGAAATAGACATAATTGGGTCGTATGCAGCTTGATGTTAGTAAAATTCTTTAATTTATCTGAGAGTAGTGGTGGTAAGGCAGTTTTTATAGTTCTATGTGTATTTCTAGTCATTGTGGTATACTCATACAAGCAATAATCATAACGTTTGACAATACTAGATGTTGGTGAAGGTGATATGTGAGGAGATGTGGAGGATGTGAGGTTATATGGAGAAATTGAATGTGTATAATTGAGTCGTATGCTGCATGGTGTACATGACGGTTCTTTGAAGTTGTTAGATTTATTTGCTTGGAGAACATAGCTGATATTTTCGCAACTATGTGTACCATTCAATTATTATATAAAAGGAATAGCGTACGCCGATTAATAGTAACATTTCAATATTATATTATAGCGATAACAGTAATTTGTATCGTATTCTGATTTAAAGTCATTGCCTAGCTTATAGGCTCCTAGTTTAACGTCGTTTTTTCTGATAAAGCTTTTTTCACACATACACTGTGTTCGGTTCAAGATTTTTGAAGTTGTAAGTTGCTATTACTATATACTCGTAGATAGATAGATAGTCAGACGTAACAGAAATAATGACAACCAACCTTAGTGGTGATATGTGTTATTGTTCTTTATCATTGTATGTATTGGGTTTTCCACATTTCTGTTCCATAAAGCACACGTTACAATATCCGAAGAAAAAATTAATTTTCTATTATGTTATATTGTATACTGATTCCTCCAGTAACCAGTTATTGATCTCTCGTCTGTACCAACATTTTACACGTCGGAATTTTTATAGCTATATATAATTTGGTATTCATACATAAGATCTGTGCGATAGCGAATTGTTATTTTTGAACGTTAGATAAGTGATGTTCTACAGATTGTGGCACGGCTTAGACTTAACCTCTCTGTACCAAATTAATATGCCCCGGTTTTGAATGAAAAATATACAATTCAAAAATGAATTACATATTTAAATCGAATTAGAATTATTAGTTAAACTGAGATTCTCTCTCAGCTCAAGACTCTCTCGGATAAATCATAACGTTTACAGACCTAATAAATCGGGCAACCAACATATTATTATTATTAGGATTATTATATAGAATATTGCAATTATTATTACTCTTAGTATTATTATTATGTTTTGTGGTTTATATAATGAATAAAAGACTTTACAACTCTTTTTAATATAATAATAATAAATAAAAATATTTGAAATTATAAACACAAAAGCAAACATATTAAACATGTTCTACAAAAATCAATCATATGTTTAGGGAACACTCGATATATGTATATGACATGGAACACAACTAATATTATATGTTTGGGAAAAATTTACCCTAAACTAGTTTTTATTTCCATCCTAATGTTTTCACTTGCAATCTTTAAGTCCGAAACAAAGAATAAGCATTAAAAAAATAAAATTTCTGAACACCGAACTATTTTCTGATCAGTGCACCCTACGTACGGCTCAATTAGGTTTTATTGTGCTGTGCTATTATTTGGTTCTTGTTTTGTCAACAGCTTTATTTTTCCTGTATTTTGTGTCCTATATCCATATTTTAAATAATTATTATAACGTCCAAGAAGGCTTTTAGGAACCATGAAACGTTTGCTTTAGAATCACTTAAAAAAATGTAGGTTACTCTACACCACCTATAACAAAATTTTTTGGGTAGCGTTGTTATCTGGCGTCCTATCGAAACGAAACGCATATCGTTGTTTATGTTTTATCAAACGCTATGTATAGCGCCACACACTCTTTTGAATATGGCTTGAATTTTGAAACTTGACTTTTCGTACTATATTTCTTGTCACAAAAATATGAAGTGTTGAAGTTGCTAATTTCAGCAATTAACGAAAACGATATAAATATTTTCAAAATGTGGCATGCTTGTCGCCGAAATATAAATTTGTATGAAAACATAACTCATTTTTACTTACTTATTTCAATATAAAAAACAATAAAAGTTGCAATTTTTAACATTAACATTCATGATTTTAAAATAAGATTTATTTTTTTCAGATATACATAAAAAGTTAAAAAAACAATGTGTCAAATATATTTTGTTTCAATTTAAATATAGCAAAGCGACGTAACAACTATTACATTGAAGTGTTGACAACTATTTATGCACTTATCACATTTTTAAGTAAGTGGTATAGCATGAAATTAAGAAAATATTTAAAAATAAAATCCGAAAAAATCGTCAATTTCTTTTGAAAATCTTTTCAAGCAAAATATATTTGGAGAATTTTTTAAATAATAATTTTGTGTGTAAACACATAGTTCGTTTCTCAAATAGTAGATACCATAGACCATAGATTTTGGACAATTTAATATATTTATACAAAAAACTGAAAAATTTACCAACACGACTTAAATTCTTATTTGTGAAAACCCCAGATATGTTTTCTTTCAATTCAGACATATCAAGACTGGCGGTAGATGTTCGTGTAAAAAAAAAGCTTTCCATCATAATGTAGAAATTTAATTTTTTGATCTTTTAGATATTTCTTTAAATATTTTGATACTAGGAACTAGCTGTGTCCCTCATCATTGCGCAAAATATTCAGGACCTACCTAAGATAAGTAATCGTTTTCGTAGTGTATTTGCTGGAAATAGATTATTTTTATGAAAATTAATATTTCTTTCCCTGTAAGTCTTCTCCATTGTTTAAGATAATCTGCATCGAAGTCCAAATAATGTTTTTTTAAAGAACTACTCCAAAAAAAGTTTGCTATGTAAATATAAAATATTTACACCAAAAAAAGCAATAAAACGCCACTAAAACAAGGTAGAAAACTGGAAAATTTACATATGCATATATTTTCTGTATGGAGAGTCAAACAAAATGTCATTCGTTTTATTCATTAGGACAATGACAACTTTATATTTTGTATGTAAGAATAATATGGGTGAAGATATTATTTATTTTACATTGGCTTTTCGAATTTATAAACTGAAATATTAATTTGTCCCTTAAATATCCGTTTCGTGTAACTTTGTTTACACTGCAAGCTTCTTATCGCATTCGTCAAAAAACTCGTGTCACACAAATCATAGTGGTGAGACAATTCGCGCCATGTAATTTAGTTATTGGTATTAAAAATAAATTATCTTCAATTTGAGTCGCACCGTGTAAATTCGTCCATGAATACACAAAAAATTTATTTTCCGAATTCATTCACTCATAAAGGCAAAAGTCAAATTTGCCCCTCGATTTTTCATTTCGTGCAACTTTGTCTACCCCTCTTGCTTCTCTACTTTGTCCGTCAACGCAGGGACAAATCACAGCGTGTAAATTGGGTCCATCATACATTGGCATAGTCATTATAAAAAAATAGTGTGACATATCGCATCTTTTCAACTATCTGTTGCCATGCAATGAATTTCAGAATCAATGTGATGTGCTTTGTATTAGCTTCAATTATACCATTAGTTGAAAATTTTAACCTATTCTTCCATATGAAGTATTTTTGGATTGTGTTTTTAATATGGGAGCTGACAACAGTGGTTTGGTAAGCTTTTGTATACTTTCCAATATAATAGCTATGTTTACTCTACCCATTCCACAATCATTAGTTGTGAATCGTTCTAATTGTGTCTGTTAAAATTAATTGATGTTATAACTCACGAATATACTCATATTGTTAAAATAAAAGTAAATACCTTGGTGGATATGTTTAGGTTTCATGACTTTACCATTAAAATTTTGAAAAAATATATCTATATACTACAGAATTTTGCAATACTTTCATGCATTTTTTGTTTGTTTGTCAGGTACTATTATTAACGTTGGTTTCCAGAAACTGATAACCGTCACAACATTTATGGTAGCAATTTTTCGGCCAATCATGAAATAAAACTGAGAAGTTGATATATTTCTAATTGTGTTATTGCTTTGTATGAAAGAACATCTAAATATAAAATAATTCAAATATTTTAAGAAATATTACATGTTTCTTGATTTTAATATATTTCTAACTGTAACTTATAGGCATTATTCATTAATATATAAACACATACCATACCGCATACCAAACATTCGACCATGACAGCAATCAATAAGGTATATCCATGCGGAAGATTGCGAATTCCATCATCTATTTGTAATATGATGTAGATTCCCTACTTATAGGTTGCCCTATAGGCTTTTTTAATCAGATATACTCCATGTTTTTAACCCCAAGAATATTTTTGTTACACAAAGACCACTTTCCAAAATGTCTAAAATGCAGTAATCTGTCATAGCTGCTTTTTTGTAAGTTCTCACAATGTATTCGATGTAGTGATCAACAAAATTTTATGTTGAACAGTAGAGATGACCTTCTTAATTTTCGAGCTAAAAAATCACAGTTTTCAATAAACAGTTATGATGATTCAACATATTATTTGACTCAATTATTAAAATATGATGTTGCGATTATGTCTTTCAGAAGATATCTCCAATCCAAAACCACAGTTTCACTCACAGAAACGTTCAGGAGATCACTCCAATCCTTTAGAGAACAAAGTTTTCACTGTCAGATTTTCTTAGGAGTACAATGTTTTGAGCACACGCGACACATAAGTTTCAATGTAATTGTATTAGACCAACCCAGTAATAAATTCGTGTACGCTACACGTATGACAAGTATAATTTATTCAGCTGAGAGACATATGTCGATATCTTCATTCCAGTCGAAACAGGTAGTTTGCAGGAGAGGCAGTTCAAGTTGTACGATTTTTTTAATTTGTATGGAATACTTTTATATTGCAAATCGTCTGACCTTTATAGTTTTGCGTATAACTTTTCATTGGGCTGACGTCTAAATACAAAATATTTACTGAATATACTTTGGAATATTTAGAATTTAAAAATGCAATATCCCTAAAAAAGAGATGCACTGTTTCGAGATCATTTTAAAATAAGTTAACAGTTAGCGCTTTAACAGATATTAGTTATGTGTTAACTACCAGTAGTTACCTGTTAACTGCTATTAGATAGCTGTTAACTGATATTTGTTAGCTGTTAACTGCTATTGGTTAGCTGTTAACTGTTATTGGTTAGCTGTTAACTGCTATTGGTTAGCTGTTAACTACTAGCAGTTAGCTGTTAACTGCTATTGGTTAGCTGTTAACTGCTATTGGTTAGCGGTTAACTGCTAGCAGTTAGCTGTTAACTGCTAGCAGTTAGTTGTTAACTGCTAGCAGTTAGTTGTTAACTGCTAGCAGTTAGCTTTTAACGGCTAGCAGTTAGTTGTTAACTGCTAGCAGTTAGTTGTTAACTGATAGCAGTTAGTTGTTAACTGATAGCAGTTAGTTGTTAACTGCTGCTAAGTAGCTGTTAACTGCTGCACGAGGCAAAATTGCCTTCTTTGATATGTTTGAATCAAAAGAAAATATATTTGGAACACAATTTTTAAATATTATATATTTCTGAGCAAAAACATTTTATTTGAAAATCAATACAATTTACTTGGAAGGCATATATTAATATATTACAACAAAATATATTTGTAAGCTTATTATTTCAAATAAAATATATGTTCAAGTATTTCTCCAAATTCATTTCGTTAAGGAAACAATTTTCAAAACGTAGCAGATTTTTCGAATTTCATTTAAAATTGTTCATTGATTTCGAGTTATACATTTTAATTTGAAACGACTTAAGTAGTATACACTTTAGTTTTAAATATATTTATTGTAAGTTGTCATTTATTGTCAACGAATCAAGCAACTCAAAATTTCAGCTATAAAGAAATATTTAAAATATTTGAAAAAACTGACGTTGATTTACTGAGAAACATAAAACTTGTCTTAAAATTAAAGTATTGATATATTTTCTGAATACTTCAATCAATATTTTTTATTTGCAATTAAGTATTTTTGATTTGGCACTATTTCTACGAAACAAAGATTTGTTTAGAACCACATCTTCCCAAATATACAATATTTGTAGGTGCCAAATATATTTAGAGTAAACTCTAAACATTTATATATTTCAAGCAGAATATGTTTGGGACAATATAATACAGAAGGGATTTTGTTTTCAGCGTGTAGAAGTTGGTTTGTGACAAGTTTTATCTATACTTCATAGTTGATGTTGACAACTGTTTTTAACTAAATTGAATTTTTAGGATGTCGACTAAGGGTTAGTCATTACAGTCATAACGAATAGTCGTACGTTATGATTATTTTTCTATAAGAAAAATAATAAACGATGAACTTTTCTATAAGAAATGTCATCAACAATATACTTTTCTATGAGAAAAGGCTTAATATATTTTTTCTATAGGAAAAATTCGTCAGCTATGAAATGTCATCAACGATGCAATTTTCTATAGGAAACATCATAAACGATTCATTTTTCTATAAGAACAGTCATAAACGACATACATTTCTATAAGAAATGCCATCAACGATATTCTTTTATTTTTATATAAAAAAATTCATAAATACAAGAAAATTCATCAGCTGTGAACAATGATGAACGTTTTTATAAGAAAAGTCATGAACGATTTACTTTTCTATAAGAAAAAGTCATAAATGATGTACTATATTTTCTGAATACTTCAATCAATATTTTTTATTTGCAATTAAGTATTTTTGATTTGGCACTATTTCTACGAAACAAAGATTTGTTTAGAACCACATCTTCCCAAATATACAATATTTGTAGGTGCCAAATATATTTAGAGTAAACTCTAAACATTTATATATTTCAAGCAGAATATGTTTGGGACAATATAATACAGAAGCGATTTTGTTTTCAGCGTGTAGAAGTTGGTTTGTGACAAGTTTTATCTATACTTCATAGTTGATGTTGACAACTGTTTTTAACTAAATTGAATTTTTAGGATGTCGACTAAGGGTTAGTCATTACAGTCATAACGAATAGTCGTACGTTATGATTATTTTTCTATAAGAAAAATAATAAACGATGAACTTTTCTATAAGAAATGTCATCAACAATATACTTTTCTATGAGAAAAGGCTTAATATATTTTTTCTATAGGAAAAATTCGTCAGCTATGAAATGTCATCAACGATGCAATTTTCTATAGGAAACATCATAAACGATTCATTTTTCTATAAGAACAGTCATAAACGACATACATTTCTATAAGAAATGCCATCAACGATATTCTTTTATTTTTATATAAAAAAATTCATAAATACAAGAAAATTCATCAGCTGTGAACAATGATGAACGTTTTTATAAGAAAAGTCATGAACGATTTACTTTTCTATAAGAAAAAGTCATAAATGATGTACTTTTCTATAAGAAATATCATCAACTAAAAAAATTGCTAGAAGAAATGTCATTAAGGATTTTATAAGAAAAGTCATAAGTGTTGTACTTTTCTGTAAGAAAAGTAACTTTGTTATAAGAAAAGTCATGAGTCAGTTGTCAATATCGACTACAAAGTACACATAAAACTTGTTACGAGCTGACTGCTAGAAGTTAACAACTACCTGCTAGCACTTAACAGCTACTTAGCAGCAGTTAACAACTAACTGCTATCAGTTAACAACTAACTGCTATCAGTTAAAAGCTAACTGCCAGCAGTTAACAACTAACTGCTAGCCGTTAAAAGCTAACTGCTAGTAGTTAACAGCTAGCCAATAGCAGTTAACAGCTAACCAATAGCAGTTAACAGCTAACAAATATCAGTTAACAGCTATCTAATAGAAGTTAACAGGTAACTACTGGTAGTTAACAATTAACTAATAACTAATTTTAAAATGATCTCGAAACAGTGCATCTCTTTTTTAGGGATATTGCATTTTTAAATTCTAAATATTCCAAAGTATATTCAGTAAATATTTTTATTTAGACGTCAGCCCAATGAAAAGTTATACGCAAAACTATAAAGGTCAGACGATTTGCAATATAAAAGTATTCCATACAAATTAAAAAAATCGTACAACTTGAACTGCCTCTCCTGCAAACTACCTGTTTCGACTGGAATGAAGATATCGACATATGTCTCTCAGCTGAATAAATTTTACTTGTCATACGTGTAGCGTACACGAATTTATTACTGGGTTGGTCTAATACAATTACATTGAAACTTATGTGTCGCGTGTGCTCAAAACATTGTACTCCTAAGAAAATCTGACAGTGAAAACTTTGTTCTCTAAAGGATTGGAGTGATCTCCTGAACGTTTCTGTGAGTGAAACTGTGGTTTTGGATTGGAGATATCTTCTGAAAGACATAATCGCAACATCATATTTTAATAATTGAGTCAAATAATATGTAGAATCATCATAACTGTTTATTGAAAACTGTGATTTTTTAGCTCGAAAATTAAGAAGGTCATCTCTACTGTTCAACATAAAATTTTGTTGATCACTACATCGAATACATTGTGAGAACTTACAAAAAAGCAGCTATGACAGATTACTGCATTTTAGACATTTTGGAAAGTGGTCTTTGTGTAACAAAAATATTCTTGGGGTTAAAAACATGGAGTATATCTGATTAAAAAAGCCTATAGGGCAACCTATAAGTAGGGAATCTACATCATATTACAAATAGATGATGGAATTCGCAATCTTCCGCATGGATATACCTTATTGATTGCTGTCATGGTCGAATGTTTGGTATGCGGTATGGTATGTGTTTATATATTAATGAATAATGCCTATAAGTTACAGTTAGAAATATATTAAAATCAAGAAACATGTAATATTTCTTAAAATATTTGAATTATTTTATATTTAGATGTTCTTTCATACAAAGCAATAACACAATTAGAAATATATCAACTTCTCAGTTTTATTTCATGATTGGCCGAAAAATTGCTACCATAAATGTTGTGACGGTTATCAGTTTCTGGAAACCAACGTTAATAATAGTACCTGACAAACAAACAAAAAACGCATGAAAGTATTGCAAAATTCTGTAGTATATAGATATATTTTTTCAAAATTTTAATGGTAAAGTCATGAAACCTAAACATATCCACCAAGGTATTTACTTTTATTTTAACAATATGAGTATATTCGTGAGTTATAACATCAATTAATTTTAACAGACACAATTAGAACGATTCACAACTAATGATTGTGGAATGGGTAGAGTAAACATAGCTATTATATTGGAAAGTATACAAAAGCTTACCAAACCACTGTTGTCAGCTCCCATATTAAAAACACAATCCAAAAATACTTCATATGGAAGAATAGGTTAAAATTTTCAACTAATGGTATAATTGAAGCTAATACAAAGCACATCACATTGATTCTGAAATTCATTGCATGGCAACAGATAGTTGAAAAGATGCGATATGTCACACTATTTTTTTATAATGACTATGCCAATGTATGATGGACCCAATTTACACGCTGTGATTTGTCCCTGCGTTGACGGACAATGTAGAGAAGCAAGAGGGGTAGACAAAGTTGCACGAAATGAAAAATCGAGGGGCAAATTTGACTTTTGCCTTTATGAGTGAATGAATTCGGAAAATAAATTTTTTGTGTATTCATGGACGAATTTACACGGTGCGACTCAAATTGAAGATAATTTATTTTTAATACCAATAACTAAATTACATGGCGCGAATTGTCTCACCACTATGATTTGTGTGACACGAGTTTTTTGACGAATGCGATAAGAAGCTTGCAGTGTAAACAAAGTTACACGAAACGGATATTTAAGGGACAAATTAATATTTCAGTTTATAAATTCGAAAAGCCAATGTAAAATAAATAATATCTTCACCCATATTATTCTTACATACAAAATATAAAGTTGTCATTGTCCTAATGAATAAAACGAATGACATTTTGTTTGACTCTCCATACAGAAAATATATGCATATGTAAATTTTCCAGTTTTCTACCTTGTTTTAGTGGCGTTTTATTGCTTTTTTTGGTGTAGGTTTAGGTTTAGGTTAGGGTGGCAGCCGTATTTTTTATACAAGCTCACATAGACCAGTTTAGGTCCCTAGTGTTACCACGGGCTGAAATGCCCCTCATCGAAACCAACCTGTTTGATATACAAATTTGTCGATATTACGAATATCGGTACTGGAAAGATCTGTTAGGCTGCCTAGAACAGCCGACCCCAGTATGTCCAGTCGTCGTTTACTCAGAGCGGGACAGTCGCATAGCAAGTGCTCAATGCTCTCCACTTCTTCCTCATCTCCACAGCTTCTGCAGAAGTCATTAGAGTCAATACCCAATCTTTTGGCGTGTTCGCCGATCAAGCAGTGTCCCGTCAGAACTGATACTAACGTAGACAATCTTTGCCTCTCTAGTGCGAGGAGATATTTTGATCTTCTCAGGTCATACCTTGGCCAGATTTGTCTAGCTACCCTGCAGGTGCCGATTTCTGTCCATCTTTCGTTGGACTGCCTGATTGCCTCTTGCCTAAGCCAAAGCTTGCACGTGGATAGTGGCGCACCAATATATGCAAATTCTTCGAGAATTTGTAATGTCGTCCCTTTCCTAGCAAGTTCATCGGCTTTGCAGTTCCCCGGGATATCCCTATGCCCAGGCACCCATATGAGGTGTATGTTAAACTGCTCAGCCATCTCGTTAAGAGATCTGCGGCAGTCGAGGGCTGTTTGTGAATTTAGGGATGTTGCCTCCAGAGAATTGATGGCAGCCTGGCTGTCCGAGTAAATGACAATGCCAGTGTTGGTTACTATGTTGCGACTCAGCCACTTGGCTACTTCCCATATTGCCATTATTTCGGCTTGATAGACACTGCAGGTATCTGGTAGTCTGTGAGCTATATCCAATCTAAGCTCTGCACAGTGTACTCCGAAGCCAACCTTTTCATCAAGCTTCGAACCATCCGTGTAAAATTGGAGATGGTTTCTATTACCTGGTTTTCTTCCAACCCATTCATCTCTCGCGGGAATCATAGTGATGTAATTTCTCTCGAAGGTGTACACCGTTGGTATATAGTCCACTCGGTCGGTTACCATAGCACTAC
The DNA here is from genome assembly GCA_963930755.1 of Eudasyphora cyanicolor. Lineage (NCBI taxonomy): Eukaryota > Metazoa > Arthropoda > Insecta > Diptera > Muscidae > Eudasyphora > Eudasyphora cyanicolor. The sequence continues at coordinate 123,131,911 of OZ005738.1, read as the reverse complement.
ACTTTGATATTCTCATGTGACCGTAGGTTTTGTACCTCCACATTGATAGGCAGTTTAATCTTATTGCCGCTTTGGTTGCAACTTCTCTCGCCACAATATTAATCGGCAGTATATGGAGTAGGGCTTGTAGAGACTCGGTCGCTGTAGTCCTTAAGGCTCCGCTTATGCTCAGGCAGGCAGTTCTCTGAACCTTTGTTAGTAGGTTGGTGATGGTTAGTTTGTCAGTTGCCGTCCACCATACCACAATGCCGTATAGCAGTATAGGACGAACTACTGCTATATATATCCAGTGGACGATTTTAGGAGAGAGGCCCCACCGCGACCCTACAGCCTTTTTGCAGGAATATAAGGCGACGTTAGCCTTCCTTACACGTTCCAATACATTAAGTCTAAATAACAGTTTTCTATCTAGAATTATTCCTAAAAATTTTGCACTTTCAGAAAAGACTAGATCTGTTCCATTTATCCGAGGTGGAGGGTCCACATGTGGGACTTTATTCATCCTAGTAAAGAGAACCAATTCTGTCTTGTTTGGGTTTATGCCCAAACCGCTGCTTCTGGCCCATCTAGCCAATTTGTTCAGAGCTACCTGTAGAATGTCTCGGAGGACGTTTTCGAATTTGCCACTCACTGCGATTGCAACGTCGTCCGCATATGCCACGACCTTGCAGCCACAACGTTCTAGATCTAGCAGAATTTCATTCAACGCTAGGTTCCAAATTAGTGGAGACAGTACTCCTCCTTGTGGGGTCCCTCTGTTTACAAACCTTGTTAGAGTTGTGGACCCAAGACATGCTGTTATGCGTCTTCTGTTGAGCAGACTTTGAATTAGTCTAATCAAACTAAAGTTAACATTAAGATGTGACAGTGCCGCAATTACTGCATCTGAGTGAATGTTGTTAAAAGCCCCTTCTATGTCAAGAAATGCCACCATGGTGAATTCCTTGAAATGCAGGGACGATTCGATAGTGCTCACAAGTTCGTGCAGGGCTGATTCTGTAGACTTCCCCTTATTGTAAGCATGTTGGTTCACTGACAGGAGTTTTGTATCCAGGTTTTCCCTAATGAAATAATCTAAAAGTCGTTCCAGACCTTTCAATAGGAAGGAGGATAGGCTAATTGGTCTGAAGTCTTTTGGCCTAGTGTGTGATATCTTCCCCGCTTTTGGTATGAATACCACTTTGGTATCCCTCCATCGATTCGGGATGTATGAAAGCCTGATACAGCCTACATAAATTTTCTCCAGCCAGGGGATAATGTATTTCAACATTTTCTGCATTTCTGCTGGAGTGATGCCGTCTGGTCCAGGTGACTTGAAGGGCTCAAAGCTATTAATAGCCCAGCTTATTCTGGATCTTTCAGTCAACAAGCTAGCGACGCTCGCAGTCCACTCGCACTCTTGTTGGTCCTGCTGATCCTCTGGTTCTGTTAGAGAGTTCCCCGGGAAATGTGTGTCGAGCAGTACATTGAGCGACTGCTCGCTGTTTTTGGTCCAATTATTTGCCTCATCCTGCAAGTAACTCACTGTACAGGGTGAAGCTGATAATATTTTCCTCAGCCTTGCGGCGTCGGAGACCTTTTCCACTTCGCCACAGAAAGTATACCAAGAGCGTCTTTGCGCCTTTCTAAGCTCCTTCTTATAGATCTTGAGTTGCTCTTTATAGGCATCCCAAACATTAGCGACCCCAGTAGATTTAGCCTTGTTGAATAGCTTGTTGCAGGTCTTTTTCATAGCCGTTAGCTCAGAAGTCCACCATTGGGGTTTAGTTTTACCCTTGTACCTTGTTTTTGGACAGGCTTCTTCAAGGGAACTATTGAATGATGTGGTGATATGCTCGACCAGATGATCCAGACCGGGTTTGTCATTCGGTTCGTACAGAAGTTTGGAGTTGAGGACTTTCTTGAAATTCTTTTCATACAGGTGCCACTTTGTCTTTCTCACATTTCTGTGGACGGCAGGTTCAGGCGCTTTTTCAGCGAGTTTGAACGCAATATAATGGTGATCTGAGAATGAGTGGTCGTCTAGTACATTCCACCCAATAATTTTGTCTGACAGCCGGTCAGTAGCAAACGTTACGTCGAGTACTTCTTGTCTGTCTTTAATTGTAAAGGTCGGTTTATTACCTATGTTACAAATACTTAGGTTGGTAGTTAGAATAAAGTCAAGAAGCGAATCACCCCTATTGTTTATATCCGTACTACCCCAGATAGTATGATGAGCGTTCGTGTCTGCGCCAACAATCAGCTCGACCTCGTCAGATGTTGCTTCTTCTACTACTTCCCTGAATAGAGCAGTCGGTACTACAGCTTCATAAGGCAAGTAACTGGAGACCACCCAATATATGCGATTACCGATCTCCAGACTAGCAGATGTTTGGTCTTTACCACTTAAATTAGCCAGGAGAAAGATACTTAGATCTTTCCTGGCCAAAATGCAGGTTCTTGGAGTGCCTTCACAGTTGGCCACAAGCAGTTTAAAGTTAGGTGTCCTGATACCGCACACCCTTCCTTCCACTGCGTAGGGCTCCTGTATCAGGACGATGTCTACTGCACCTGTGGACAGGCGCAGCAATAGAGCCGCTGAGGCTGCTTTAGCGTGATGGAGGTTAATCTGTAAAATTCTTACCATCATTGGTAATTGACAGATTAACTTCCACCCCTACAAGGGTGTTATCGAACTCTTCGTCCGTATCATCGAGAAGCGTGTCCCCGCCAGATGCGTCAAAGAGTCCGGAGACTCCCCTCAGCCCCTCTGTGTCAGAAGTAGAGCTTTCGTCCTCAGAGTAGGACGTTACAGATCTTCTGTTAGAGTTGGAGTCACCCGAAATAATGGGCGTGGATACCTCCGCACTTCCAGAAAGCTGTGTTTCAACCGCGGTGGACGACTCACCTTCCGCAGTGGGAATTATATCCTGCTTGTATACCTTCAAGACTATAGTCTCGAAGCCATACTGAAGGGTTGCACTTGCACGTTGTATATGGGAGGTGGATTCAGCGTTAAGGATCAAATTGACCTGCCGCATTTTACCATCCGCCTCACCCACCTTGCTGATTCTCCAATTATGGGCGGGCAGACCAGGATTGGAATCTTTTATTATTTCTAATATGTCAGCCGGGTTGGAGGGCTCTTCTGTAACCCAGGTGATGGCTCTAGGATGACTAGGGATGTTGTTTTTTTCGACAATATCCAACTGGGCACCCGGCCACACCTCACCCGCTCGACTCAGAACAGCCTTATACAGGTCTACTGATCTGGCATCACCGAAATGTATGAGCTTTACTCTCCCCTGATGCCATCCTGCATCGTTGCAGATTGGTGGTGTGCCCGGCATCTCTCTACGGACATCGAGGTAATGAGCCATAATGGCTGATTGCACATGGCTCCATTTGTCCTTGAGGATGGATCCATCCTCACTACTTCTGTCTATAACGGCCATCACTAGACTCTCCTTCGCCACTTCATTGAAGGGCTTGGTGAGTGTCCTGTTGATAGTGACATTTGGGCCTCTTGCCTTTTTCGAGGGCAGGGCTTCATCAGGTGATCTGATTCTTTTGACTTTTTGGTGTAAATATTTTATATTTACATAGCAAACTTTTTTTGGAGTAGTTCTTTAAAAAAACATTATTTGGACTTCCATGCAGATTATCTTAAACAATGGAGAAGACTTACAGGGGAAGAAATATTAATTTTCATAAAAATAATCTATTTCCAGCAAATACACTACGAAAACGATTACTTATCTTAGGTAGGTCCTGAATATTTTGCGCAATGATGAGGGACACAGCTAGTTCCTAGTATCAAAATATTTAAAGAAATATCTAAAAGATCAAAAAATTAAATTTCTACATTATGATGGAAAGCTTTTTTTTTTACACGAACATCTACCGCCAGTCTTGATATGTCTGAATTGAAAGAAAACATATCTGGGGTTTTCACAAATAAGAATTTAAGTCGTGTTGGTAAATTTTTCAGTTTTTTGTATAAATATATTAAATTGTCCAAAATCTATGGTCTATGGTATCTACTATTTGAGAAACGAACTATGTGTTTACACACAAAATTATTATTTAAAAAATTCTCCAAATATATTTTGCTTGAAAAGATTTTCAAAAGAAATTGACGATTTTTTCGGATTTTATTTTTAAATATTTTCTTAATTTCATGCTATACCACTTACTTAAAAATGTGATAAGTGCATAAATAGTTGTCAACACTTCAATGTAATAGTTGTTACGTCGCTTTGCTATATTTAAATTGAAACAAAATATATTTGACACATTGTTTTTTTAACTTTTTATGTATCTCTGAAAAAAATAAATCTTATTTTAAAATCATGAATGTTAATGTTAAAAATTGCAACTTTTATTGTTTTTTATATTAAAATAAGTAAGTAAAAATGAGTTATGTTTTCATACAAATTTATATTTCGGCGACAAGCATGCCACATTTTGAAAATATTTATATCGTTTTCGTTAATTGCTGAAATTAGCAACTTCAACACTTCATATTTTTGTGACAAGAAATATTGTACGAAAAGTCAAGTTTCAAAATTCAAGCCATATTCAAAAGAGTGTGTGGCGCTATACATAGCGTTTGATAAAACATAAACAACGATATGCGTTTCGTTTCGATAGGACGCCAGATAACAACGCTACCCAAAAAATTTTGTTATAGGTGGTGTAGAGTAACCTACATTTTTTTAAGTGATTCTAAAGCAAACGTTTCATGGTTCCTAAAAGCCTTCTTGGACGTTATAATAATTATTTAAAATATGGATATAGGACACAAAATACAGGAAAAATAAAGCTGTTGACAAAACAAGAACCAAATAATAGCACAGCACAATAAAACCTAATTGAGCCGTACGTAGGGTGCACTGATCAGAAAATAGTTCGGTGTTCAGAAATTTTATTTTTTTAATGCTTATTCTTTGTTTCGGACTTAAAGATTGCAAGTGAAAACATTAGGATGGAAATAAAAACTAGTTTAGGGTAAATTTTTCCCAAACATATAATATTAGTTGTGTTCCATGTCATATACATATATCGAGTGTTCCCTAAACATATGATTGATTTTTGTAGAACATGTTTAATATGTTTGCTTTTGTGTTTATAATTTCAAATATTTTTATTTATTATTATTATATTAAAAAGAGTTGTAAAGTCTTTTATTCATTATATAAACCACAAAACATAATAATAATACTAAGAGTAATAATAATTGCAATATTCTATATAATAATCCTAATAATATGTTGGTTGCCCGATTTATTAGGTCTGTAAACGTTATGATTTATCCGAGAGAGTCTTGAGCTGAGAGAGAATCTCAGTTTAACTAATAATTCTAATTCGATTTAAATATGTAATTCATTTTTGAATTGTATATTTTTCATTCAAAACCGGGGCATATTAATTTGGTACAGAGAGGTTAAGTCTAAGCCGTGCCACAATCTGTAGAACATCACTTATCTAACGTTCAAAAATAACAATTCGCTATCGCACAGATCTTATGTATGAATACCAAATTATATATAGCTATAAAAATTCCGACGTGTAAAATGTTGGTACAGACGAGAGATCAATAACTGGTTACTGGAGGAATCAGTATACAATATAACATAATAGAAAATTAATTTTTTCTTCGGATATTGTAACGTGTGCTTTATGGAACAGAAATGTGGAAAACCCAATACATACAATGATAAAGAACAATAACACATATCACCACTAAGGTTGGTTGTCATTATTTCTGTTACGTCTGACTATCTATCTATCTACGAGTATATAGTAATAGCAACTTACAACTTCAAAAATCTTGAACCGAACACAGTGTATGTGTGAAAAAAGCTTTATCAGAAAAAACGACGTTAAACTAGGAGCCTATAAGCTAGGCAATGACTTTAAATCAGAATACGATACAAATTACTGTTATCGCTATAATATAATATTGAAATGTTACTATTAATCGGCGTACGCTATTCCTTTTATATAATAATTGAATGGTACACATAGTTGCGAAAATATCAGCTATGTTCTCCAAGCAAATAAATCTAACAACTTCAAAGAACCGTCATGTACACCATGCAGCATACGACTCAATTATACACATTCAATTTCTCCATATAACCTCACATCCTCCACATCTCCTCACATATCACCTTCACCAACATCTAGTATTGTCAAACGTTATGATTATTGCTTGTATGAGTATACCACAATGACTAGAAATACACATAGAACTATAAAAACTGCCTTACCACCACTACTCTCAGATAAATTAAAGAATTTTACTAACATCAAGCTGCATACGACCCAATTATGTCTATTTCATTTCTCTAAACTGAACTCCTCGCTGTTATAAATCTTCAACATACTCCAAGTGAAATCCAACCAGAACAGCAAATATTCTCGCTCCGACTTTCGCTTTTCCCATAGAAGGTTTTGTGTTCCTGAGCAACTGAAAAATATGCTCGCTAAAGTTTCGATCGATCGAGATTTTTTCTATAAATGCACTAGTATGCGACAATGACTAGAAATACATATAGAACTAAAGCAAGTACCTTTCCCCACTAACACACACATTGATTTGAAACTGTTTCACCACCCTTCCAGATGCTAGTAACACGTCGGTATCAATTTCTAGGAAACATATAAGTATACAACACGCATTAATGATACATACCTCTAGTAGTCAATGTACGAATATATCTCAAGGCAAGAAATACATTCCATAGCTCTGAATAGAAATAGTATGATGCATATGACCCAATAATGTCCATTCCATTTTCCCAAACAGAACTCCTAGCAATTACATGAACCAAAATATCTTCGCACTACACACCAAGAGCAACTCCACCATTTCACGTTTTTAAAAATGTTACTTTAAAGAACTTCTATTGCAGGTGGATCCATGTTGGGCACGTGACATAGGCTTTTTTATTGATCATTGAAAGTTTATTAACTCATTCACACCACATTTACTGAAAATGTACGATTAATGACTTGTATTGATACATAATCTACAAGTGCCTTACCAACACAACTCACATTTCACTCGAAACAGTTTACCACCACCCCAAACAGAACTCATCCCAATTGTATGCCTCACTTTTCCGCCCTTTTTTTGGATAGCACACCTCGAACTCGTCTTGTTAACCTTCACACAACCATTTTGTAACAATCGCTCCACGGATATATTAATATCTTTTTTCATTTATGACCAGACGGCTTTGAATTACAAGTTTGTACGAAATAAATGAAATGAAATGAATATATTAACTCATTCACACGACATTTACTGAAAATGTACGATGAATGACTTGTAATGATACATAATATTTACACCGTCCTATAGTGGTCTCACACATTATGATTATCCAATGTACGAGTGTGCCACCATAACCAGAAATATATACAGAACTAAAGCAAATGACATTTGATGCATATGACACAATTATGCCCACTTCATTTCTCGAAACCGAACTCCTCACAATTATATGAACCAAAAATCTTCACCGTACACCATGTGAAACTCAACCAGAATATTTCTGAGCAACTGACTACAATGGCTAGAAATACAGATCGAACTATAACAACTGCCTTACCACCACATTTTACTAACTTTAGGCTGCATAGGACAAATTTATGTCAGTTTCATTTCTCCAAACCGAACCCCTCGTAATGATATGAACCCAATAAAACTATACCATACACCAAGTGAAACACAACCAGAAAATTTCTGAGCAATTGAAAAATACGCTCGCTCCAACCCGCCAAAGCTTGGATTGACGCACATTTTTTTTCCTCTTCCGCTTTTCCTTCCTACAGACCTTCGCTTTTCCCTTATAAGGGCTTTTTTATGACTTTCTGAACCTTTTAAACTTGGTCAATGCGTACGTGAAATATAGAATTCCAAGGGCATTTTTATGACTTTCTGAACCATTTCAACTTGGTCAAACAGAAAATCGAAGTCGCCAAAGCTTGGATTGACGCACATTTTTTTCCTCTTCCGCTTTTCCTTCCTACAGACCTTCGCTTTTCCCTTATAAGGGTTTTTTTATGACTTTCTGAACCATTTCAACTTGGTCAAACAGAAAATCGAAGTCGCCAAAGCTTGGATTGACGCACATTTTTTTTCCTCTTCCGCTTTTCCTTCCTACAGACCTTCGCTTTTGCCTTATAAGGGCTTTTTTATGACTTTCTGAACCGCTTATCCCTTATAAGGGCTTTTTTATGACTTTCTGAACCTTTTAATTAGGTCAATGCGTACGTGAAATATAGAAACCCTAATTCCACTCTACTGCCGTTTCCGTTGTTGTTGCCGTTTCCGTTGTTGTTGCCGTTTCCGTTGTTGTTGCCGTTTCCGTTGTGGTGGGGGTTGATGAGGGTGGAGAGCTTGAGGAGAGTGCGGCTGCTGTGGAGCCTCTACGTCTTGGGCCGGTGGTTCTACGTTGGCGAGTTCTGAAAAAATGTTAGATTTAGATTAGAATTCGAGTTCAATAACTATATTTTGTAATAGAAAGCAATAGCATGACAAATTTTTCAGTTATTCACAAAAACTGATCAAAGATGTTGTAAAGTTTTCTTCGGAAAGTACAATGTACAATCTAGCCTATCATGCTGCATTGGTCAAAGATTTATTCAGGACGAGCAATATGAAGCTTTGTATAATGAATAAAGGAGCCACAAAGATTTTATGTCTTAAAATAAGGGTTGAAATAGTTCGTTGTTTATAATCTATATAGATTATAAATGAAACTTACGAAGAGTCAGCAATTTCTAAATGAAGGTCGGGTTCGACACTCAAATTTAAAAATGCGAGGTCTTCCACATACCAAGGCTTTACTCGGGTACCCCGCAACCAACTCCGCATCCGACTTGTCATTTTGCACCATTTACTGGTAAAAAATGCTTTTGATTTCCGCGGCAACGTTGTCCCATCAACCATGCTGCACATTTTGTCGTATACTCGATTCCAGGCGGCCAACACTTCAGCCTTATTGGTACGCAGTTCTATGGGAAAATGTTGGTCCCATAGAACTGGTTCCGCCCTCACGTTTAATATGAGGAGGCGTGTGGCCGTACGGGAAGAGTAGATGTTGTCTGAAAAAATGAAAAAATGTAAATACAATCAAATGGCAAAATTGAAATACGATACAATCACAAGTTGGATAAGTACATAAATATATTTTTTAATGAAATATTTTGTACTTACCTATGAATTCTTTTCTCAATTCCTGCGGCACTTTCACTAGCAAGTAGCCCTCTCCGGCTAACTTGGCTCTCAGGTAGCTATCCACATTATCCACATGTAGATAATTTATTATGTTGCCGTTGTTGTTGCCGTTTCCGTTGCAGTTGTTGTTGCCGTTTCCGTTGTTGTTGTCGTTTCCGTTGTTGTTGCCGTTTCCCTTGTTGTTGTCGTTTCCGTTGTTGTTGCCGTTTCCGTTGTTGTTTCCGTTTCCGTTGTGGTGGGGGTTGATGAGGGTGGAGAGCTTGAGGAGAGTGCGGCTGCTGTGGAGCCTCTACGTCTTGGGCCGGTGGTTCTACGTTGGCGAGTTCTGAAAAATGTTAGATTTAGATTAGAATTCGAATTCAATAACTATATTTTGTAATAGAAAGCAATAACATGACAAATTTTTCAGTTATTCTCAAAAAAACCTTATCAAAGATGTTGTAAAGTTTTCTTCTGAAAGTGGAAAATGTACAATCTAGCCTATCATGCTGCATTGGTCAAAGATTTATTCAGGACGAGCAATATGAAGCTTTGTATAATGAATAAAGGAGCCACAAAGATTTTATGTCTTAAAATAAGGGTTGAAATAGTTCGCTGTTTATAATCTATATAGATTATAAATGAATCTTACGATGAGTCAGCAATATCTAAATGAAGGTCGGGTTCGACACTCAAATTTAAAAATGCGAGGTCTTCCACATACCAAGGCTTTACTCGGGTACCCAACCAACTCCGCATCCGACTTGTCATTTTGCACCATTTACTGTTAAAAAATACTTTTGATTTCCGCGGCAACGTTGTCCCATCAACCATGCTGCACATTGTGTCGTATACTCGATTGCAGGCGGCCAACACTTCAGCCTTATTGGTACGCAGTTCTATGGGAAAATTTTGGTCCCATAGAACTGGTTCCGCCCTCACGTTTAATATGAGGAGGCGTGTGGCCGCACGGGAAGAGTAGATGTTGTCTGAAAAAATGAAAAAATTGAAATACAATCAAATCGCAAAATTGAAATACGATACAATCACAAGTTGGATAAGTACATAAATATATTTTTTAATGAAATATTTTGTACTTACCTATAAATTCTTTTCTCAATTCCTGCGGCACTTTCACTAGCAAGTAGCCCTCTCCGGCTAACTTGGCCCTCAGGTAGCTATCCACATTATCCTCATGTAGGTAATTTATTATGTTGCCGTTGTTGTTGCCGTTTCCGTTGTTGTTGTCGTGTCCGTTGTTGTTGCCGTTTCCGTTTCCCTTGTGGTTCCGTCTTTTTTGTAACAATTTTAAAATTCAACTTTTTCGTGGGACACACTTTATATCGCTCATTAAGAAAAGGAAAGTCACAACTCAAAATTTTAAATTATCTACGTGCTCGTACAAAAATGTCCTGCTCTTCAAAATGTAAAGATTGTTATAAACAACTATATTTTACAAACTTGGAAATAGATTTTGCCCCATTCGCTTGTCAGCTTCAGTTTCTATAGGCTACACAAATCGTAGGCGTCCTAGGCGGAATTTTCGATTTTTGAGTTGTGACTTTCTTTTTCTAAATGAGCGATATGCATATTTTATGGAATTTCTGATAAATATTTCGAGGTGTTACAAATGGAGTGACAAACTGATCCCATGACCACTTTTGGTAAAATTTTTTATTTGTCTTTCCAAACTTAAAATGGCTATAACTCTTATAATAACAATGAATTGAATTAAGCACTTTCACTTCATGATATTTTCTCCTTATATTTTTGAACATTTTCATGCACATAACATTGTCCAATCCACCTTTGGTCTAAATTTTGCCAACATCATCGTTTATGACAGTAGTTTATTAAAGTGTTTCCGTGGTTAGTATTTGGTCATCCTTTTCAATGGGATTTTGTTTTGCTACATTTCGTTTGAGGGCATCAGACATAAGGATGCTGCCATTGGATAACTCGTAATTGTCTTGTCGTCAAAGAAGACAACGCAATATGAGGGAGGAAAAGTAAAACTTCCGATTTGTTATCTAATGACGACTTCGATTCTGGAAAAAAGTGCAGTATTTTCTTCGTCCTTTTCCAGAAAACTGCACTTTTCAACCACATTTTTAAAAGTTTGAAAACTTGAGTTATGTTAAATTTTCAAAAACGTCAAGTTCAATGTATAAAATTTATCATTTTATGAGTGAAATTCAAAATTACGCACATTGGGTTAAAGCATAAGTATGAGGAGGGTTAATTAAGATGCCACTTAAATTAATGATAATGCAAGTAAGAAAGTTTCAATCGGGTAAACCGACTAAGGTATACCCGCACTTTGTGAGTAATGAAATAATGAATATTACACGAATTATTCTGTCAATTTGTGTGGGAGCTACCAGAAGGGGTTTAAGAATTACACCTATTTTTCACTGAACAGTAGATACGGACGGACGGACATGGCAAAATCGTTTTAGAATTTTACGACGATTAATAATATATATACTTTATGGGGTCTCAGATCAATATTTAGAGGTGTTACAAACGGAGTGACAAAATGAATATACCCCATCCTATGGTGGAGGGTATAAAAAATATAGAAAACAAACATTTTCTCCGAATTTCTTTTGGTGATTCGCCACGCCTAATAGATTCAGATTCGCCTAATAGATTCAGATTCGGTCGGAATAATTTCTGAGAGTTATAAATATTACCCCCAAAAGAATTTCTAAAAGTATTTGTAAATAATAATGTTGGTGGCAGGGACGTATACAGGATTTTGGTTCGGGGGGGGGCAACCTTTTTTTCCATAACAAAGCTAAACAATTAAAAAATTGCGTTTATTGTGTAGGTAATGGAGTTAAGTTCCTTAGTTTTTTATTCGAATTTTATTCCTAAATATAAATGTGTACTTGAGTAATCTTCGTTTATTCGACCTTTATTGTTATTTAATTAAATTGTTTTAAATAAAACTCTGTTGAGTATGACAACAGACGACAACGACGTCAGATCAATACTCATACAATTATTTAATTTCTCCCTGATGATGCCTTTCGATGAAAGGCGAAATATTGAATAAAAGAAAATAAATTTATAAAAACCAAGACCTCGAGCTCGAGTTTTATTTAAAACAATTTAATTATATAAATGTGTACCTTAGTACGAGATCAGTAAAACTTTTTATTATAAAATACGTAAGAGTTAAAAATGTAATTTTCGATTTTTTGAAAGAAATATATCAATTATTTCATCGATTTTGACTTCATCTTTGTATATAGACATCAAAGCCAGATAAGATAGCATTTTTTTATCCTTCTTAACGTCGAGAAACTTCGCTCAGCAGATGCCGTTGTCACAGGTGTGGCCAGTGTCTGCAAAAGGGTAAAAACGCTTGGGAACATGTCCTCATCACAAACTGAAATATCATCTAATGTATTTGATGGCTTATCATTCTTCTGCTTGCAACAATCAATCCATATACTTTTTCAGCTAAAACAGATTTTGCTGAATTTTTTAAATCGTTTTTGTTAAAAAGTGTGACTTCTTCGAAATCTTCTTTTATTAGATTTACAGCTCGTATCGGAACGATATTGAACAGGCATGTAATTATAGCTTCATGTTCGGAAAATCTATTATTTAAATGTGATATTACTTCGTCCAGATATGGTATGAACAATGTTGTCCTAAAATACGCTTTGGCATCTGAACCAGGAATATTAGCCCTGTACTTTTGAGTGCCTACTCTTCTAGGTAGTGCAGCTTCTATTCCAAAATTTCTTGCAAATTGTGTGGATTCTTCAAACACTTTATCAAACTCCGCATCTGAATTTCTACGCATGTCACTTAATTTAGTCGTTGCCAATTTTATGATTTCGTAAGCCTTTATTATATCTAGGTTAATCGTTTGCAAATGAAAAGTTCTGTGTAATGGCCAAAACCGTTACTTATTACGACACCCAATATAAAGTCAAATTTACATACACGGTTGTGCAAACTCATTCCATCACTGCAACCTACATTTTAAAAAGGTAGATAGGTAAGAAATCATAAATGTAATTTTAACTTAATTTTCGCCATATCTGGTTATCATAAATTTAAAGCCAACCAATAATTACACCGGTCGACAAACACAACATTTTTTCTTGGGTTTCTGTTTTAATGCATAGATTCTGATTCTAGACGTCAAAAAACGTCAAAATCTCCAATCTTAGCTTTTAAAGTTAGTTTTTGTAAATTTTACATCGATAAGAAAGTTTTAAAGTTAAAACCTTACTAAATTAGCTATAACTTTTTAAATTATGCATCGATTTTCCTCTGAATGGGCTCGTTTAATTCATGACCGAACAGACTTTACGATAAAATCATAAAAATATAACATTTGTTCATTTTTAGATTGCTTTATGGGAGTTTTATTTTAAAAATATTAAAATTTTATCAAAAAATCACATTTTTTTTGCAATATTTTGTAATACTCGTATATCGTCGAAACCGCTGAACGGATGGAAAATTGTATTATATAAAGTTGAAGGCTACTTAATATTCAATTCTTTAAAACTTTCCTCAACCAAATCGGATAACTGGTTCTCTAGTTATGCCACTATATGTGGTTCAACCACTAATTTATTTCCATATCACAGCTTATCGCGTGAATTTAAAGAGACAACTCTTTAGGCTAAGAAAAAAGAGAGGTTGAACCACATATTATGGCATAACTAGAGAACCATTCATCCGAATTGGTTCAGGTAAGCTTTACAAACTTCCAAATTAAGTAGCCTTCAACTTCGCACGATACAATTGTTCATCCGTTCAGCGGTTTCGACGATATCTTAAAAAGTATTGGAAACAATCATATTTTTGAGAAAATTTTAATAATTTTTAAATAAAAGCCTCATAAAAACATCTAGAAACGCATAATTGTCATATTTTTGTGATTTTATCGTAAACTCAGAAAGTTATGAATAAATTGAGACAATTCCGAAAAAATCGATGCATAATGTAAAAAGGTTTAGCAAGGAAACCATGCACTTTTCTTATTTTTAGTTGTTATTACTTTTACCATTGCTTGTGTATGGTTTTTTTTAACGGCCTTCCAAATATTTTTCGTGTTTTTTTTTGAATGATTTTGAAAATTGTAAACAATTTATGCCTATGTTTAAAACATTTCGTCCCTGGTTGATGGAGAAAGCAAGCGTGTATATAATTCTTCAGTTTGTAAATCCCTCTCGGCGGTTTAGTAATGAGTAGTTAACAAAATCCAATAAGAATCCAAAATATAATTTACACAAAGCCAGAACAATGACGAGACATGGATTCACTTAAAATAAAGTACTAAAGCTGGGTTTTTCCAAAGATACAAGCAGTAAACTTAAAGTGCTGGCCAATGATGGCTCACAAAATGTTTGAAAATACGAAACAGTGGGTAAAACTACAAATATACTCCCCCAGCAATAATTGCTCAGCACCGGAGCGACCCGGAACCCCCGTGATAGTGACCCAAATGAGGAGACAACAAATAGTTTACTGAAACTAAGCAAGACTGAGACTAAAATGTTCTAAGAGGACACTCAACCTTACAAGCACATCTACACTGCATATGACAACAGCGCACGATGAATGCAGGCCATGCAGAGAAAACATGAAACTGTGCCCCTTTTCAGGTGCGACAAATCACCAGATCAGACCCATCTCGGAAGATCTGAATAGAAGTTAATGAGGACACTTCTGTCAATCTCAGATTTTCTATAAGTTTTGAGGGTTAAAAAGATCCTATAAATACGCAGCCCACAAAAGGTCGATACACTGGGACATGAGACGTCAAATTGTCTCCTCTCATTCAAACTAACCTAAACTTACCAATGTTACAGAATCTGCGAATTTATAGCTTCAGTTATTAAGTTGTCACAAAAATATTTCAATACATACGACTTGCATGCTTGAGAACAAAATAAAAAAATACCCAGTGTTGCCAACGTTACATATTCGTCAACACCAACAAAATCATAGAGAATGTGCTCCTTAGGGTGTCTTAAATACCAGTGAATGCGTCAGCGTCTGTCAAAAAAACGCATGATGGATAATTTTTAACGCGCGCTGTACCGAAATACGCAGTAAACAAAAAACAGCTGATTTATCATCCCCATATTCAGAGCAATATCGATATTAGGGCATCTCCTAAATACCGGTGAATGCGTCCTGCGTCTGTCAAACTCGATTTCAAATATATGAAAATGTACTACAGCTCCCGAAATACGCACACGGATACGCCGGATAATTTCAAAAAATCCGAATTTGACAGTGCGCTTACACATACAAGGAAAGAAAACAAAACAACAACAAAAGAAAACATAAACACAAACAGATGCCAAGCAGCATTTTATTTTTTATCTTGGAACAGTGCACGAAGTAGAAAAAATATATGTTGAATTTTCTGGAAATACTAAATACAAACCGGTAAGAATTTAATATTTTACTATTATAATTTATTTTAAAATGTGCTTTTCAGATTAACAGCGAAGAAACGATTGAAATAGCTGGGACACTGCCCACTTATGGAATACAAAGGAGCCTCTCCACAAATGTGTAAAAATCAAGAAGGGTACAGGGCATGCAATTTCTCTGGAGTTGTCAGCACCAAGTAAATTCCAAAACTTTAAAATATGTGCCAGTATTTTTGTCTTAATGTTTATTTATTCAATAGAAACGTGGGGTACCTATTCATGCTGCTTGGACGCAAGGAATCCATTTTCAAGAACACATTTTGATTCCGGTCCTATCGAACCCAAGAAAATCGTTAGTCCAGGTGTTTGTTCTTCCTACAATGAAGCATGTGACACGAGCTTGTTCCGAGTTTAGTTTTTATTTCCATAGCTTTACGTTGCTGCATTTAAATTCCATGTTCAACGAGGACATTTGGAAATATCAATTGAAACTGGCCAATAAACAATTCTCTACTTTGAAGCATGATTATAAGATAGAATTTGATTTAATAGCGACACTATCATGTGATATAAAACACAATTAGTCCCTACATGGCAAGTGCCGACAGCTTCGATAGATTTGGTTGGCGTTTACAAAGTCAGGAGGAGAATTACAGGTCTTTATATTTTGCACAACCAATAAATAGTTTAAGAAACATAATTTGACTTCAGTGGACAAAACCAACATCTTTAGATACTCCACGATATATTAGCAATGTTTCCGTTCTTCTCTAATGAAAAACAGCATCTTGCATAACAAACAAATGAAAACATATAACTACAATGCTATGAAAATTTTGTAGTTAAAAAACGTTGTGTCATTGGGGTGTATACACAATAATACTGCTCGAATGCAAACTAACAAATTGCTTCAGTGCAGCTTCTACAATCTTTTCTTACGAAAACTTAGTTAGAAAGTTGAGAAGACGAAGAAAAATGAATTGCTGTCGGAAAATGTTTAAAATTCGAATGCCTCCTGGTTTTGGAATATATTTCTATTCCTTATTCTTTGTGGTTTGTCCAGAATATTTTCAAAACATATACATAGACCATCCATAACATCGATATTGCTCTGAATATCCACTCCAAATGTAGAAAAACAAAATTTTTCTGAAATGGGGATGATAAATCAGCTGTTTTTTGTTTACTGCGTATTTCGGTACAGCGCGTTAAAAATTATCCATCATGCGTTTTTTTGACAGACGCTGACGCATTCACTGGTATTTAAGAGACACCCTTATGGATGATTTATATGTTTTGAAAATATTCTGGACAAACAACAAAGAAGGAATAGAAATATATTCCAAAACCAGGAGGCATTCGAATTTTAAACATTTTCCGACAGCAATTCATTTTTCTTCGTCTTCTCAACTTTCTAAGTTTTCGTAAGGAAAGATTGTAGAAGCTGCACTGAAGCAATTTGATAGTGTGCATTCGAGCAGTATTATTCGGGTATGTTCTGGTACTCACTTGGAGCATCTCACGTGAAATGTATTAAGAAAGGGGTGTTCTAAAAATCGCTATCACGCCTGAAAACCGTATGGCATGGAAGGCAAATCACATTTTAGGCATTATTTAAGCAGAAGTTAGGCAGCCAATACTTTCTGCAGTTGCCAGATACCTCGCTATTCGTCCTGTGAAGTAAAGGTGAGAAGTGAGATGAATGTGAAGTGAGAACCAGAACAGGGGTGATTGTGTATACACCCCAACGACACAACGTTTTTTAATTACAAAATTTCCATAGCATTGTAGTTATATGTTTTAATTTGTTTGTTATGCAAGATGCGGTTTTTATTAGAGAAGAACGGAAACATTGCTAATATATCGTGTAGTATCTAAAGATGTTGGTTTTGTCCACTAAAGTCAAATTATGTTTCTTAAACTCTTTATTTGTTGGGCAAAATGTAAAGACCTGTAATTCTCCTCCTGACTTTGTAAACGCCAACCAAATCTATCGAAGCTGTCGGCACTTGCCATATAGGGACTAAATTGTGTTTTATATCACATGACAGTGTCGCTATTAAATCAAATTCTATCTTATAATCATGCTTCAAAGTAGAGAATTGTTTATTGGCCAGTTTCAATTGATATTTCCAAATGTCCTCGTTGAACATGGAATTTAAATGCAGCATCGTAAAGCTATGGAAATAAAAACTATTCGGAACAAGCTCGTGTCACATGCTTCATTGTAGGAAGAACAAACACCTGGACTAACAATTTTCTTAGATTAGATCCGACCGGAATCAAAATGTGTTCTTGAAAATGTATTCCTTGCTTCCAAGCAGCATGAATAGGTTCCCCACGTTTCTGTTGAATTAATAAACATTAATACAAAAATGCTGGTACATATTTTAAAGTTTTCGAATTTACTGGTGTTGACAACTTCAGAGAAATTGCTTGCCATGTGCACTTCTTGATTTTCACACATGTGTGGAGAGGCTCCTTTGTATTCCATAAGTGGGCAGTGTCCCAGCTATTTCAATCATTTCTTCGCTGTTAATCTGAAAAAAACATTTTGATATACATTATAACAGTAAAATATTAAATTCTTACCAGTTTGTATTTGTTATTTCCAGCAAATTCAATATTTAATATTTTTCTACTTCGTGCACTGTTCCAAGATAAAAAATAAAATGCTGTTTGTCATCTGCTTGTGTTTATGTTTTCTTTTGTTGTTGTTTTGTTTTCTTTCCTTGTATGTGTAAGCGCACTGTCAAATTCGGATTTTTTGAAATTATCCGGCGTATCCGTGTGCGTATTTCGGTAGCTGTAGTACATTTTGATATATTTGAAATCGAGTTTGAAAGACGCAGGACGCATTCACCGGTATTTAGGAGATGCCCTTACAGTGTTATCAACTCCGTCAAAGTGTTGCCAATAAGTCGTGGTACACACGAGGTAATTTTTTCCATGCAAGTGTCAAAGTTTGTAGGAGAGAGAGGCAGAGAGCTCTTTCCCCCTGCCTCTCTCTCATACAAACTTTGGCACTTGCTGGGAAAAAATTGCTTTGTGGAAAACTGGCCTAAAGGATTGTTAGCAAATGGTGAATTGTTTGCAAGAAAACCTTATAATTTCATATTTTTACAATATATTTTCTAAATATTTATAGGCAGGTTTCCCAATAAAAATATTTTATAGACAGTGTAACCAAAGATATGAATACTAAGATACAACAAAAACTGGATACAGAACTACTGTCGGTAAACCAACATGCTTACAATAAGGGGAAGTCTACAGAATCAGCCCTGCACGAACTTGTGAGCACTATAGAATCGTCCCTGCATTTCAAGGAATTCACCATGGTGCATTTCTTGACATAGAGGGGGCTTTTAACAACATTCACTCAGATGCAGTAATTGCGGCACTGTCACATCTAAAAGTTAACTCTAGTTTGATTAGACTAATTCAAAGTCTTCTCAACAGAAGACGCATAACAGCATGTCTTGGGTCCACAACTCTAACAAGGTTTGTAAACAGAGGTACCCCATAAGGAGGAGTACTGTCTCCACTAATTTGGAACCTAGCGGTGAATGAAATCCTGCTAGATCTAGAACGTTGTGGCTGCAAGGTCGTGGCATATGCGGACGACGTTGCAATCGCAGTGAGTGGCAAATTCGAAAACGTCCTCCGAGACATTCTACAGGTGGCTCTCAACAAATTGGCTAGATGGGCCAGAAGCAGCGGTTTGGGCATACACCCAAACAAGACAGAATTGGTTCTCTTTACTAAGATGAATAAAGTCACACATGTGCACCCTCAACCTCGGAACAGATCTAGTCTTTTCTGAAAGTGCAAAATTTTTACAGCAAAAAGGCTGTAGGGTCGCGGTGGGGCCTCTCTCCTAAAATCGTCCACTGGATATATATAGCAGTAGTTCGTCCTATACTGATATACGGCATTGTGGTATGGTGGACGGCAACTGACAAACTAACCATCACCAACCTACTAACAAAGGTTCAGAGAACAGCCTGCCTGAGCATAAGCGGAGCCTTAAGGACTGCAGCGACCGAGTCTCTACAAGCCCTACTCCATATACTGCCGATTAATATTGTGGCGAGAGAAGTTGCAACCAAAGCGGCAATAAGATTAAACTGCCTATCAATGTGGAGGTACAAAAACTACGGTCACATGAGGATATCAAAGTGTAGTGCTATGATAACCGACCGAGTGGACTATATACCTACGGTGTACACCTTCGAGAGAAATTACATCACTATGATTCCCGCGAGAGATGAATGGGTTTGAAGAATTCCAGGTAATAGAAACCATCTCCACTTTTACACGGATGGTCGAAGCTTGATGAAAAGGTTGGCTTCGGAGTACACTGTGCAGAGCTTAGTTTGGATATAGCTCACAGACTACCAGATACCTGCAGTGTCTATCAAGCCGAAATAATGGCAATATGGGAAGTAGTCAAGTGGCTGAGTCGCAACATAGTAACCAACACTGGCGTTGTAATTTACGCGGACAGCCAGGCTGCCATCCATTCTCTGGAGGCAACATCCCTAAATTCACAAACAGCCCTCGACTGCCGCAGATCTCTTAACGAGATGGCTGAGCAGTTTACTATACACCTCATATAGGTGCCTGGGCATAGGGATATCCCGGGGAACTGCAAAGCCGATGAACTTGCTAGGAAAGGGACGACATTACAAATTCTCGAAGAATTTGCATATATTGGTGCGCCACTATCCACGTGCAAGCTTTGGCTTAGGCAAGAGGCAATCAGGCAGTCCAACGAAAGATGGACAGAAATCGGCACCTGCAGAGTAGCTAGACAAATCTGGCCAAGGTATGACCTGAGAAGATCAAAATATCTCCTCGCACTAGAGAGGCAAAGATTGTCTACGTTAGTATCAGTTCTGACGGGACACTGCTTGATCGGCGAACACGCCAAAAGATTGGGCATTGACTCTAATGACTTCTGCAGAAGCTGTGGAGATGAGGAAGAAGTGGAGAGCATTGAGCACTTGCTATGCGACTGCCCCGCTCTGAGTAAACGACGACTGGACATACTGGGGTCGGCTTTTCTAGGCAGCCTAACAGATCTTTCCAGTAAATAAATTTGTATATCAAACAGGTTGGTTTCGATGAGGGGCATTTCAGCCCGTGGTAACGATATTCGTACTATCGATAAATTTGTATATCAAACAGGTTGGTTTCGATGAGGGGCATTTCAGCCCGTGGTAACACTAGGGACCTAAACTGGTCTATGTGAGCTTGTATAAAAAATACGGCTGCCGCCCTAACTTAAGATACAACAATAAATTGTTCACAGTTTCCAAGAGATACGTGATATGACACGTTGTTAAAAATGAAAAATATATGTGGATAGGCAACTTTTCTGTCTCCCTATTAACAAGAGTTGACGCTGGAAAATTTTATATTTCACGCTCAAAATTATCTCAGAAACTCCCCAAATTAATTTGGATATTTTATGTAAAATAATTCTAGTTATTTCAACCACTGCATTTGAATGATTTCCTGAATGTAATAATTTCTTATTTAGATAACCAAACAGGCCACATACAAAGGAGTCAAATACGAAATTGGGTGCCTCTTAATGTGTAGTTAACCCAACTGGTCGTCGAAGGAGTATCAATTATTGATCTTCAACGATTCAAAATTATTTAATTTCTTAGAATATATACTTTTTTTGAAGAGTATACTCTTTTTTGATATAAGCGTTTTTGCGATTGTTTGGAATTATCTAAAGGTCCAAAAAATAAAATTAAAAACACTGAAGGAATATATGATTCTTTTAATATTATTGTTACTGCACCCAAAGGGCAGTGGACCACCATTTGAAAAAAATTATTAATTTTAAAATAAAACGTATTTAGTCAAACATATATAATATTTAAAACATTACATACATATCAAAAACATCGACTTTTCTACAAAACATTATTATTCTGTATACAAACATTTTTCATTTTACTTATGCACTCACGTTTCATTTTCTCAAATAAAATGTTTAAATTTGACAATCGGCAACACCAAATATTTGAATTCCTGTGTAATGGCTACGCTGTTGTTTATTTACGCCATTTACAATTTAATTTCAACCTGCAGAACACCATCTATGAACTAGTTGTGAAGAATTCGTTGTGAATGGATACCGTTGTATTATTATGGATACCGTTGTATTCATATCTTTGGTGTAACAATTAAATGTTTTTCTGACCATGGCGCTATTGTCAAATGCATAAACTTTGCAAATCTTACAATGTACTGACAATGACTTTTCTGCCAACGTTGCAAGACAAAAATAGTAAGTCACGATTGCATGTTGCTGACAACATTGTAAGATCCGACCACCGTGTGTAGCAGCGGTGGTCTTGTTGACATTCGTCGAATACATGTAAAAAAAATTGCGCCTACCGACATTAAAATTACAAATTTTACCAAAAATGAGTTTGTTCTGAATCACAGGAGGCGTTTTTCGTAGTGAAATGCGTTCCATTAAATTATGTGTCGAAACACAATGATGTCGTTAGTCGGTAGGCAAAGTTTTTTACATATATTCTTATGCCCAGATTCACACAAGACAATTTTTTTCCAAGCAAGTGTCAAAGCTTTTAGGAGAGAGAGGCAGGCAGAAAGAGCTCTATGGCTCTCTCTCCTTCAAACTTTGACACTTGCTTGGAAAAAATTGTCTCGTGTGATGCAGGACTTAATAAGAATTTGTCAAAGATATAAATACCAAGATACAACAATAAATTGTTCACAATTTCCAAGAGATGTCGTTGCACGTTGTTAAAAATGTAAAATAGATGTCGATAGGCACCTTTTCTGTGTATCCATTTTAACCAGAGTTGACGCTAGACAATTTTATATTTCACGACCAAAATTATCTCAGAAACTCCCCAAGTTATTTGGAATATTTTATGTAAAATAATTCTAGTATTTTCAACCGCTGCATTTAAATGATTTTCTGATCAGATTTTCATTTCAGTGAAGTATTTTTAATTTTTGTAATAAAATTACATATTTCAGAAATTTCAACGTCTTATATGTCCAAGGAAGCAGAAGAAATGGACGGCAAACTTTTGGAAGAGAAGCCTGATGAAGGAAAACAAAAAACCGGTAGAATATTTACTCTTTTTTTGAAGAATAGCTTCTTTTTTGAGATTAGCGTTTTCCGATTGTTTGGAATTATCTGAAGATCCAAAAAATAAAATTAAAAACACTGACGGATCATAGGATTGTTTTAATATTATTGCTACTGATCCCAATGGGCAGTGGACCGTCATTTGGAAAAAATTATTAATTTTAAAATAAAACGTATTTAGTCAAACATATATAATGGTTAAAACATTCCATGCATATCAAAAACATCGACTTTTCTACAAAACATTGTTTTTCCAAAGATATGAATACCAAGATAGAACGGTATCCATTCACAACGAATTCTTCACAACTAGTTCATAGATGGCGTTCTGCTGGCATAAATAAACAACAGGGTAGCCATTACACATGAATTCAAATATTTGGTGTTGCCGACTATCAAATTTGAACATTTTACTGGAGAAAATGAAATGTATGTGCATATGTAAAATGAAAAAAGTTTGCAGACAGAAAAATAATGTTTTGTAGAAAAGTCGATGTTTTTGATATGCATGGAATGTTTTAAACATTATATATGTTTGACTAAATACGTTTTATTTTAAAATTAATACATTTGGTGGTCCACTGCCCATTGGGAGCAGTAGCAATAATATTAAAACAATCATATATATATTCCTTCAGTGTTTTTAATTTGATTTTTTGGAAGTTTAGATAATTCCAAACAATCGGAAAAACGCTAATCTCAAAAAAAGAATCTATTCTTCAAAAAAAGTAAATATTCTAAGAAAAATCTGTGGAGCGCTGACATAATACAAAATTATATAATTTTGAATCGTTGCAGATCAATATTTGCTACTCCTTAGACGACCATTTGGGTTAACTACGCATTAAGAGGCACCCAATTTCGTATTTGACTCCTTCGTATTTGGCCAGTTTGGTTGTCTAGTGCTTAATTGACAAGTTGGATTATCTAATCGTTAGCTGACGAACAGTTGGGTTATCCACTACTTAATATAGGACCAGATGGGTTATTATCAACTCTATCTACTCCTCATACGATATATATATGCATATTATATATGGATTCTCTATTACTTAATAAAATACCAGTTCGGTTATCTACCCGTTTGTGGACGACTCCTTGCACCTCAGCTAAATACTCTGAAAGGAGTCCCAGTTGTTTGTCAATGCCACCTCCGGAAATAAGACTAACCCATACATCATGTTTACCTTGATCGTAGACGATTACGCTGCCACCCAAAGCTTCCTTAGGGCCAACTGTTTACATGCGTTACAGCTTCATAAATACCCAGGGGAGTTGAAAAAACATATTGGAAATAAGTAATTAAGGTAGGCGGAGATTTATTTGTAAGCAAAGCCTTTTCAAAATATTGAAAATTATAGAGAATTAGTTGTGAAGATTGTAAAAGAAATTATAAAAAAATTTATTAAAATGTTTTATAAAACCTTTTTAAGAAATGAAAACCCGGAGGAATCTCCACTAAAAGTGGGTGAGGTGAAAAGGTAAATTATACAAAAATAGACAAATATATTGTTCATCTTCTTCTTCTCTCTTCTTTCTTCTCTTGCGCCTAACTCATGTATAGCATGGGGCCTATAAAAACATCTACCAGGATGTTCTATCATTTGCGGTTGCTTTTATTTCGTTCCAATTTCTAACGGTTTTTTGCTTTCCTTCATCAGGATTCTCTTCCAAAAGTTTTTTTTGCCGTCCTTTTCTTCTGCTTCCTTGGACATATTAGACTTTTAGTTACGTTGGAATTTCTGAAATAGGTAATTTTATTACAAAAATTAAAAATACTTCACTGAAATGAAAATTTGATCAGAAAATCATTCATATGCAGCGGTTTTAATGGATTTGGGGAGTTTCTGAGATAATTTTGGGTGTGAAATATAAAACTGTCTAGCGGCAACTCTGGTTAAAATGGATACACAGAAAAAGTGCCTATCGACATCTATTTCCCATTTTTAACAACGTGCCAACGACATCTCTTGGAAATTGTGAACTATTTATTGTTGTGTCTTGGTATTTATATCTTTGGTTTTTCTGTCTCCAAACATTTTTCATTTTACATATGCACAGACATTTCATTTTCTCCAGTAAAATGTTCAAATTTGATAGTCGGCAACACCAAATATTTGAATTCATGTGTAATGGCTACCCTGTTGTTTATTTATGCCAGCAGAACGCCATCTATGAACTAGTTGTGAAGAATTCGTTGTGAATGTACCGTTGTATCTTGGTATTCATATCTTTGCATTTTTCTTTGTCCTTTGTCGTGAATCACACGAGGATATTTTTTAAGCAGATTTTCCCTGTGTGAATTGTTGTTTCAAAAATCGAATAAAAAATACAAAATATTGAGCCCGGGAAGTCCGAGCACAGGAGAGTTTTTTCTCCCCCATTTCCGATTGCCTCACGGCTTAATTTTCAGCGCGTGTGAATAGCAATCGGCGATTGGTCAGGATTTACACTGGCTGATTGTTCAGCAGATTATCGGCGTTTTGAAGGAGAGAGGGGCAGTCGGGAGAAAAGCTCTCCCTGAACGTTTTGAGTTCTTCGTGCAAGTTCAAAAGAGAATTTTAAGATAAGCTGCTGAAAAAATTTGCCTAGTGTAAATCTGAACTTGGCGTTTCTGGTGTTATCGATTACTTTCAGCTGATACAATACGTATTGAAGGTCGACGGCGTTTACATAGCAGCCAGTCGGCTCCATTCTCTGAAATTGGTGTTGTTAAGCGGTGCAGTGATTATTAACGCGAAAACGACACACACCACTTTTGACACTGCACCAACCACATACAAATAAAAAATACACAAAAATATAAACAAAATAAAATAATTAATAAATTAAGTAATATAAACAAAGCAAAGTGAATACAATAGAGAATAATTTCAATGATTTTTCAGTAATACTTATCATACTCGGGAAAATTTCTATATTTTATTTGAAGAAACGAAAAAAATGCTTTGTCTGCCGATTGGAAAAAATTGATTGTGTACCAAAAAAATAAAAATGAAAATGTGTGAAGTGAATATTAATGATTCAAGTGGAATTCTTGGCATTTTCTGAGTGCCCGAAAATCAAAAAAGAAAGATAATCCTTGCATATAAGTATGTATATGACCGTACAAGTTTTGTGTTAATAAAAACAAAAAAAAAATTCATACAAAGAAAGAATGCGTCTCCTGTAAAAAAAGGAGGATTTAAAAGAGAATTTTTTCGTCAGGTGAAACGCTGAATTGGAGGAGGAGGAGGGAGGAATCGAAAATAATCAAGTTAAGTCAGAAATCCTGGTCTTGGGTGTGTGTTCTGAGTTCTTGTTGTTGTGTTTTTGTTGGATCTGATCTTATTCCTCTTTTGGCCAAAATCAGTCCATCAACGCCATCCATAATCCATACACCAAACGAAAGTTTTAAGTTTACTACGTTTTATAGTGCGGAAACAGCAGCAGAGCGCTTCTAAAAAATATTTGCAGAATAGCTTCCGGTGTGGCAGTGAAGCACAGACAGCATACATACTACATACCAGCAGCACAAAACGGACAACGACGACAACAAAAATAGCATCGTTCATTGGTGGTGCAGCACAGCCGCAGCAATGGGTGAGTAGAAGGAAATATATTGAATCTCTATTTGAAAACAGAACGATAAAAAAACAATAAAAATATCTTTAAAAAGAAGTGCCTACTTGTCGAGTCTGCTTTAGTTCAAGAGTGTCGTAACTCGAAATCACAACTTGATTAAAGGTTAAGGATTTGAAGGACTTGAATAGTTGTATAAAGGAATCAATCTAATCAAGAGTGAATACTTTTGCTTATGACCTTTTTCAAAATTTAAATTTCTATTTATGACGCTCTTGCACGATTGCTTGATGAAGTATTTATGTCTTGTTGTTGTTTTTTTTTAATTTTTGAGGAGAGAAGAAAAAACGTTCTTTGCTGCTAATGTACTGGTGGTACACCACACAGTTGTTGCTGTGGTTGTTGTTTTCCTTTCCTCTTACTGATTTGCCATTGTAAAAAAGTTTTTTTACGTCGAGTGTTGGTTGGACAGCAGCGAAATGTTGCTGCTGGTCTCTGGGTGTTGATGAACGTACGTACGTCGTTGTTTGGAAAGTTTTCTTTGCTGCTGTGTGTGAGAGTATGTTGTCAAATGGAACATGTGTCCCATTTTGCTGCTTTGTTTTTTCTCTTCCGTGGTTGTGTTTTTAAACAATATGTATTTTATCATAATTAGATTGTTGTACTGATTTTCAGTTGTTTGTTGTAGTTGTAGTGTGTGCAGAGGCGATGAATGCATGTCTGTCCCGGGAACCGATCAGACCCACATACATATTTAAAAATAAAATTAAAGCTTCCAAAAATGGCCAAAGGGGGAGTGGGCATAGAACGACAACACATACACTCAGGTCCAGTAATGATAAATGCAAATAACAACAGCAACAACACCAACAACGACCACAGCAATAAAGCCTTTTGTTTATCATTTCCCATTGAGGGCCGCCAGAGCCATTTATGGGCAAGTTTTAATTCATTTTCCCTCCCTGAATATTCGCTCTAGTGTTCTTTGCTCATTGTATGTGCGACAAAGTTACAACAATAACAATAACTAGTAATAGGTAGTTTTCGTTGTATTTTGAAGGCCAATTTCATGCTTGGCATAGTTTTCTGCAGACATCAGCCGTTTAGTAACTTTACGACTTGGTTTGGTTTAATTTATCTATGTATACTTGTATGTATATACATATGTATGTACCTTTAAATTTTAATTAAAAAGTTAACCAAACATGATGTGTATAGTTATCATATTTCTCTGGTATTCCTAAACTAAATCCTATTCGTATCCTCAAATCATAGAAACGCATTAAATGTAGCTGGCAAATATATTTTTTATCAAGATCTTGCTGAATATCCTTTTTAAGTGTAATATGAAAATATATGTATCGGTTTATGTAAGGTGTAAAGGTACACAATGGTGGATTTCTGAGCTAAAGGCCTGGAAAAAGACCAGCAACAGGCTATTCAACAAGGCCATATCTACTGGGGTCACAAATGACTGGGATGCCTATAAAGAGCAACTCAATATCTGTAAGAAGGAGCTTAGGAAATCGCAAAGACGTTCTTGGCACACTTTCTGTGGAAAAGAGGATAAGGTCTCGGACGCCGAAAGGCTATGGATGGTACTATCCGCAACATCCTGGACAACAAATAGCGAGCAGTCACCACTATAGGTACTTCTTCACAATAGAAATGCAGAAAATTACGCAGTACATCAATCCCTGACAGGAGAAGACATATGTATAAGAACTGCATTAAGCTCTCGGTAATCCCCCGTGGATGTACGAAATTTGTCCCACAGCCAAGACACAAACCACGTGGAACGTATTTGTGGTGTAATACCTATAAAAAATTAGTTTTTTTTTGTTAAAAACTAATAAATTTAAACAAGTTTGTTTAAATTATAACTGTTCGAATGTAAATATTCAACTGTAGCTGACAGCGAGAGGATTAATTGAAAAAAATCCCATATAGCCAGCTCATCTAGAATTTGAGATATATCGGTACTCGGATATCGGAGCGGAGCACCTGTATTCAAGTTAAAGTAAGTAATGGTATACAAGGTATCAATTCAGAAATAATATTTTCTGTCATTAAAGTTTTTAATTTTATGTGCTAAGTAAATAAATACGTAAGCAGTAGACATAAAAAAAACAAATTTTTGGTGCAATGTAAACAAATCTTTAACAAATATAAAACATTCGGCTTCGGCTACGGCTTCGGCCGAAGTTTGTAAATTTAGCCGAAGTTCGGCTACGGATTCGGCTTTGGCCTTAAAATCCGACTTCGGTCGGGCTCTAGTGATTTCAATATTATCGGATAATTTGCTGTCCTTGTGTATTTAAATTAGGAAAAATAAAATATATACCACTTTGAGATTTACTTTGTTACAAAGCTTTATAGGTCCTACGCGGTCACTAAAATATACCCTTGAAAAAAATTGTCTACCAAAGTGCTCAAAAGTCATTCCCATGGCTGTCCCTAACTCTACTTTCTCTTAATTTGTTCAACATTTTTGACAAAAATAGTTAATATTTATGTAATAAATTTGGTTCAATGAAACATATAGTATTTTATGATTAAGGTTTTCTATAGCTTGATCCATTTCGAGGTTCCCTACTTTTTTAAAGAAAAAAACACAAAATACAAATTGAATGGGGAATGTTTATTATCATTTGAAAGAACGATTTTTGGCATTTAGTCTTTGAAGGTTATGTCTATCAAATGTTGGCCGCGGCTACGTCTCAGATGGTCCATCCGTTGAGTCCAATTTTCGATGACTCCTTCGAGCATTTCGACTGGTAACTGGCGAATGACACGCGTTAACATTATAACATTACACTAATTAATCTGTCAATTTGTTGTCAAAACGTTGTTAACGTTGTTCAGGCGTAAGTCTTTCCATGATGACATGCCAAACAATAACAAAAATAACATGACAACATGACGCGACTCACACGTGATCTGTCAAAAAAAGGCTATTGAAAAAAGTATCTCTCCTTAGATCACCCTTTATTATTGTTTATAATTTTGTATCAATTACTATTTTTATGGATGATTATTTTTTGTACCTGTAGATATGCGTCATTCTCCTGTCAAATCTTGTATTCCGTAAAATTCAAATTTCCAAACCATTCTGGATTTCCAATAATTCAAATTATAAAGAGTATTAAATTTACCACATATACTTGTGGTTTGATTTTCGCCAACAATATTAATAAAATGATTTAAGTCGCGCTTTTCTCTTCCGAAATGAGCTTTCACACTCACGTGCGTCATTATTTTTAAGGTTCAATACTTTTTTATAAAAATGTTTGTGCTTTTTAACTTCATTCTGAAAACCACGTTCCACGTTATTTTTTGTGAACTGTCCTATTTGACGATAAATGAAGAAATACCCCGAATAAATCAATTACTTTGTTCGAAAACCACCTTGCAGTTACTTGCATTCCCCTGTCAAAATACGCAAGGGGAATGACGATTAACAAGGGAACTATAAAGGGCGACCACCAGGATCCTCGATCATATGACATACTTGGATAGAACACCTCAAAATAAGAAAAATTGAGGGGTAATTTATTGATAACTTGCTTAGTTTTCGAGTTATCGGACAATACAATTTGAAAAAATAGGAAAAAAGAATTTTTCAATTAAAATTTTTTTCCGTGAACAATATTTTTTACGACTACCATAGTTACAGTAATATAAAAAAATAGAAAAATCAATCCAATTTTCCGATAACTACATTAGTTATCGAAATGGAAAAGCACTTTTTTTACTTTTTGTTATTTTGAATTCATTTGAATGGAAAAAGGCAAAAAGTCGGGTAAAAGTTTTCGATAACTTTCGAGTTATCGAAAGTTATGTCCAAAGACGGCTACGCGGACGAAAGTACTGCAGCGTGGTCAGCCTTCGCAGTAGAGTTGTGTATTTCATGAACGAACTAGTTCAATCGAACGGGTTACTATACTGAACTGAACGAACTAGTTCACACAACTCGTTAATTTCAGCTCAGTAGTTCACTATGTTGGTGATCTACTCAAGGAAATTAACTGTTTAAGTAAAGTGAGCTGGTGAGCTAAAGAGCTGGTGTGCTAAAGTGAGCTGTTGAACTAAATGAACGAACTAGTTCACTAAATTGAACTGAACTAAAAAGAGCGATCACTTAAATGAACTATAGTACCCAACTCTACTTCGCAGTCGTTAAAGATTTTCTCTGGGGTGTGTGCAAAGACTGCTACTCGGTGGCATAGCTTGGAATCGAAGTTATCGGTTACGCATGCAGATATCGATAACTAAAAAGTTATCGATTTTTTTCTAATTTTCGATGTTGTGCCCATTGGAAAGGAACAAAATTTTCGGACATTATCGCCCGATAACTCGATAACTAAGCAAGTTATCGATAAATTGTTCGTTAATTTTATAAAAAGTTTTATAAAATATTCTTTATAACCCTGGACGGTTTGAATGAAGATTCAGAAGCTGTGGTTTGGTGTTTACGTAAACAATACGGAATTGGTTCCCTTTTCTAGGAATTATAAGGTTCCACATGTGGATCCTCCTCCGCTAAATAGGATTGAGCTAGTTTTTTTTGAAAGTGCAAAATTTCTATGTATCCTAACCAGCAAATTGTCCTTCTGACTTAATGTATGGACACCAGTAAGGAAGGCCAACGTCGCCTTATATGCCTGTTGGAAAGCTGTAGGGGCACATAGGGGCCTTTCCTAGACTCGTCTATTGGATATACATTCATATCAGTAGTACACCAAATACTGATAAGCGATCCATCACCTGCCTATCTGTTCTACCATCGAAAGGATCTTTGCAACTATGATACCTTCCAGGGAGGAGGTTGGAAGAATACCAGGAAATAGAAAATATCTCCAATTCTATACAGACCGTTTGAAGCTTGATGAGAGGTCGTCTTCAGTTCACGCAGTAAAGAACATAGTATTGGTATAGCCCTCAGACTTCCAGATACTTGCTGTGTCTATCAAGGCGAAATAATGGCAATAGGGGAAGTCGCCAAGTGACTTAGTCGCAACATATTGACCAACGATGGCGTCATCATTTACTCCCGACAGCCAGGCTGCCATTAAATAAATGGAGGCTACATTCCTACATTCACAAAAAACCCTCGACTGCCGTAAATCTTTCAACGAGATGGTTGAGCGGTTTAACATATACCTCGTATGGGTACCTGAACATAGGCGATCCCGGGCCGAACTTGCTAGGAAAGGGCGAAATTATAAATTCTCGAAGAATTTGCATATATTGGAGCGGCACTCTCCACATCCAAACTTTGGTTTAGGCAAGATACAGTCAGGCAGTGCAATGAGAGATGTACAGAAATCGACACATGTAGCGTAGGTAGACGAATCTGCCAAAATACGACATAAGATGGTCAAAACATCTCCTCGCACTGTAGAAGAAAATACTTACTACGTAAGTATCAATTCTGAAGGGACATTGCACTATCGCCCAGCACGCCAGGAGATTGGCAATTGAGTCCAATGACATCTGAAGAAGCTGTGGAGATGAGAACGAAGTGGAGAACATTGAACACCGCTTGTTACTGTCCCGCATTGAGTAAACGACTACCGGATTTAGTGGGGTCGGCTTTTCTAGGAAATTAGACAAACGAAAAAGTAACTTAACTTTATCGTTACTGTAATTAACGTTTCCCGCGATGATATTTCAATTTGGCAGGTTCGTTTGTCACTATTTTTAGGTCATATTAATAGATGTACATACATGACTACACATATAATTTGTTCACTCCGTTTGTAACACTTCGAAATATTGATCAAACACGTCCAAGAATTCTGAGACGATCTAACTACGCCCTTCAGTTCTGATCACGCTACAATCTATAAAAATGGTGCTAGATGACTGGAATTTGGTACAAATTCTTCATATAACACTCATATTAAGGTTGATATGGCACCCCAACACAGGTCCCTACGGATTTGACTTCTGAACGTAATTGACTTCAAATTTATTGTTTCTACTTGAATACTACGCGAATAGAGAACTTTGTGGCAATAAGTAATTTCAGTGAAGATACCCTAACGTCAATCCCTTCTCCGAAAATATTCAAGAAAACACCCAACAGTTCATAAAATCGGGCCCAAACCACTATAACCATTCTTTACTTGTTTTGCTTTAACGAAGTTTTTTTTTCTTTCAATATTTTTTGAACCTGTGTTACGGATTTGTTTTTTATACCCTACACCACACTGTGGTACAGGGTATTATAAGTTTGTTTCACGGCAGATGTTTATAACACCTGAAAATAACACAGCTATACCCACCTTAAAGTATACCGATCGACTCAGAATCACTAGCTGAGTCGTTTAACCGTCCGTCTGTCCATGTAAAGTTGTTCGTCGACTACAGGTCGCAATTTCACTCCGATCGTTCTGAAATTTTGCAGTTTAGAGTATTTCGCGGCTGTTAAGATTGCTATTGAATTTGGTTGAAATCGGTTCAGATTTAGATATAGCTCCCATATATATCTTTCGTCCGATTTGGCCCTTTAGTCCTATAGAAGCTGTATTTTAGAGTTTCTTGATCGATGAACCAACATTGCCGAATTTGAAGAAAATCGGTTAAGATTTAGCTATAGCTCCCATATATATGTTTCGTCCGATTTGGCCCTTTAGTTCTATAGAATCTATATTTTACATCCAATCGTTTTGAAATTTAGAATGGTAGAGTTTCTTGATTCATGAACCAACATTCCGAATTTGAAGAAAATCGGTAAAGATTTAGCTATAGCTCCCATATATATGTTTCATCCGATTTGGCTCTTTAGTCCTATAAAAGCTGTATTTTACATCCAATCGTTTTGAAATTTAGAATGGTAGAGTTTCTTGATTCATGAACCAACATTGCCGAATTTGAAGAAAATCGGTAAAGATTTAGCTATAGCTCCCATATATATGTTTCATCCGATTTGGCTCTTTAGATCCAATCGTTTTTATACCCTACACCATTATAGTATTATTTAAGTATAAAATGTCCAAAAGTAAATTTATGTAAACAATTTATACATGAATTACAAAATTTATATATCATAGTTATTCAATATTACGAGAGTGGTGTAGGGTATTATATAGTCGGCACCGCCCGACTTTAGCCTTTCCTTACTGGTTTTCTTATACGATTTTTCGTTGAGTCATATAGATTTTTCTTTGGAATTTTTGATGGTGCACTATCTGAATCTACAAAAAGCATAATTTCGAAAAAAATCATTAGATCTTTCTACATATACATATTTATTAAATTAACGATCTCCTCTGTTCTGTATTCCGAGGGCAGATTGAATCCGAATTTATAATTCAATCAATTGCCCATAATTTCTGTTTGGGGACTTTTGAAGATTTTCCGTAAACGCAGATTGTCTTTAACGTTACATTTTTGGGTCCGAAGTACAAAATTTAGAAACTCGATTCCGAGCGGAAAATTCAAGCCACATTCGGAATACAGAACAGGGCGGGATATTTATATTTTGACTCGAAATATCCTTCGTTTAATGTTTGAGTGTTGTTTGTTGTCAATGTTGACATCAGCGATTACGCATAACAAAACTACTACTTTTATAAATCTTTCATAACATAACTCTGATTTCAAATAAAGTCCCTGGGCGTTGATTAGTCATCATTCATTTGTGTTTTGATAACAGAATGTTGCCATCCCGTATAGAATGGACACATGTGAACACATACGAGTATGTATGTATAGAGAATGTGATATGTGATACATACATAAGAAAAATCCATACATATTGTGTGAAATTCGGAAGAATTCAGACGATAACATTTATATATGTACATGCATAAATATATACATACAAATGCATTTACACTAAATTTTGGCAGTCCTTGATAAAATGAAATTTCCAAAGAACAAATAATGAACAACAATATGAATGTATATGTGGCATGTACAGGATATGCTTAATGAATTGGTATCAATAAAAAAGAACTTTGCAATTTCAAGTTTACTTTTGAACTGATTTACAGAACTGTCTTAACTCAATGACCACAAACTGTTTGAAACTTCATGGGTACTATACAATGCAAATAAAGATGTGTAGCCAGCCACCCCACCATCATTCAACCCAAAGAGTTATTGAACTTGGAAATTGAATTATCAAAAAAAAAAGAACGACTGCTTCGATGGTTGTTTCGAGAACGAAATTAATTTTCAGACATAGCAATTGCTAAAAATAAATTGAACTGTAATGTTTTTTTCATTGGAAAGATTTTCTGCAAGAAGCTTTTATATTTAGACAACCTTTAAGTGTTTTGTCATCCAATCCAATCCAACCTAAACTTCTCTTATCGATTGTAATGATAAGGGAAGTTTGTAGGCATGTATGTACATACATATATGAAAACTTATCCAACTTAAAATCACACCGTTTTGTTTAAATTTAATCGAACGAATTTTCTTTATTCTTTATTTGCCTATTTGTTTTTCGAATGCTGCCGACCAAAATGCAATTACATTTATTATCTTACATCTATTTAAATCGAAAGATTTTGTATTATATCGGCAAACGTCTCTCTCTCTTAAAAGGTTTATGACTTTCTTTAATGAAGATAAACTGTGAATTTTTTATTTTTTTAAAAAATATTGAGGAAAACACTTTGGACAAAATTTTCAAAATACAATAGGTTATATGAATGGGACAAAAGGTCCGTTTGACCAACATTTCAAAATTGAGCACCCTCCAACTCGGGCAGTCCTTGAACGATTTTGTTGAAATTTTGTAACATAACTACTATCCAATAGGACTAAGCTTGGTGCAAGTTTCATCCCGATCGGAGTACATCGGTTTTAACAATTGACTCACTTGACATGAAATCCCCCATATATAGATTTTCAGATATCGGCTATATATACATACCTATATATACATATTGTCGAAATGTCCGATATCTCGAAAACTGGTATAGCTGAATCGGTCGAGTGTAAAACCACATGTATGTAGATGAAAGTGAGAGTATAAACTGGACAAAGGTCCTATCTGGCAAGCTCATCTACGACTTGAGATATTATAGTTTTTGAGATATCGGCGTTCCAACATGAGCTATATCCGTATAGCTGGCCATAAGCTGGCCATAAGGGTTATATTTTTTCAATGAATCCTCTCACTGACAGCTACTTCCAGTTTTCAAGTTATAAGTTGGCACTTTCAAAATTTGGCAGTTTTTTAAATGCGTTTGCAAGTTAGAATCATTTGAATAGCTTAAAACTGATATAATTTAAAACCAGTAAGGAAAGACAGAAAGTCGGGCGGGCCGCCTTTTTAATACACGACACCTCCCTAACAATGCGAAAATGGGCATTGCGATAAGAATTTGGCATTCTTTATACATCTAATAAGAATACTCTCTCTGCCGAATTTCGTACTGATCGGATATAAAATTCAGTTTCTACAGCGCTTACATATCAAATCGAGTGTAACATATATATGGGGACTATATATAAATCTGAACCGATTTTCCCCGAATTTGGCAGAGTTCATTCATGTAATAAGAGAACTCTCTCTGTCAAATTTCGTACTGATCTGATATGTACAAAGTACAGGTCGCAATTATGGTCCGATCTCAACGAAACTTAGAAAATATCTTTCTTTTGGCCCAAGGACGATCCCTATTGAAATCGGTCAAAATCGGTTCAGATTTAGATATAGCCCCCAAATATATATGTTACACCCGGTTTGACATGTAAGCGCTATAGAAACTGTATTTTATATCCGATCAGTTCGAAATTCGGCAGAAAGAAGTTTCTTATTACATGTATGAGCATAAAGGGAAAATCGGTTCAGATTTAGATATAACCTCCATATATATCTTCCTCCTGATTTGATATCAAAGCGCTATAGAAGTTGTACTTTACTTCCGATCATTACAAAATTTGGCAGAAAGATGTTTCTCAATTTAGGAACGGATATTGCTTAATTTAGCGATAATCGGTTGAAATTTAGATATAGCCGTATATATATCAAATTATTTTCGCAATGACCCTTATTGCATTGTTAGGGAGGTATAGGGTATTATATAGTCGGCCCCGCCCGACTTTCTGCCTTTCCTTACTGGTTTAACTTAAAAAACTTATTTTTCATACGAATTTTGCAAATGCAAGAATATTTTTTAAATAAAAAACGTATAAATGTATTAAACGCTTCGGTTCTGTATTCCGAATGTGACTTGAATCGGAATTTTCCGCTCGGAGTCGAGTTTCTATATTTGTTCCTACGTTCCTACGGAACCTTCAAAAGTCTTCAAACAGAAATTAAGGGCAATTTTATGAATTACAAATTCGAATTCAATCCGCTCTCGGAATACAGAACCAGGGGGCAAAATTGCAAAAAAATTATTAGGCAAGTTGTGTTGTGTAGGC
The DNA here is from genome assembly GCA_963930755.1 of Eudasyphora cyanicolor. Taxonomy (NCBI): domain Eukaryota; kingdom Metazoa; phylum Arthropoda; class Insecta; order Diptera; family Muscidae; genus Eudasyphora; species Eudasyphora cyanicolor. The sequence goes on along the minus strand of OZ005738.1, from coordinate 123,095,172 downwards.
ATAAATTAACACAAAACATATGGAATGTATTCGTGATAGGGAAAAAATTTACAACTTTAATTAGTTTAAACAGTTTTGTCCTCAAAGTGAAAGTCCTCAATTGAAAACAAACAAAAAAGATTAATTCTGAGCTACTTGTTATAAAAAAGACCTGCAACAGGGCCAAATATACTTGGATCGCTAATGTCTGGGATGTCTATAAAGGCAACCTAAAAGCTTTAAGAAGGACCTTAGGAAAGTACAAAGACGTTCATGATAAAAATTCTGTGAAGAAGTGGGAAAGGTATCAAACTCCGCAAGGTTGAGGAGATTATATCAGCAACACCTAGTACCTGAAGAACTCGAGGAACAGCAGGACCAACAACAAGTGGGTGAGTGGCCTTTGTAGCGCAGTTGTTAGCGTGTTAGACTTGGATTCCAAAGGTGCCCGGCTGGGAATCGATATTCCCAGCCGGGCACTGGAAAAAATTAGCATCAACAATTCATATTTTCATCATTATTCAAGTTTCTGCAGCTACTCATCGGACACGAGAACTACATCTTATTGCCCAAGACAACAGGGAAAGCTAAAAGCCAGCAAGACGACTATTAACAGCAGCGTTCCTAGTGGAGAATAGGAAACGTAAACTCAAAAAGCACTCAATGAGTAAAATGAAAAAACAACTTAAGCTTCCCGCGATAATGGGATATATGCCGGAACGAAGTCTGTACAAAAATAGATTTAAGGATTATAACCTCTGCGTCTCCAAGCTGCTACAACAACAACAACAAAAAAACACTGTGGTACAGGGTATTTGGACTTTGTGCGTTTGTTTGTAACGCCCAAAAAGAGAAGAAATAGAACCATAGTTTATTATACCGATCGGCATGAAATCACTTTTTGAGTCGATTTAGCCATGTCCGTCTGTCTGTATGACTGTCCATGTATTCTTGTTATCAAAGTGCAGGTCGTATTTATGGTCCGATTGTGATGAAATTGAACACTGTGCTCTTTTTTGGCCCAAGGACGATCCCTATTGAAATTGGTCAAAATCGGTTCAGATTTATATATAACCCATACATGTATGTTACCCCCGATTTGACATGTAAGCGCTGTAGAAACTGTATTTTATATCAGATCAGTACGAAATTTGGCAGAGGGAGTTCTCTATTACATGAATAAACACTGCCAAATTTGGGGAAAATCGGTTCAGATTAGATATAGTCCCCATATATATATTACACCCGATTTGACATGTAAGCGCTGTAGAAAACGTATTTTATATCCGATCAGTACGAAATTCGGCAGAGAGAGAATTTTCTGATTACATGAATGAACACTAACAAATTCGGGGAAAATCCTTTCAGATTTTGATATAGCTCCCATATATATGTTTCACCCGATTTGACATGTAAGCGCTGTGGAAATCGTATTTTATATCCGATCCAGACGAAATTCTACAGAGAGTTTTCTTACAACATGTATGAACACTGCCAAATTCGGGGAAAGTCGGTTCCGATTTAAACATAGTCCCAATATATATGTTACACCCTTTGGCATTTAAGCGCTGCAGAAACCGTATTTATTTAAGAAATTCGGCAGAGAGAGTTTTCTTACTACATGTATGAACACTGCCACATTCTTATCGCAGTGCTCATTTTCGCATTGTTTTAGGGAGGTGTAGTGTTTTACATAGTCGGTTCCGCCCGACTTCCTGTCTTTCCTTACTGGTTTATTTGCAATTTCGTTGGAATTGTAGCGGCCAAAACAATTACAAATTAGTTATTTTTTCTGCTACATTTCAAAAATAACTTAAAATACGTTTTATAAATTTTCAGCACCTCCGGAAAAGCGTCTCTAGTGCCTGCTTCGCTCTGAAGTATTCCAATATCTTTGATACCTGTCCATATTTTGATATTTTCTTTCCTTTCTCCCTCTAGCCGGTATTCCCTCAATATTCCCTTGGGCTAAGTTTGTAATAGCTTATATTTAGGGATCATTTCGCTGTGCATTTTTCGCAATACTTCTAAATTTGATACACACGTAGTTGATCCAGGGATAACAAAAATGTTGCACCTTTTTCCAGAAACGAAATCGCTATAAGATTCTAAATGTGGATCATCATTAGATAAATTAAACTGAGCTAGTCTTTTCTGAAATTGCAAAATTTCTAGGTACAATACTAGATAGAAAATTGTCCTTCAGTCTTAAATTTCGGCTAGGGTATGCCTATATCGCCTTATATTCCTGTTGGAATATAGGGCTCTCTCCTGAAATCGTCCATTGGATATATTTAGTTCTGCAAATTCTATTTTACGGGATTGTGGTGTGGTAAACGGCTACCGATAAGCGATCCATATACAGTCAATTAATTAAGGTTCATTGAAATGTCTGCTTAAGCATAAGCTTAGCTTTGAGGACTACAGCGACAGGGTCTCTACAAGTCCTACTCCATTACTGCGAGATTGATATTGTGGCTACAGAAGTTGCAACTAGAGCATTAAGATTAAATTGTCTATCAATGTGGAGGTGCAAGAACTGCGGCCACATGAGGATACCATATTGTTGTTCCCATTTATTCCCAGGATAGGGACTGGACAGTGATCCCAGACTGGTCACCAGTCCTAGATTTTTTGGAGTCTAACTGGTAGTATCTTCGACTACAAAGTCTGACCAGAGCACTTAATCTGGTGCCAGAGGAGTCAGGAAAGCCGGCCTAACTATTGGTGAGGACCCTATTGGATGCAACGTGGTGGTTGTGGTTGAAACCAAAATCGCTGGGAAACCAACCGGGTGCCATAACCCATAGAATGGCAAGAAGTTTTAGATGGGCTCCGCTCCTAACCAAGGAGGAGGGCAAAAGTGTCCAGAAAAACCGGAATTGATTGGTAATCATGCATATTGTGCGTGGAGGCTTTAGGTTAGAGCACGGTAGGGTTAAGCCTAACGGCAAGAACTAACCTATATCCAGATTACCTACTGTAGTGCATTGGGAACCGAACGGGTGGACTATATATACCAACGGTGTACACCTACGGGAGGAACTTTGCCACTAAGAAACATGCCAAAGACGAATGTGTTGGCAGAATACCATAAAATAGAAACTATCGCCAAGTCTATACAGAGGGTTCGAAGCAAATTAGTCTTGATATAACTCACAGACTACCAGATATTTGCAGTGTCTATCAAGCCGATATAAATGCAATAAGGGAAGTCATCAAGTGGCTAAGTCGCAACAGCCAGGCTGCTATAAACAGCACTCGACTGCCGCAGATCTCTCAACGAGATGGCTGAGCAGTTTAACATGTGCCTCATATGGGTAACAGGGCATACGGTTTTCCCGAGAATTTCAATGCCCATGAACTTGGTTATTAAAGGGACGACATTAAAAATTGTCGAAGAATTTGCAAAGAGTGATTAATAGAGAGTAGAGTAGAGTAGCTATACAAATCTGGCCAAAATATGTCCTGCAAAGATCAAAATATCAAAAGAGGAAAAAACTTCTGACGGCGCACTGTACAAACAAAAAGGTTGGAAATTTTAGTCCAATGACTACCACAGAAGCTGTGATGATTATTAAGAAGTGGAGAGCATTGGGTAGCTGCTTTGTTTCTATTCCGAATTGAGTAAACGATGTCTGGATATACTGGGTCGGCCTTTCTAGGAAGTCGATATCTTTGTGTATCAAACAGGTTGGTTTCGATGAGGGGCAACTGCGTCCGTGGTACGTGTAGCTCTAGGACCTTAATTGGTCAATGTGAGCTGATAACTCCGGCTGCCGCTCTAACCTAACCTTAACACTTGAAATTATTAAATTTTTAAGCAATTCGAATGCAAATACTCACCTAACTTGCCAAGTTATTTTAACAAGTTTAAAATATTGAATACATGAATCGGTCGAGCAAAAAACCACAAGTAGCCTACAGTTCAGCAGGTAGCGGGTGAACTATCTAGCGGTTGCTTTTTGAACTACGGACGATTTCTGCTGTTGGATTCACGGGAAAATAAGCCACAAATAGTCAGCTGATCTAGGATCGGAGATATATAGTTCCTCAGATATCAGTTATATGTATATATTAGGCCGGGTCGATTTGTGGGGAGCCAAAAAAGTCGACATTGCGCAGTGAAAATCGTATTCTAGGGATAAAAATAAGAAACTTTGCCGAAGGAACCATACCTCTAAAACTAATTCTGATGTCCCGGAATTTGGGTCGAACTTTTGGGTAGGGGCACATTTTGAAAAATCCCACTTTGACCCATTTATAGTGTTCCAATCGAGTCCAAATGTATGACCGACCCCCACTAACTTTGGAGGCCCGACCCACCCATACCAGTGGCACACCCCCTGGAACCCCCTGGGGGTTCCATACATTTGGACTCGATTGGAGCACTCTAAATGGGTCAAAGTGGGATTTTTTCCGAGACATCAGAATTCGTTTTAGAGGTATGGTTCCTTCGGCAAAGTTTCTTATTTTGGATTGGAGCACTCTAAATGGGTCAAAGTGAGGACATAGGGCAGCCACTTTGAGATTTGGTTATGGAAAATTTCATTAAAAGGATATGGTCCTGTAAGCGTCGTGGTGGCCATTTGGCTGATGTTGTTTTTCATTATTAACGGAAAACCTTCATCTTTATTGTGAAATAAACATCCGATTATTTATTTCAAAAAATTGAATTTTGCTTTGAATACCAAAATAACACCTCTTGGTGGAAAACCCATTACCAGTTATTGAAACGCCGATATCTTGAAAACTAGAATACAAGAATCGGTAGTTGCTATTCTGTCAGTGTTGAGAATCTTCCTAATATTCAAAATTGCAGTATTTAGTGGACAATTTCAGAAAATGCACACCTTTCACAATATATCACGAGTAGGTGGCGCCAAAATCATGTCTCACATTGATTAAAACAAATTTTAAGGCAAAAATATTTTCGACGTCAATTTTCCCTCGTATATCACTTGTACAGAACAAATCATTAATAAAATAATCTCTTCTCACCTTTAATTTCGTAATTCAAAATTCCACTGCCATAGAAAACGCATTCTATTCAATTTTCACCATATCACCACACAATACCTTCTCTTGGCCAATAAAATGGAATGCGATTTTACAATTTCCATAGGGAGCCATACACATTTACTCTTATTATTCTAATATTCCTATGGAGAATTCGTGGCATCACTTCTCGTATATACATATCCGTACATATTTATGACCATTCCGGACTATATAAACAAACAACTTGCCTTGGATGAATTCTTTGGGGGATGCCTTCCCCACATGCATACTTATACTTTTGGTAGTATTAAGTATTTTATACGGTGTGTTTTGGTTTGGTTTGGTTGGATACACCCAATGCAAGTTTATAATCACCATAATCACCTTCATAAATCTACTCTACTCCACTCTATTCTTCTCTAGACTTTGTTAGAGTTTATGGTCAACTCTTGCAATATATGCAGATAAATGATATGGTGGTATGATTTGGAATATGACATATCAACTTTTGTTGTAACCCACATCCTCTGCATCACATCATTCAAATGATGTTATGTTTGCCGAGCTCGCATTCATTCGCTCATGTCATAGCGTCGACAATGTTGTCACAGATGTCAGTTGGTTGGTCGGTGGGTTTGTTGTTCGGTTGGTTGGACTGGCGCTGTCATCTGTTGTCGTTTGTCGCTATTTTTATTAGGTTTGCCCTCGAAAATGTAAATGAAAATGAAAAGAAAACCCAGCATGCTATCCCTCATTTTGTGTTGGTTCTATACAACATTCAACATTCAATGTCTTTTATGTACAAATTTCATTTGAACTGGCTTTTCATTGATTCCATGTATTTTCCCTTTTCCCATTTGCAGATAGTCCCCAAATCGATGTGTATGAATTCCTAACAGAGGCCGAACTGCAACATTATTACAATGCTGCCAAGTGAGTATCAATAACATTTTAGAATATTGAATAGAACACTAAATTGACGAACAGAACGGAACTAGACGGATGGGCGGAAGGTCGGAGAATTGTTGTGGGTGGATGAATGGGTTGGGAGGTCGGTCATAGCGTGGCGTGGCGTTAGTCACCCACATATTTTACGCATTCCAACCAAGCCATACATCCGTCATTCAGTCAGAGAGTCAGTCAGTATATCCAAAACAGAAAAACACAAAACAATCAAATCAAGCACATTCACCACCAAACAATACATTGCATACAACAATACACTTCCAAACAGAGAGAAAATATGTACTCTGTTGAATGTGTGTAAGATGATGGCTGCGACGATGGATCTGGATGTTTTCTTCGTCGTTTGGCTTGTTTTCTCCACAACAGCATCTACTGCAAATATTGTGAAAGGTGTCATTATTTTAAAACATTTTATCTTTGAAGACTCACCCGAAGAATCTTTTCGAACTCTGAAGGGAGCGGCTAGCGGCTCAGTTGAGAATACCGGTGGATATGTTTGAGTACACTATTTCAGAACTTAAACCGATATTGGTGAAAAGTGAAGAAAACACAGTCATCGTAGCGGCCAGTATCGAAGAAGAAGAAACGTTGAGACGACACCGATCAGATCAATCTCCCTCGTATAGAACGATGTTAACCGAATTTCTGTGGGCAGAGCCAAATTATATCAATATAAACTGTGGTTTCAACAAGACAGTGCTACATGCCATGCAAGCGACGCCACGTTCGAATATGTTGGCGACTGGGTCATCTCACTTCGAACGTTCATTAATTGGTAGTCGCTGTCATGCGACTAGTTGTTTCTGTATTATTTTCTCTGGGGTCGAGATGCCGGAATAACGTTGAACATATTGGACCAAGTCAATAGGTCTTCTATAGGGTTAATCACCGCCAACCCATCTCTATCTATCCGAGATTGAAATGTTGGATTGTATATACAAAAGAATGAATGATTAACATGAACAACAACTAGCTGCTCCTCAGAAGACAAGACGATACAGTAATTCGTTCACGAACTATCCCACAATTCTTGAGGTTACATTCAACAGCATTCTTAGATCTTCTACACATGACTTTTCTATCTGCGAGTAAACGAGAAGAGCAAACAAAGTCATCAAGTGGCTCAAGTATAAATGCCATTTTCGAAGGCCGTCCATGACTTCAGAAGAAGAGACAATGTACTGAGGCCTTCCTCTATTCTAGAGTCGAGCGCTCAGTTATATCTTAATTCTAGAGTCGAGCGCTCAGTTATATCTTAATTCTAGAGTCGACCACTCAGATGTTCTTCAAATCTAAAGGCGCGCACTCAGATATTCTGTGTCGAAAAATGAAGTCTTCCTCTATACTACAGTCGACCACTGAGGACTTATATACTAGAGTCGACCGCTGAGGACTAGAGTCGACCACCGAGGTCTTCCGCTATTCTACAGTTGACCACTGAGGTTTTCCTCTATACTAAAGTCGACCACTGGGGTTTTTTTTCCTCTATACTAGAGTCGACCACTGGGGTCTTTATTCCTCTATACTAGAGCCGAACATTGAGGTATTACTTTATACTAGTGTCGACCATTGAGGTCTTACTCTATACTAGAGTCAACCATTGAGGTCTTACTCTAGCGTCGACCACTGAAGTCTTCCTCTATACTAGAGTCGACCACTGAGTCTTTCTCTATACTACAGCCGACCACTTAGGTCTTCCTCTATACTAGATCCGACAACTGAAGTCTTCCTTTATACTAGAGTCGACCACTGAAGTCTTCCTCAATACTAGAGTCGACCACTGAGTCTTTCTCTATACTAGAGCCGACCACTTAGATCTTCCTCTATACTAGATCCGACAACTGAAGTCTTCCTTTATACTAGAGTCGACCACTGAGGTCGTCCTCCATACTAGAGTCGACCATTGAGGTCTTCATCTACACTATAGTCGACCACTGACGACATCCTCTATACTAGAGTCGACCACTGACGTCTTCTTCTATACTAGTGTCGACCACTGAGATCTTACTCTATACTAGAGTCGACCCTGAGGTCTTCCTCTCTACTAGAGTCGACCATTGAGGTATTCCTCTATACTAGTGATGACCACTGAAGTCTTCCTCTATACTAGTGATGACCACTGAAGTCTTCCTCTTTACTAGATCCCACAACTCAAGTCTTCCTTTTTACTAGAGTCGACCATTAAGGACTTCCTCTATACTAGTGACGACCACTGAGGTCTTCCTCTATACTAGAGTCGACCACTGAGGTTTTCCTCTATACTAGAGTCGAACACTGTGCTCTTCCTCTACACTAGAGTCGACCTCTGAAGTCTTCCTTTATTCTAGAGTCGACCACGAGGTCTTCCTCTATTATAGATTCGACCACTGAGGTCTTCCTCTATACTAGAGTCGACTGCTGAGGTCTTGCTCTATCCTATAGTCTACCTTTGAATTCATCCTCTGTACTACACCATTTTCAACTGTAATTCGAAAAAATCAATTCAATTTCGAAGATTCCATTTGAAATTCGAAAAAGGTCAATTGAAATTCGAAGATTCCATTCGAAACACATCAATTGATATTCGAAATACACCAATTAGGCGCAGGTTTTTTTAAAAAAATGCAGTATTTATGACCGTAGAATTTTATATAAAGTTTACCAAAACGACCTGATACTGTGCACTTATTTACATACATTCAAGCTTACATCTACATGTACTCAGATTGAATATTTTTCCATTACATTCACATTTTCTGTTTGATCTGTATATTTATTTTATTATTCTTCTTGTTGTCGATGTTGTTGTTTGTGTGATATATATTGTATTTACGGTTATTCTTTGCCTTTTTTCACAGAGATGAACTTAAGATTACAAATGCCTCACAATTCAAATATGCCACCGATGAAGATCTCAAAAGCATTGGTATGTCACGACCGGAAATACGACGTTTACGTAAATTCTATGAAAAACACTTTCCACATGGCTACTTGAGCAAAATCAAACGTTTGCTCCAGGCACCAACAGTAATTGGCAAACGAGATGAGAGTTCCGGTGGCACAATGAATCCCACCGTGGCCAGTCCTTCGGGTAGCCTTAGCGGCACATCGACGGGTGGAGCTTCATCGAAGGCAAGCAGCAGCTCGCCCAGTAAGGCACCAAACAATAAGCACATCATTCCCGCCGATGCCATCAGTGTGAACAAACAATTGGGCACAGGAGAATTTGGTATTGTGCAGCAGGGTGTGTGGACAAATGGCTCGGAGAGGGTGAGTAATATACATATACATACATATACATATAGTGTAGTCTTAACGGAAATGTGATTTAATCGAAATTATTTTTTGAATATCAGTAACATTGGTCGGATTTTTTTCGGTTATGTTTCAGGAGAATATCTTTCCGAAAAGTCAGTATTATTGTCATATTGTATTACTGTCACCAAGTCTGGTTTTTCTACGTTTAAGTTAGGTTAGGGTGGCAGCCGGAGTTACCAGCTCTCATAGGCCTATTGAGGTCCCTAGTGTTACCACTGGTCCAGTTGTTCTTCATCGCAATCAACCTGTTTGATACATCAAGTTATCAACAATAAGACCATCAGTACCGACACGATCTGTCAGATTTCCTAAGATGATCAACCCAGTATATACAGATGTCGTTTATTCAATGCGGGACAGTAAAAAAGCAGGTGTTCAATGCTCTCCACTTCTTCCTCATCTCCACAGCTTCGGCAGAAGTCATTGGACTCAATTCCCAACCTCCTGGCGTGTTCGCCGATCAGGCAATGTCCCGTCAGAACTAACACTAACGTATACAGTATTTTTCTCTCTAGTGCGAGGAGATATTTGTCTACCTACATGTGGACACATGTGGAAACTTTTTCTGCCTAGTAAAGAGAATCCAGTCAGCCTTGTTTGAGTAAACGTTCAAACCATTAATTCTGGACCATCTGGCCAATTTATTCAGAGCCAACTGTATGTCTTAGAGGACGTTAGGGAATTTGCCACCACTTTGCAGCCACAACGTTCAAGATGTAACAGAATTCCATTCACCGTCTTCTAATCTTCTGGTGAGCAAACGCTGAATTTGTCTAATCGAGATATAGTGGACGTTTAGATGCGACAGCACCGCAATTACCGCATCTAAGTGAATATTGATAAAAGCCCTTTCAATATCAAGAAAGGCCACCATAGTGAATTCCTTGAAAAGTAGGGACGATTCAATAGTGTCTACCTGTTCATGCAGGGCAGATTCTGTAGACTTGCCATTTTTGTAAGCATGTTGGTTTTAGAACAAGAGTTTCGTATCCTGGTTTTCTCTAATGAACGAGTCTAAGAGCCTTTCTAGACCTTTGAATAGAAACGAGGATTGACTGATTGTGCTGAAGTCCTTGGGCTTAGTGTGTTATATCTTTCCAGCTGTGGGTATGAATACCACTTTGGTGTCCCTCTATCGATTGGGATACGGAATATATACGAGAGAGCTTAAGGCTGCAGCACACATATATATTCTGCAGTCAGGGCATGATGGCTTAATCATTTTCAAAAGCTTTTTCAATAATGATCGTAAATTTAGGTGATAATCATTAGAAATCGTCTTGAATTTTGTTTTTATGGTACTTTAAATGCGTTTAAAAAAAATCACCAAAATCTGCCACGTCGAATCTGGGGCATGAATAAGACGCATTCCTTTTCTCTTGACCACTTTCAGGGGCTCCATAAACCATCGGCTAAAACGACTTGACCACCGAATGTGGGTACTGTCCGATTATCTATCTTGACGCTTAATCGTTTCTGTCTGAAATTACACCATGTCTGTCATTATGTCCCCTGTTGGAAATTTTGAACGTACTTTGAATATATGTAGGTCCATATTTTAGTCTCATTTGAGTTGTATATTATTTTAACATGGAAGACAGAAGAGATGTCCATTCAAGCATTCCAAAACGAAGTCTGTAATTAATGCTGTTTCATTATAAAATACTAGCTGGACCCGGTCCACTTCGTTGCCCCAGATTTAGATTTCCGATCCCGTCCATTTTTGAAAACAAACGATTTGTCACGCCCACATTTCCGCCGCCCACTTTTTGCAAAATTTTTTTTTTCCAAAACCATCTCAGACGAAATAGCTTTCAAACAAAAGAAAAAAATTTTAAATCGGTCCAGTGGTTTAAGCGTCTATAAAACACATACATACATACATACATACATACAAACATTTTTCCATTTTTATATATATAGATTATGTTTCATTTTGATATTTAAGTAGGAGGCCAGTAATAAATAAAAAAAATGGCCGCCACGGCTACGCTTGCATAAGGTCTATGCCAATGTCCCACAAATGATTCAAGACCTCGAAAATGGAAATCGAAGGCATAAAGCAGCAAGGAAGTGGTGATGGAAAATTTCAAGAAAAGAGTATTGCCCTGCAAGCGTAGCCATTTCATTGATATTTAGGCATGGCATGGAGTGCATTTTTGTACTTGTTTGAAAACGAAAACCTTTTTAGCTTCTCCAGAAAGCGTAAACCTTAAAATATAGTTTTGAAAACGGACACATACACGTTTTTCATTTCATAAAATCGTACAAGAGCTGAAGAAGCAAAAGTAAAGCTTTACGATTTGGAAATACGAAATCAAACCGATTTGGTACAAAACCTTTGACATGTCTGATTGTTTTGCATTATTAATGGCATACCCTCCTCTTTACAATGAAATAAAAATTCGATGATTTCCCTTAATTTTAGTGAAATATTAATTCTCTATTAACATATATACTTATTATAATAATCTGCTGTAATTCCACATATAGTAAAACCTTGAGAAAAATCACATAATGAGACTATTATATATTTTAGACAACTTTTACAATGAGTGTGCAAAATGATTCCACCTTTCTTTTCTGACTTCATCACAAAGTACCAAATTCCATTTTAAATTACTCAGAAAGTGTAGGGGTATACCTTGGTCGGTTTACTCGACTGAAGTTTTTCTTACTTGTTTTATTACAAACATCCCCACCTTCATTCTGTTACAAGAGATGAGACAAGTTATTAACTTTTTAATATCTTTAATCATTTACCAGCTAACGTTTTTAATGATATTTAAAATCTCTCAAATGTGAAACAATTTTAGCTATCATATTAATTGCTTCTGGTATTTATTTTAATGATACTCATATGAAAGTGAGAAATGTTTTCGAAAATATTCTCAGTAGTACCATCATAAATCATCATTGTATAGATAATTTTGAGGTAGCTATTAAATGAATCGCCTTTCTCATATTACTGATTTCATCAATATTTACCCTAATACATATACATACGTTGGGTTGTGTTGTTAACCGTTTCATTCGGAAACATAAGAAACTATTGGACAAATCTGACTTTCATTTGTTTAACTTTCTATATTAAATGACGGCTTCCGGATGGCCAACATTTTAAATCAGGGTTTGAAGACACAATTACAACTATGTATATATGTATAGTATTTTAAAACATAATTCATTAATCATAACCATCATAATAATCCTATAGGTATAATCAAAGCCTATAGGTATGTTGTCTGCCATCTTTACATTTACCACACAATGGGGTGGAAAGGGATACATGTGGTTCATCCGCCGCCAAAGCACAATGTTTGAACTAGAACCGTGAAATTTGGTGTTAGCTTAGAATTTGGGACGTAACATTTCTAGGGGGTTAAATAAAAATTGAAATTATTTCAAATGTAAATTAATATACACCAATTATTTGCTGAACATACTAATTTTTGAAAAATTTTCATTTTCAGATACAAGTAGCCATAAAATGTCTTTGCCGCGAACGTATGCAATCGAATCCCATGGAATTTCTCAAAGAAGCCGCCATTATGCATTCCATAGAACACGAGAATATAGTGCGACTGTATGGGGTTGTCTTGGCCACAGATTCATTAATGTTAGTCACAGAATTGGCGCATTTAAGATCACTACTCGAATGTCTGAAAGATCCTGGGCTGAGAGTTAGTTTTCTTACCGTACCTACACTGTGTGAGTTTGGTTTGCAGATATGCAATGGTATGCGTTATTTAGAAAATAAACGCTTAATACACAGGTAAGTTGTGCAGACTAAAAGAATAACAAGAAGAAGGAAACGTTAATTTCTTCAACCATTGTCTTTCGTATGTTTTATTACAGAGATTTGGCAGCTCGTAACATTTTAGTTTTTAGTAAAAACAAAGTAAAAATATCCGATTTCGGTTTATCTCGGGCTTTGGGTGTGGGCAAGGATTACTACAAGACCAATTTCAATGTAAATCTAAAGTTACCCATAGCCTGGTGTGCCCCAGAATGCATAAATTATTTACGCTTTACAAATGCCTCCGATGTTTGGGCTTTTGGTGTGTGTTTGTGGGAGATGTTCTCCTATGGTTTCCAGCCCTGGGCAGCATTAACGGGTCTGCAAATCTTGGAAGCCATTGATGCACCAAATTATCAGGTTTGTAGTTAATTATTGCTTAATAAAAAATAAGGGAAATAATTTTTTTCTTTTTTACTTTAGCGTCTGGAACAACCCGAATGCTGTCCTCGCGAATACTACACCTTAATGATGAAATGCTGGCAAGATGATCCCTCTAAACGTCCCAAATTTTCGGAAATATATGAACTCTTGCCTGACATGAAACCAGAACAATTAAAAGCTGTGGCCAATTGCCTGGAGGCAAAAACCAATGAACATTTGATATACCGTCAAAATGAGATTATTACCGTACTGGATCGTAATACGGGCACACCTTATTGGAAGGGTGTGCTGAACTCGGGTAAAACAGGTTTCTTCAATCCCTCCAATACGGTGGCTTATGTCGAAGGTCTTCCAACTCTGAATAGGTAAGACAATCTCTTTTATAAACAAGTGAATATAAATTATATTGTGCGTTCAAGGAGATTGGATATAACACTCTAAAAGTATTGCACCCTGTGTAGAAAAGTCTTAGATGGGTTTTCCTAAGCTCACGACAAAGGGAATTCAAATTTGTTATAAAATTTAGTTAAAAATTGTATTATCTCTTAACTCAGCAATGATTTCGTCAAAATATGACTTGCATGCAAAAAAATAAAAGAGGACCCTTCAACACATATTTTTGTTGTAGTAGGTCATGTGACAATAATACATATCTTCTTATTTTATTCCCTCGTATTCAACTCATATTTTGACTTCGTCAAACTGATTCTGCTAAAGTTTTTATGCAAGACCTTTAATCTGCTTGTCGTCCAATAAGGCAGTGACACGTCATGACAGATACGATAAGTGAGACATCCGGACTCGATAACGACAGCGTGCGTTGGTGGGTTTGGAGTTTAGGCAAGGCCACATCAACCTGGAATGTATTCAGTCCCTAACTACACCATTTCCAAATGTAGTTCAGAAAAAATCTATTTAAATTCAAAATTTGTCAATTCAAATTCAGAAATTCCATTTGAAATTCAGAACTCTTCACTTGAAATTCAGAAATTCCATATGAAATTCAGAACTCGTCACTTGAAATTCAGATTTCCCATTTGAAATTCAGAACTCGTCAATGGAAATTCAGAAATTCCATTTGAAATTTAGAAGTCGTCACTTGGAAAACAGGTTTTACATTTGAAATTCAGAACTCCTCAATTGAAATTCAGAATATCCATTTGTAATTCAGAATTCGTCAGTTGAAATTCAGAACTCGACACTTGAAATTCAGAATTCGACATTTGAAATTCAGAATTTTTCATTTGAAATTCAGAAACTATTAATTGAAAATCAGAATTTCTATTTGAATACAAGAATTTTTTTTTAATTTCATGGTTTTCTCACTTTAAGTGATACTTCAAGTTCCTCAGGAGCGACAGCAAAGCCCACTTGATAATTGAGTTTGGAACCGTCTGTATAGGAGTTAAGGAATCTCCTATGTCTTGGGATACGACCATTCCATTTTCATATATCAGATATAAGAGTGCGATACTTCTTGCCAAAGAGTGATTTAGTCATAGTGCAATCAACAATGTCCGGAAGTTCAGGCATTGTGTCTAGAATGACAGTATGTTCGTAGCCATTTTCTGGAGCGACAGCAAAGCCCACTTGATAATTGAGTTTGGAACCGTCTGTATAGGAGTTAAGGAATCTCCTATGTCTTGGGATACGACCATTCCATTTTCATATATCAGATATAAGAGTGCGATACTTCTTGCCAAAGAGTGATTTAGTCATAGTGCAATCAACAATGTCCGGAAGTTCAGGCATTGTGTCTAGAATGACAGTATGTTCGTAGCCATTTTCTGACCAGTCTGAGCTAGTCTAGCGGCATTAAATGTAGTATAACATTCAGATCCTCATTTGGTGTCGTTTTCAGCGCACCAGTGAAACATAGGCAGTCATTCACTTAACCTTGTTCAGTATCGCGCAGAAGATGGAATTATGAAGAACTGTCCACCAGACGATAATGCCGTACAGAATGATTTGTCTGACTACTGCCGTATATAACCAATAAACTATACGCGGGTTCAGACCCCAACGTTTTCCTATTGCCTTTTACTGGTTTATAACGCTACCACAGCCTTATTTGCTCTTTCCAGAAGGTTGGGTTTGAAGTTTTAACTTTCTGTCTAGTAAAATACCTAAATATTTTACGCTTTCAGAGAAGGGAATTTCAATACCCCAAGGAGACAGGTGTAACTACATATTTTTCTCCTTTTTCTCCTTGTGTAGAAAACCTAGTTCGGTCTTGGTCGGGTTAACACCAATACCATTATCGCCACCCTTCTTGTGGTTGTATGAAGGGCCTGCTGTAGTATGTCTCTAAGAGTACTGGAAAACGTCGCCTGCATGGGCAACAAAGCTAATACCCATCATCTCCAGAGAAAGCAAAACATTGTTCATGGAAAGATTCCATTGGAGAGGAGACAGAACACCCCTTTGGGGCGTTCCACTGCTGACAAATATGTGGTGGTCAGTTGACCCTAATCTAGCTGAAATGCGTCTCTTAATCAGAAGGTTATGATGAATCATGAAGGTTATACTGCTATAAACCCCCAGGGTGGCTAGAAGCTTAATTATAGCCGTTCGATTCATTTTATTGAAGGTCCCCTCTATATCTAAGAAAGCTACAATAGTATATCCCAGCCAGAAAAATACCATCCTCAAAGCGTCGTGAAAGCACTGTGAACCATCATCACACGGTGGGATAAAGCGTTTTAAAAGCGTCAAAATGATAACACCGATATACGGTGTGACGGCGGTATTTTACAACGCTGTAAAAACAAAATTCATGACGGTTTTCCGATGGTTTGAAGTTAATAATTCCGAAAAAAATTCTAATTAGAATTCGATGAATTAAATGAATTATATTATCTTTAAAGTATTTATTTAAATGGCGATGATTTCGCAATTAAGCCTAACATTTTGCAGGAAAGGATGTTCCACATGAATTTTTGACGGGTAAGAGTAATTTTTTGCTTTTATACACAGTACATTAAAAACCCAGCTGTTACGACTTAGCATGTTTTGGAATGGAGGTATCGATCTAATGACTAACTTAGATACGACTTTCCAGAGGATACATTTTTCTCAAAGCATTGTAAATTCATCATGAAATAGCGCTTTAAAGACATTTTAAGCAAGCGTTATGAAAGCGTCCCAAAACAGTGCTTTCACAACGTTTTTTTCATGGTACCGTCATAAATTTCTGGCTGGGATTCCTTAACAGGCCCTCTATATCTAAGAAAGCTACCATAGTATATTCATATATCATACGATGGTCTAACTAGATTTTTTTTTTGACGAATTCTATGCCATTTTTATACCGTTTTTTTGGCGTCAAGGTCACAAGTTGGCGGGTCCTTGGACTCTAACAGGAATATATGGCCAAGTGCCCTTTTTATTTTATTCTCCTACATGGAAGTAATTTAGGTATAATGTTTAATTCTGCACTTACTTGGACAAACCATATAAACTGCTCTGTCGGTAAGATTCATAGTATGTTAAGAAATCTATGGGCAGTCCGACATTCTACACCGTTCCAGATAAAAATGCTGTTAGCAAAATCTTATCTGATACTTACTCTTCTTTACGGATGCGAAGTCTTTGCAAACTGTTCTGCTGAAGATAAAAGAAAATTAAATGTAGCCTATAATGATATAGCCAGATACATTTTTAACAAAAAACGGTCCGAACATATATCAGAATTCTCGAATAAAATTTTTAATATATCCTTTAATAATCCGTTAAGTGTCAAATGTTTGACTCTTCTACACAAGATCATATATACAAAGGAGCCTGAATACCTGCTTAGTCGCATAACATTTTCTCGTTCAAATAGAGGAATGAAACTAATTCTACTGAGATATGATTCGGTAGTATCTGAAAGAAACTTCTTTATACCCCGTATACGTCTCTGGAACAACCTCCCAATGCATAAGCAATGCCAATACATTAAAAATGAGCTATTTAATCTATTTAAATAAATGTAATGTTATTTCTTTTAGTAAAATTAGTAATAAGAATTATCAAACCTGTTACCTATACATTCATGAAACTAACACTAACACTTATAAGATATAATCTTGTTGTGCCTGGTATAACAAATAAATAAATCTAAATCTAAGTCTAAAGTCATATTCCGACGTTTTCCCACTGAAATTCATCTCTGAAGCAAGAAAAGATCAAAAAATGTTGTAGGACGCACTGTGTTCTTTTCTTATAATTGTTTAAAATCTTGAATTTTTTATTTCCACAGAGATACTTTTACTCGTAATGCCAATGAACGTTGCAGCAAACGTAAACTACGCACTGAAATGATCTCCAAGCCACAAAATGATTTCAAACATACCGGCCATGTTGGCATTGACGGAGCTTCCTTTGGTGATATTGCATTTTTAGGTACCACACAAAATGTAAGTTGTTTGTATGTCTCCTTCCGCCCGCCTCCGTCCCTCTCTGTCCTTCTCCCTTAAACCACAATATCACACACAAAGTGTTTGCAATTTTATAAATTTCTTGTATTAACACACAGTACAATCACGTGCCACGACAGATTGTCACACCCTATAAACCTTCAGAGGACATTGAACAAACGCCTCTTCTGTTGCCACCCACTCCAACTAGTCCGGACTCTTTGCAAACCGCAAGTGGATACTTTGCCGATGATTCGTCACATCATAACTCAACCATGAATCCTTCGTTTGTACCCTCGACGGAGAATACACCAAAACAATTTGCAAACAATGGTCAAACCACAACATTTGAATTTCCCTCACACAATACCAATCCGTTTACGCACAAATCCTTGGACGATAGCACCTCTTCTGCCTCGACATTGGCTTTGCAAAACAATAACTATGGAATTGAGGCCAAAGAGAATTTGCTCTGGCGCCATTCTTCAATCACTAATGGGGCATCCGGTGGTGGAGTTCAGTTTGAAGAGCCACATGAATATCATGAGATATCCGATGATGAAATCACACCGGATAAATTAGACTTTGGTCCATCTCTAATGGATGAGATTAATTCGATGTTTGGTTCAATGAGTGCCACAGCCTCTTCATCAAAAAACTCTGAATCGGAATCGCACAGTGCAGCCAATAAACGTAGTGATTTCTCCGACCTCACCTCGAAATTAATACGTAAAAACAGTGCTGGCGGTGGCCATTCATCGAAGAAATCGAAAAACTCTGGTGGCACCGTCAGACAAATATCGGTGAAGGATGAAAAAATTCTCAATCATGCAATTGAAATTGCCAATGAGATAAGTGCCAGGTTAGTACAGGGAATTTTGTTAACAGATTCAGTTGAAACTATATAGAAATGTGTTTTGTCTCCTAATTTTTCAGATCCATGTGTGATTTGGTTTCCGATCAAACACCCTCAACACAAAGTCCTAAGCGCAAGTTCAGTTTTCGCTTTCCTCATCTTAGCGGTCACGGTAGCAGTGGTGGCGATAAGAATCACGGCTCGGGTTTACATAGTTCGGGCACAGGTGGTTCGACGACGAACATGAACTCTTTGTCGCCACATTCGAAGAAGAAAAACTTTACCGAAGAACTGAAAAGTATACCAGATTTACAGGTGAGTTATTATAGTTTGCCGGAAATATGATATGATGCGTCACAAACAACGCATTGTTTTTGTCTGTGTTTTGTTACTTTATGGAACACCCATTGTTGCTTTCGTATGACGATGAATGACGATGACGAATATTTTTCATATATCTTCCATAGAGTGGCAACGATTATAAGTACAAAAAATGCGGTTTGTCCAAAATTATATCGGTCGCTTTTCATGCTTTCAAAGCAATAGTTAGTCGCAAAAGTATCTTTGCTCAATTGACAGGAATTATTAAAACTATTACAAATTAATTAATAAAATTTTTATGTCTTTTTTCTTCTATTTCTCTCATCATATCTAACTTATTTTGATTGTTAAAACAATTGACGTTATTGTTATTATTATTATTATTACGGTATTGCATTTTTAATTAACTCACATTTTTCACATTATCTATCTATTAATACCTATTATTTGGTTACGTTTTGTGTTTTTTGATTCCATCAAAACAAGTGTTTTCGTTCCATATCGAGTGACATGAATCAAATAGAGACTTCCTCCAGCGATATACGCATACCGTTGTTCGATAAAGAAAGTTCCGATTTTTGTTTTGAGAAATCGCGTGAAATCCTATCACGTCCTTTACAATTTGGCAGTCGTAGCTCGTTTACGGCTCCCACACCACCGCCCTCGCTTGAATATACGGATGCCATAACGCAGAGTCCACGTAAAGATAAGAAAACGCTATCCGAGAATCTTTTAGATATAGAGAATACTTTGAAAGCTCTCAATTTAGATTTTATGCATACATACACCGATGTAGATAAGAATGATTCGGATGAGACGATACTCAATGACCAATTTTCGAGTATTGTCTCATCGTTGGATGATGAAATTAGTAGTGCTACGGGTAGTCTAAATTCGGCTACCGTTTATAATTATCAGAATGGTAAACATATGACGACTACAACATTTGATTTTAAAGCGGCCACAAATCATTTAGATAAACATTTACAATTGATGAGTTCACAGGCTCAGATGAATAGCAGCAGCAGCAATAGTAATAGCAATAAGCAACAACAGCAACCACAACAAAGTTCCCATGACAAACGATCAAGTACACCAGATACAGGATTTGCCTCCAGAGACACAATATCATTGTCGCGACGTAGTAGTCAAAAATCAAGTTATAGTCCTCAAGATAGTTATTTTAGTCCCAAGGATTTGAGTTTTCCCTCGCCCAGTATGCTTGGTAGTAGTGGAGCCGGAAACGGAAGTGGTGGTAGTGGTGGCGGAGGTGGTTATGCCAACTACAAGGCTGAGATCTTTAAATATGGCGATGATAGTTTGGTCTCTCCCTTTCGTTCGGTATCGGGCATGCATAAATCAAGCAATACTTCTATATATTCACCAAATCAATTGAGAATTGAGGAGCACTCGGACAATTACAATGGCATGCATGAGCAACAGAGACGTCGATCCATGTCTTTTACGGACAATCTGGATCGTGATGCCTCATCGATGAAGGAGAAAAGGAGTGCTAAAACCAAACAATTATCTTTGGATCCACAAGATATGCAACATAAACCGAAGTCTTCTTCCTACAAATCCCGCTCGGTTAGAGCTCGAACCCTAAGACGTTTGAGTTATAACCCTATGCCTCAGGTGGCCACCAGTTCTTCCAGCACCGATGAAGAAAGTGATATGGAACGTGGTATTGCTCGTTCAGAGTGTGATATCAGATCACGCACCTCAGGCTCCGGGAGTTTATATCCACGACGTAGACGTCAAGGCTACAATCGTAAAGTGTTCTCTGAATCCATACATGATGATCGTGACGATGTGCATGCAAGGAAAAGTAAAATGTATGGTTCAAATGCCAGTATTAAATCGGCTCCACATTATAACTATGGTGGCGGTGGTGGTGCTGTACGGAATTCGGGTTTGGGTTCCACTCAACGTCCCTATAATCGTAATCCGTATGAAGAGTCATACCCCTATGAAGAGAGGTTGTACGATTTCGGAGGCAATAAACCACCCAAAAAGAGCTATAATATTCCAATGCTTAGCAAGCCACCGAAAACTTTTAAAGTTTCCGGCATCACCAACAATTCGGGTTCGGGGTCCTCGTCTGCCTCCTCAGCGGCCACACCATTTTCACGTAATGTTATAGGAAATTCTTCGGTATTCCAAGAATTCGATGTAACCCGTCTAACGGGGCGTAGTCCACCCTCAGCGTTTAATGATAACCCAGAGCAATCAACACACACCACAGAATTTCAATGGCCAGAGAAAATCCATGCTTCCACCGTTAAGCAAAATGATATGTTGTGGCGTCAACAGCAGCAGCAGCTTCCTGTCGTCGCCGTGGCCGCCCCTTCCGTCAGCCACTCCTCGTATGGAGCAGCCGCCAAAGAGCATCCATCTTCCACGTTAAGTTCTTCCACCACAGATAGTGATCAATTTGAATATCGTTTGGGCTATAGCGCTCCACATCATCACCACCTACCTCCGAGTCCAGCTCCATAGCTACAGCGTATGTTGAAATATTTTCTAAATTTACTTTGAGATTACTTCAAATAAACGATTTTCCCTATCCTCCAATACACCCCCTTCTCCAAACAAACCTCCCCAAAAACAATAACAGAACCAATTGAAAACAAAAAAACAGTAATATAAAGAATTTATTCCAAGAATTATCTTCAAGAAAGATACAACATACATATGTATATCCAATATATCCCCGAAGAATATGAGGACGTAGATAAAAATGGAACAATCAAGACAATAGTTGCTCTCTCTGGAAATATCCGTTAATATCCTATCTCTCAAATTAAGGAGTGCCTTACAATCACCACGAACAACAACAACCACAAGCCAACAACAAGAACAAATGCAACTGCAAGTCAGCAATAACTAACTAATCAACCAACAAAAACCATCAACATTTACAAATCATTTTAAACCAAAAAGGAACCCAAGCAAACCCCCCCAAAAAAATCAAAGTGCAACAAACTTACATATTAACTTATACATACATAAATACATATTCTCTTGTATCTTCTCGAATGAAAAATTAAGATATTTAACTAAGCAGAATATATTAAAAGGGTTTCTCTTTTTGTATTTATTTAGAATGCATGTGAATTTGTCTTAGACTTCTTGCAAGTCTTTAGCGGTTTTTTTTTGCAAAGAAAAAACAATATGACCAAATTTTACAAATGCATTTTAATCAAGAAGAAGTACATTACATATGTATGTATGTGCACAAAATAATTTGTGTTTTTTGTTTGTTTCATTTGTAAATGGAAACTTGGGGATTTATTGAAAAAGACTTCGTCTTTGTAGTGTTGTAAATATAAATTCAATTTAGATCGATCGGTGGAATTAAACAGCGATGGTAGATATTATTAACTTACATATTCTTTTTTTTATAAGAATATTTTACAGTTTAAGGATTTATTGAATTAAAAATTTATTAAAGGTATATAGAACGTTTGTCAACGTTTAAATTTACTATAAATTTAATATTTTATGATTAAGACCTATTTATACAAATTATTTATCCTTTAAATCAAATCTCCTCAGATATAATGCCAACGCTTTTTCGAATCATCAAAGCACTTTTTTGTTTAGCCTTGAGCTCTTTCATAGATGTAGTTTGTATTTCCATAATCATTGCAAATATGCCTCCCTTTATGTCTCATTTTAGTTTTGGGAACAGTAAAAAGTCACCAGGGTTCAATTTCGGTGCATTGGGTGGCTGTGAAATCATTAACGTGTTTACGATAAGAGTGGCAACATGGATGACCGACTCACTTAGACTATGCAATCCATTGTGCAACCACAGGGACGTATGGAAAAACATACGTTCTTCCTAGCCCCTCCTGTTGAACCAATTTAATTGCTTTCGAAATCTCAAAGTTGACTATTTATACTCTACACCACACTGTGGTACAGGGAATTACAACCTTGTGCATTCGTTTGTAACACCCAAAAGGAGATGAGATGGACCCATCGTTTATTATACCGATCGGCTTAGAATCACTTTCAGAGTCGATTTGGCTATGCCCGCCCGTCCGTCTGTCCACGTACCCTTGTAATAAGGGTAATCAAACCCTTTTTTGAAACCATTATAAAATGATAAAGAAAATATTATTTTTGAAACAGGAACCTACCTAAAATTTGGAAAACATCAATATAAAAACCGTTGACATCATTTTTGCATATCCATCGATTTCAAAATGCAGTTTTATATGTATTTATACTGTTTACGTTGCTAACTTCTCTATAGACTTCGTCTGCATATTTTATCAAGGGTCTAGGTGATTATTGCGGTATAGCAATTAATTAACAATCCTTTCTAATTAAAATGTTGGTATAAATAAAAATACATATGTCTATTGTATGCTCAAGTCAGATTCCGCTACTACTGATAATATATGTATATAATCGATTTAACATTTGAGCCATTCATGAGATGCTTAAAGCTATGATTTTGCCGATCTTCACTATTAGTCAAGTTTTATAAAAATCATAATCAATTTTTTTTGAAAGAAATCTTTTTAAAAATTGAACATAAATATTATAAATATTGCAGAGATTATAATATTATATTATAAAGGAAATCGGAAAAATTACCTATTATAAATAAAAATATGAAGTGTTTAAAATATAATTTTCTAATAAATCTTAATTTAATTGGAATATGGTTGCGTATTGAATTTGCACTACGCTTATTTTACGTCATCTGACAAATTTTTGAGCATTATTTATGCATTTTGATTAAAAAATAAAAAAACGAAAACAACCGGTTCAACGGTTTTTTATTTTCGGTTTAACCGAAACCAGGTTTTTGAATTAACTTAATTTTCGAAGAAACGGAAAACCGTAATTTCAAAATAACCGGTTTTTTGATCACCCTACGTGTAATCAAAGTGCAGGTCGCAATGATTGTGTGATTGCGATGAAATTTGGAACCTATATCTTGTTTGGCGTAAGGGTGAACCGTAGTGAAATTGGTAAAAATTGGTCCGATTTCGATATGGCCCCATAATGTATATATTCCTCCCGAAGTAGCATAAAAGCGCTATAAAAGTTGTATTTTATATCTGATCATTGCGAAACTTTGGCAGAAGGAAGAATAATTACTCAGCAACGAATACTGCTAAATTGGGGAAAATCGGTTCAGATCTGGATATAGCCATCATATACGTGTATATTACTACCGATTTGATATGTATGCGCTTTAGCAGCTTTATTTTACATCCGATCAGTACGAAATTCGGCAGAAAGACTTTCCTTATTACATGAATGAGCACTGCCATATTTGGGGAAAATCGGAAACTGTATTTTACGTCCGATCTTTATATATTTTGTCATAAATTAGCTTTTTTACCCAGTTGATGAAAATCCGTTTAGATTATGTATATTCACAAGTATTTGTTCCTTCCGATTCTTGATCTGTGAAGGAATACTGCGAGTTTTAAGGTTATCGTTTCAGATAATCAACATCTTCAACTCCTCGTGGAGGCGGAATAAACTTCGTGGAGGCGGTGGAGCCATGTACTTTCGTAAAAAAATATAATGAAACCAATTATTCAAAATTATTGTCGGAATGTCCCTTTGCGCATTATTAGGGAGTTGTAGAGTATAATATAGTCGGCACCGCCCGACTTTCTGTTTTTCCTTACTGTTTCTTACATCAGCCAATCCTTTTAACTCCCTAAAGAAATGAGAACCTGAGGAAGGCTACCGCTTTTAGAGAGATCGGAACATAGACACAGATGGTTTTCTCTTGATTCCTACTCCTCTTCGTCTACGCAGCTTCTGCAAAAGTCATTTCGCAAAACCTCCAATCACTCTGCGTGACATCCATGACAGACCCGATAACCGGACATAGATACGTCCGGCAACGATAAACACAGCTGCGCGTTGGTGCATTTGGAGTTAAGGCAGGGCCACATCAGCCTGGAATGAATAGTGACCACCTAGTCATACTATTTCTTTGGTAAGCCACGGATGCTTCTTTTCCACTTCAAACATGTTTCCCGTTATTGAATTGAATGCAATCCAGTTTTTTCGTATTGCTTCACACAAATGGTCCAGTTCTGCAAAGTAATATTCTTTATTGACCATACGACCTTCTGACTAGAACTCACGATAAACCACATAATTTTATTGGAAATTGTCAATGAACTAAACATTTAATATTAAAAGGACTTCTAAACCAATAATTCACATTGCATATCGAAAATGTCGTGCTTTAAGATCACTTCAAGCTATCGTCCTGAAAGCGTCCTAGATCAACTTTTTTTATACCGGACACCACACTGTGGTACAGGGGATTATGACATGTGCATTTGTTTGCAACGCCCAAAAAAAGAAAAGTTAGCTATGTCCGTCTGTCGCCTGTCCATCTGCCTATACATTCTTCCGATCAAAGTGAAGGTCGCAAATTTGAAGCGATATTTACGAAGATTGGTACAGAGACCTTTCTTAGGCTAGGGACGATCCCTATTGTTTTGGTATAGCCAGGGTCTATGTTTTAATATAGCCTACATATAAAGGTCCCCACATATGTCACTTCTTATCGCTCTGGAGAACACATTATGCATTTATATTGCACATAGTCGTCCCTAGTAAAAATGGTGCACATCGGTCCATGTTTTGCTATATCCCCTATATAAAAGTCCCTTCCGATTTGACTTCTTGACGTTCTAGGAACGCATTTTTAACCGATCACGCTGAAATTTAAGTATTATTACCTTATATTGCACTTAATCGTCCCCAGTGAAAGTTGAATTTTTGCGCGAGTAGTAGGGATGTTTATTATAACTCAATATTTTTTTTTTCAGTCGCCTCGTAAATTGATTTAGTATTTTCTTTAAATTTTATAGTTTTTTTTTTAATTATTTTTATTATTTATTGCATTAAATTGTTAAGCTTGTACGTATGTTTTTTATGAAATTAAGTTGATTTTTGTAAATTTTTTTTTCTCACAGTGTGTGAGTAGTTTTTCTTATTGTTAGATGCTCTATAACTGTTTATATATACTGTGAAAGTTAGGAGAAAATTGTTTACTCGGTTGTATACTACTCTTTCTATTGTTTTCTGTTTTATTTTATAATTTAGTCATTTTATTTATTTAGATATTTAAAATTTTTGAGTAGTCTACATATTGTTGTTTTTTGTAACTGTAAAAGGCCATATAGGCTCGGTTACTATGATGGAAAATAAATTAAATTAAATTAAAAATTAAATACATCAGTCTATGTTTTTATATAGCCCCCATATGAAGGTCTCAGATATGTGCAACACTTTTTAAACAATGTGCCTGAAGTTTAGAATTTTGTTCTCTATTTTAACTGCAATAATTCCAAATAATTATATTTATATATTTCTCAGTGCTTTGGTAGATGGTATTATAAAGTCGGCACCACCCGGCTTTTTTCTTTCCTTAATTTTATGACATTCTGTTTAAAGATGGCGAAATATGAAGGACCAATTTTCAGACGCTTTTCGGTTGTTTTATAATGTATAATTTTATCTATTTACTATAGGTTGTTGTAAATAAACATTTTGGCCCACATGCAATGTTGACACTACAATGCAAGAGGTCGGAGATTTTTTCACCCCAAGTTTTATATTTACTTTATTTGTCGGTTGACTCAAAGACTCAAAATCGTACAGAAAATGATCTCATATAAATCAAACGAAAAAAATATCTCAACATATAAGTCATGCATCTACTTACTATATTAATAAATAAATAAATATTTTATTAAAAAAAGGTAGTCGTTTTTTAAAACGATAGAAACTACCTAAATTTTTTTACGGATCACAGATATCCCTGGAATTAAAACCAAATCTAATTTGACTGATACAAACAAAAAGATTATTATATATTCTTATAAACTCCAGCAACATATAAAAACATACACCCACATCCATACATACATACATACATACATTAATACGTTCATAACTACAAAAACAACAAACACTCCAGATCACAAGAAAAAAAATTCCCAAATCTTAAACAAAATTGAAATTTAAACGAATTAATAATCATCATACCTCAAGACTTATGTACTCGTATTACAAAAAATTAAAAAATGCAAAACCAAAAAAATGAAAACCTATTCCTAAAATCAATCATAAAACAAATCAAATTTATTCCTCCTCTTAGATGTGTGGAAACAAACCAAACAAAGTGAGCTATGTCCAAAATATTTGAAAACCCCTCCCCCCAAAAAAAAATCGAGAAAATAAAATATTTATAATACCAATAACAGACCTAAAAAGAAAAATTAAAAACAAATTAGTTAAGTAAGGCTTATATTCCAATTCTAAAACATTATTGATATTACCTACCATTAAAAAAAATACTATTCTACAAACTACTTACATTACATAACTACATACATACTTATATGAAAAAAATGACACAAGTAAACATTATTACTTAAAAAATACAAATACCTATTAACAAATAACAATTACCTATCGGACAAAATGTTGCTGAATTCCATTTGTGGAATAATTAAAAAGGGTCTTGGAATTTTGTTGAGGGGGAGACACTTTTTAGTTTATTATTTTCTGTTTAATTATTAACTAAGTAACAGAAAAATATTTGAAGCCATTTTCCAAATGAAAATGCCAAAGACAAATAGAATATAAGAAGACATTCCTTCCTGTAGCGAGTAATTGTCAGTTACGAACGAATAGGAATTTGATTCCAACGAGTGAGGTTTTTCGCGGATTTTCAGACTGTTTTTCCCGAATTTTTTGTAATTGTCACAATTAAAAAATTAATATTAATCGATAAGTGCAAAAAATGTTCAATCAATGTTCGCGGAATACCGTTTTTTCGCGTGTGACAGTTCATTCCTATTCGTTCGTAACTGATAGATTTTGACGTTTCGGCCTGAAGGAATGTCTTCTTATATTCTATTTGTCTTTGGAAAATGCCGCTTTATCATTAACTGTTTTTTGATTGATTCAATATTTGTATCAGCACATCATAGGTTAGGTTGGGGTTGGCAGCCAGAGTTACCAGGTCCCATAGATCAATTCAGCTCCCTAGTGCTACAACGGACCCAGTTACGATGAGAGACCAATCTGTTTGATACACAATGTTTACAAGAATACGAACATCGGTACCGCCGAGATCTGTTAGACTTCCTAGATATGTCGACCACAGTCATCTCCTGTAGAAGTCATTGGACTCAGTTTCAAACTCCTGGCGTGTTCGCCGATCAGGCTATAACCCGACACCAATGTATACAGTATTTTCCTCTATAGTGCTGGGAGATATTTTTACCTTAGGCCATATCTTCATCATGATAGTCTAGCTACAGGTGACGATTTCTTTCCATCTCTCATTGGACTGCCTGATTACATCTTTCATCCTGCCTAAGTCAAAACTTGCATGTGGAAAATGGCGCAACAATATATGCAAATTCTTCTAGAATTTGTAATGTCGTCCATTTCATAACAATGTCATCGGATTTGTAGTTCCCCGAGAGAACTTTATGCCCCTGTACTTATAACAGATAAATGTTAAACTTCTCAGCCATCTCGTTGAAAAATCTGCGGCAGTCGAAGTTTTGGTACAAAAAGGTCCATTTGTGTGGGAGGTACCCAAAGGGGCGCGCCAATAACGTCAATTTTTCTCTGGACTCTATGTACTATAAAAGCATTACACTGTACAAAATTTCTAGTATTTGTATGCACTGGTATAGTTATAAGCTGGTAACTTTTGTTACAAAATGGTCCATTTGTGTGGGAGGTACCAGGTACAAGAAGCGTGGTAATAGAGCCCATTTTTCACTGGATTTTAGGTACTATTAAACCAGCAGACTGTACAAAATTTCAAGTCTTTGTATGCACTAGTATTAAAGTTATGAGCTGGTAACTTTTGGTTCAAAATTTTCCATTTGCGTGTGGGGTGCCAAAAGGGGCGTGGCAACTTCTTGAGGTAATAGTGACTACTAAACTAATACTATGTGTAGAATATCGGAGTATTCAAATAAGTAGTATAAGTTATTAAATAATCAATATTTCAATAAATGTTAACCCTTTGTGGGGGAGGTACTAGAAGGGGTGGACCAATTGGCACATCTTCGAATTTAGCCGGAGATAGAAGAAAATATTAATGCATACCAAATTTGAAGACAATCGGTTACTCCTTTCGAGAGTTATCGTGCGCACCAGCCAGCAGACAGACAGACAGACGTACGGACAATTACTCATTCGACTTAAAATGACCCAAAACGGATATCCGCTAAACATACTTAGGGTAGGGTCTTAGGTCACTCCTTCGATGTGTTACACTTTTGGCTCGTAGCAAATGTTATATACCCTCCTCTCTAAGTTGAGGGGATAAACAGATCATGACGACTATTAACAAAAATGCAGCGTTCCTACCCATTCTCTAAGAACAGAAAAATTGCAATTAACATCCGAACAACATTGAGTAATATGAAACAACTTAAGATTCCCGCGATAATCGGATATATGCCGGAACAAAGTCTCGAAGCTGCTACAACAACAACTATATTGCGACACAGCCTTTTTTGGCGACTTCCCTTATATTGGCAATATTTCGGTTTGATAGACACTGCAAGTATCTGGTAATCTGTGGGCTATATCAAGACGTAAGTTCTTTACAGCATAAACCGAAGTCAAAATTCTCATCAAGCGTCGAACCATCTGTATAGGTTCCAATACAGTAAGTCTGAAGAACAATTTCTTGTCTAGGATTTTATTTAGAAATTTTACACTTTCAGAAATGACTAGCTAACTTCTATTTAGCCAAGGAGCATCCACATGTGGATCCTTATATTTCCTAGTAAAGAGAACCAATTCTGTCTTGTTTGTATTACGGTTGAAACTACCGCTTCTGCCCAAATTTTTCTCT
The DNA here is from genome assembly GCA_963930755.1 of Eudasyphora cyanicolor. NCBI lineage: Eukaryota > Metazoa > Arthropoda > Insecta > Diptera > Muscidae > Eudasyphora > Eudasyphora cyanicolor. The sequence goes on along the minus strand of OZ005738.1, from coordinate 123,065,272 downwards.
GTCTCTCGAAGGCGTTGGGAAATTTGCCAGTTACTACTGTCCGCTTTTGCCACAACGTCCTAGATCTAACAGGATTCCATTCACCGCTAGATTCCAAATTAATGAAGACAGTACTCCTCCCTATGGAGTCCCTCAATTTACTAATATCGATAGAGTTGTGGCCCCGAGACTTGCTGTTATGCGTCTTCTGGTGAGCAAACGCTGAATTAATCAAGATATAGTTCAGCCTTATATGCGACAGTGCCGCAATTACGCATCTGAGTGAATGTTGTTAAAAGTCCCTTCAATATCAAGAAAGGACCCACTATAGTGAATTCCTGAAATGTAGGGTCGATTAGATAGTGACCACCAGTTCAATCAGGGCCGATTCTGTAGGCTTGACCTGTTGAAAGTATGTTGATTTCCCGACAAGTGTTTTGGAACCAGTACCCATGTTCTGTAACTCTTGGTAAGAAAAATTTCTCACATGGAACGTATCCGTTAAATACAAGCGTGAAAGCATGTGATATTTGTCAATCTCGACTTTGAAAGATGCCGGACGCTTTCACTGGTGTTTAAGGGATACTCTTACACGTTCCATGTGAGAAATTGTTCGTCCTAGATCTAACAGGATTCCATTCACCGCTAGATTCCAAATTAATGAAGACAGTACTCCTCCCTATGGAGTCCCTCAATTTACTAATATCGATAGAGTTGTGGCCCCGAGACTTGCTGTTATGCGTCTTCTGGTGAGCAAACGCTGAATTAATCAAGATATAGTTCAGCCTTATATGCGACAGTGCCGCAATTACGCATCTGAGTGAATGTTGTTAAAAGTCCCTTCAATATCAAGAAAGGACCCACTATAGTGAATTCCTGAAATGTAGGGTCGATTAGATAGTGACCACCAGTTCAATCAGGGCCGATTCTGTAGGCTTGACCTGTTGAAAGTATGTTGATTTCCCGACAAGTGTTTTGGAACCAGTACCCATGTTCTGTAACTCTTGGTAAGAAAAATTTCTCACATGGAACGTATCCGTTAAATACAAGCGTGAAAGCATGTGATATTTGTCAATCTCGACTTTGAAAGATGCCGGACGCTTTCACTGGTGTTTAAGGGATACTCTTACACGTTCCATGTGAGAAATTGTTCTCACCGAGAGTTACAGAACAGGGGTACAGGTTTTCTCTAATGAAAGAATCTAAGAGCCTTTCTAGACCTTATAATAGGAACGATCATAGACTAATTGGTCTGAAGTTCTTTGGTCTAAGTGTGATATCTTTCCCGCTTTAGGTATAAATATCACTTTGGTGTCCCTCCATCGATTGGACATATATGAGAGCTTTAGGCAGGCAGCCCTTATATATCTTTTCCGGCCAGGGAATGATGTGCGAGTATTTCTTCATTTTCTGCATTTCTATTGGAGGAATGCCATCTGGTTCAGGTGATTTTAGCGGTTCGAAGCTGTTAATCGACTATTTCATATAGTCTTAATATTTTTTTGCATTTAAAAATAAATTATTTTTGTCTATTCGAATTTATACTTCCTAGAAGTTTGTTAATATATATAAAAGCTATTTTGAATTGTACTTTTTGAGTTATACTATTTTGAAATTATTTTATTATTGATATCCCTTAAAATAACGTTAACTATATACATTTACTATTTTAAATAGTTTTTTCTTTCTAAAAAAATGTTTACAATTCAAAACAAATTTTGGAACTAAAGTAAATTTACATTTAAGTGAAATTTAAGTGATTCTTTCACTACATTTTGATATTGGCCTATTTTTTTTCATCTGTTAAACAATTTTCGGAAATTGAACTTCACCAAAAGTGCACAAACCCTCTCAACATCCTCCCCCCATAAATGCATTCCCTAATAACAAAATATTGAGAATTTTACACAAAAACATAAATACATACATACAAACATATTATTGCATATTTCATTGTGGAATTGTATTTTAAACGTAAGCATTTTTCTAAAAGTTATGAAATGAAAACTGAAAAAAAAAAACAAAAAGTTATCAAAATAAAAAATATCAAAGAGTTACAATAACCACTGAATGGAGCGCGATTGGCAAATTTTATTATGAGGTTCTACTGCTGTCTGTCTATTGTGGATTGAAATGTAACGAAAACACTTGTTTGATTTTTTAAAACGTATTGTGGCTTGGACTTTGTTTGGTAACAAAAAAATATTTGTGGTAAAAAAATTATGGTATTTTTAAAGGGATTTTAAACTTGAAAATGCAATTTAAACATATTTAAACCTTAGAACTTTAGAAAAAAACTAAATTCATTTAATGTGGTATTAAAAATATTAAAATACAGGTTTGGATTTAAAAGAATATTACAACTTAGGTTAGGCTATGTTGCCAGGAGGTGACAACTTAGGACACACCAAGTCATTGGCTTTTTTCCATCCTTTTCTCTGGAATATTCGATGGATTAAAGAATATTGTTTGACATTGATTTTTAGAAGCAAGTCAAAGCTCTGGGAACATCAACGGTCAATTCTTAACTTCCTAATAGCGTCGTATCCTTTCCCTTTACTCCCTCTATGTATGTGGCTTTACAGAATTTTTTTATGAGGCTCATTTTGCCTTTTTTACCTCGGCCTTGTACTTTTTTAAGTATTTCTTATACACCCTTGTTCTATATGCTTTGTTATACCGCTTCATTGCGTTCTTGGGCAATTATCCCAACTCTCGGGATCATCAGATTGCTTGAAATTCTCTGACTGGAAATGTGAGGGATGTGACTTCTTGAAACTGTTAGGCCGTTGTCCGTACTTTTAACGTTGAGTCGATCTCTTTTTCATTCGAAAGTCTAAAGATATGATAGTATCTGAGTGTCAAAGGTCACCGTACTTCCGACCACTCTGTTTTCCTTGGGTTCCTGAAAGGTTTCGGCGTTTCCTTTCCTTGACTTTGTGCATTTGTTTGTTGTCACCCCAAAAAAAGTGAAGAGATAAATTCATTGTTTATGAATTCGACATAGAATCACTTTTTGCTATTATATTGTGATTAAAGTTCTATTTATTTCCTAAAACTAGTTTATAGTTTTATTGACCCTTCAAGCCAAAATGCCCCATAACAGTTTGTATTTTGCTATTGCCCCTATATGAAGGACCCTTTCGATTTACATTTTGGTGCACTAGAGAACACATTTTGAAATCCATTTGAGGAAATTATTACAATTTGTTTTTATTTAAGTCGTCCCTAGGAAAAATGGCTCATATCAGTAAATATTTTGAAATTGTCCCCATATAAAGGTTCCTTCCGAATAAACTCCTTGAAATCGATGTCATCTCTAGAGAAAATGGCTCATATCAGTCCATATTTTGATATAGCCTCTACATAAAGGACCCTTCCGATTTAGCTGAAATGTAATCATTTATACTTAGATTTATGTAAGGGTGACAGTCGGTAGTCCATAGTGCTACCACGGCCCAGTTGCCCCTCATCGAAACCAATCTGATACAGAAAGTTATCAAAAGTACGAGCATCGGTTCCGGGAAGATCTGTCAAATCTCCTAGAAAGACCCAACCGAGTATATTCAGACGTCGTACTCAATGCGGGACAGTAGCAAAGCAGGTGCTCACTGCTCTACACTTCTTCCTCATCTCCACAGCTACGGCAGAAGTCATTGGCGTCAATACCCAACCTACTGGCATGTTCGTCGATCAGGCAGTGTCGCGTCAGAACTGACCCTACCGTAGACAGTATTTTCTTCTCTAGTGCGAGGATATATTTTGACCTTTCCAGGTCATATCATATATCCACCCTGCATGTGCCGATTTCTGTCCATCTTTCATTGAATTGCGCGATTACCTGCTTTCCTCTTGCCTAAGCTAAAGCTTGCCTGTGGGCAGTGGCGCACCAAATTCTTTGAGTATTTGTTCTGTAATCACGGCGATTTGTAATCACCGTGATTCACATCACTTTTGGAGTTCAAAATCACCCGAACATATTTCGAACCATCTTTTTTGGGAGGCTATGAATATTAAACCGGCGATTGTAAGTTGCCGGTGATTGTAAAATCACCGTATTTCAAATCACCTTGCTACAGAACAGATCCGTATGTTAAACTGCTCTGCCATCACGTTAAGAGATCTGCGAGATCTCTGTTTGTGAACTTAGGGATGTGTCAGTAATGGGTCGTTTATCAGTTGCCATTCACCACACCCAAATGACGTATTATTGGACGAACTACTGCTATATATATATGTGTGTGTATATACAGGGTTTTCCAACAAGAGGCGTTATTTTGAATCACCCGGTATGTCGGTAGCTGTCACTTTTGAAGCTTTTATTCTTTGACATTTGACAAGTAGAAACTACGCCATTACTAAAAATGGAACGATACACGATTCAACAATGCATTGAAATTATTAAAATTCGAAAAATCGAAAATCATCGAAAAATCATCTTGACTGATGAGGCCCATTTCCACCTCGGTGGCTACGTCAACACGCAAAATTGTCGCATATGGTGCTCGGAAAACCCAAGAGTTATTGTTGAGAAGCCTCTCCATCCTCAACGTGTGACTGTTTGGTGCGGTTTATGGTGCGGCGGGGTATCGTATGGGGCATAATGGTCTATATTTTAATATAGCTCCCATATTAGACCATTATATGGGAGCTATATTACATTTCTTGACGCTCTAAAGAATTCGCTTTCAACCGATTTGGTTGAAATGTGATCGTTTATAATTTATATTACCAAAAATCGTCCATATTGAAAACACATATCGGTCCATGTTTTATAACATACATAGCTCTCATATTAAGATGCCTATTAGACTTCTTGACGCCCTACAGAACACAATTTTCAATCGATTTAGTTTAAATGTAGTAATACACACTACTTATAAACGATTGCATATTTTTCCTGCAAAATATATTTCGCACTGCATTAAAAAACAGCTATAAATTGGGATTAAAGAACTTAAGATGATGAACAGTCGTGAAATTTTAAAAAAGAAACTCAAAACTGTAAACTTTCCGTGAGATTTAAAGGAATCTAGATGCTCTAGGAACAAACAAGGGATGGCATAGACTAATGTTTAAATATACATAACCACATTTAAATTCAATTCCCTCTTTTAAAAATAATTTCTTTTTTTTTATTCAAAGTCCAACTAGTCCAAATTTTTGTTTTTAATTTTTTATTATTAGTTCTTAATTTTAATTTATTATATTTTTTACTTTTATTTTGTTTCTTTATTTTTCCTTCATTATTTTCTGTTTTTTCTTCTTCTCTTTCTCTCTCTCACTTTTAGACCATGATCGGAGAAGAAGGTCGAGAAGCATACAATAGTTTAATAGAACGCAAACACATTATGGGAGTCGATCCCACAGCATGTATTCTGCGAAAACCAGATACTCAATTCCCCGTGAAATCATCCAAGACTTTGCCCAGACGTTCCTGTAATCTGAATAAAGATAATGACTTTATGGCTATACACAACATTATGGAGAGATCGTCACACGATGAACAAGAATTGGTACTACCGCCGTTGCAGAATGCACCTAGACCTACAACCTTGCCGACCAGAGGAGCAGCCAGCCGGGCTCGCAAAGCCGAATTGGGTTTATTTAAAGACTTGAACGACATGCACGAAAGGGAAGGAGATGGTGAATCTGCCGCCATGGCCGATACCAACAGCAATCCAGTGGTGAATAATCGCATTAGTGATAATATATCACCTTGTGAAAGTCCCAGTTATGTTACCAACACTTCGTCTTACAAATTTCCCGAACAGTCATCTATGGGCGGTGGAGATGGTGGTGGTGGAAGTCCGGATTTCAATCCATTGCCTGTACCGCCCAAGGATGGCAAGAAACATATACAAGCCAATGCCAAACGACATGTACGCAAATATCCATTGATCATACCAGCCAATGGTGTCCAGCGAACACTCAACAAAGTTATGGCTGAAGAGGAAAAACAGACAATTTTAAAGACGTCAAGTACCCCTGGCACCACTTCCACAATGCGTAATATGGCAGCTGTACCCACTATAAAACCATTCAATATTAACAATAATCCCTCCAATATGGCCGAATATGAGAACACCACAAAATTACAGACGCAAAGTGCCAACGAAAGAACTTATCAAAACATCGGCACCGATGACACGGCATCTTTACAATTTGAATCGATTTTGGAAGCCGATTTTAATAAAGATCAAGTCCTACAATCACCCGATGTCACTGACGGCTTCTATAATTTCTCCATACAAAAGGACCATTATCACAAAAGCAAAGGGGTGGACTTTGAAGCCCAGAAATTAGCCGGTGGACTTTATGTCAACGAAGATGAATTGAGAAATTTGGATATTGACAAGAATTTGACAAAAATCAACAAACAAAATTGTGAGAATCAAAAATCCAATGAAAGTTTAAATGTAAAACAGCCGTCGCCAACACCACCGCCTCCACCAACATCAGAACCACCCGAAGAGAACCTTAGTACGGATGCTGCACCACCACCACCCAAATCAAATGAAGTTTCAACAGCGGACAGTGCGGATAATCAATGCTCTAATGCCTCAGTTTATGTCACAACAACGTCACAGCAGCACCAGTCACCAACACCGCAGACTTTGGAGAAATTTTCCAAATCGAAAAGCCTTTCACCCAAACAAGATAATGAGCTTGCTGGCAATGCTCTATTTCAAAAAGTACGCGAATCAGTGGATAAAGCTATGGTGACGAAACCTTTGGATGGCGCAGCGTCCAGTATTATTAAGCCTTTAACCGAGGCCGAACTATTTTCGGCGGCGGTCAATCGTTTGAACGACTCCAATTCGGTGAGTTGTGAGGATTTACTGGAGTTCTCGGACAAGAAACCCAAGGGCCATGAACGAGGTGTGGATTCTGATGAAGTTCGCATAATGATGAAAGTCCTGGGAAAAGATGTAAGTAAAAGAAAATTATTTTTAAGAAATTTTAAACAAAAAAAATAAATAATAACAAGATATGTCTTCCCCCGAGCGAGTAAGTTGTCAGGTACGAACGAATAGGATTTCAAAGAGTGAGGGTTTCCGCGGATTTCGGACCGATTTTCCCGAATTTTTTGTATTTGTGACAATTAAAAAATTAATATTAACCGATTATTGCAAACAAGTTCAGACTACGTTCGCGGAAACTGTTTTTTTCGCGTGTGGCAGTTCATTCCTATTCGTTCCGGTACGGACGGAACATCTGTATAATTAAAGGTCTGTGATTTTAAAGTGGGTTTATATAAGAAGTTAAATAAAAAGAAAACCCCAAATGAGGATTTGTATAAAACGGAAAGGAGTGGACAATTTTAAATAACGATTTTTATAAAATGGAGAGAAGAGTTCGAAATTTCTAAACGCGGTTAGGTTTAGGTTTAGGTTAGGGTGGCAGCCGTAATTTTTTAAACAAACTCACATAGACCAGTTTAGGTCCCTAGTGTTACCAAGGGCTGAAATGCCCCTCATCGAAACCAACCTGTTTGATATACAAATTTATCGATAGTACGAGTATCGGTACTGGAAAGATCTGTTAGGCTGCCTAGAAAAGCCGACCCCAGTATATCCAGTCGTCGTTTACTCAGAGCGGGGCTCAATGCTCTCCACTTCTTCCTCATCTCCACAGCTTCTGCAGAAGTCATTAGAGTCAATACCCCATCTTTTGGCTTGTTCGCCGATCAAGCAGTGTCCCGTCAGAACTTTGCCTCACTAGTGCGAGGAGATATTTTGATCTTCTCAGGTCATACCTTGGCCAGATTTGTCTAGCTACCCTGCAGGTGCCGATTTCTGTCCACCTTTCGTTGTACTGCCTGATTGCCTCTTGCCTAAGCCAAAGTTTGCACGTGGATAGTGGCGCACCAATATATGCAAATTCTTCGAGAATTTGTAATGTCGTCCCTTTTCTAGCAAGTTCATCGGCTTTGCAGTACCCCGGGATATACCTATGCCCAGGCACCCATATGAGGTGTATATTAAACTGCTCAGCCATCTCGTTAAGAGATCTGCGGCAGTCGAGGGCTGTTTGTGAATTTAGGGATGTTGCCTCCAGAGAATTGATGGCAGCCTGGCTGTCCGAGTAAATTACAAAGCCAGTGTTGGTTACTATGTTGCGACTCAGCCACTTGGCTACTTCCCATATTGCCATTATTTCGGCTTGATAGACACTGCAGGTATCTGGTAGTCTGTGAGCTATATCCAAACTAAGCTCTGCAAAGTGTACTCCGAAGCCAATCTTTTCATCAAGCTTCGAAACATCCGTGTAAAAGTGGAGATGGTTTCTATTACCTGGTATTATTCCAACCCATTCATCTCTGGCGGGAATCATAGTGATGTAATTTCTCTCGAAGGTGTACACAGTTGGTCCACTCGGTCGGTTACCATAGCACTACACTTTGATATCCTCATGTGACCGTAGTTTTTGTACCTCCACATTGATAGGCAGTTTAATCTTATTGCCGCTTTGGTTGCAACTTCTCTCGCCACAATATTAATCGCCAGTATATGGAGTAGGGCTTGTAGAGACTCGCTGTAGTTCTTAAGGCTCCGCTTATGGTCAGGCAGGCAGTTCTCTGAACCTTTGTTAGTAGGTTGGTGATGGTTAGTTTGTCAGTTGCCGTCCACCATACCACAATGCCGTATAGCAGTATAGGACGAACTACTGCTATATATATCCAGTAGACGATTTTAGGAGATAGGCCCCAACGCGACCCTACAGCCTTTTTGCAGGAATATAAGGAGACGTTTGCCTTCCTTACACGTTCCAATACGTGGTTTTTTATATAAAGAATATAATTTAAAATTCAAAATCATTTTTTTTTTAAGAAAAAATTTGATATTCCCATTTTTTAAATAAAATAAAAGTATTAAAAAAAGAGTTAGAAATTTGTAAACTTGGATTTTTAGATAAAGAAAATAATTTAAAATTCCCAAATTACTTTTTAATAAAAAGAAATGAGTTTGAAATTCCCAAATTACTCTTTTTTATAAAAAGAAAAAAATTCGAAATTGCCATTTTTTTTTTTTAGAAAAGTGTTAGGAATTTCTGAACGTGGATTTTTATAAAAAGAAAAAAATTGAAATATAGTTTTTTTATAAATAGAAAATAGTTTAAAATTCTCAAATTGTTTTTTTTTATAGAAAGAAAATAGTTTAAAAATCCCAATTTGATTTTTTTTATAAAAAGAAAAGTGTTGAAACCTAAAATACAAAGTTTTATAAAAAGAAAAAAACCTAAATTCATAATTTATTTTTTATGAAAAGCAAGGAGTTAGAAGTCCCTAATCGTTGATTTGTATAAAAAGGATGGAGTGAAAATCCCAACTGAGATTTTTGTATAAAAACCTTAAGTGCGAATTTTTATTAAAAGAGAAGTGTTTGAAAATTACAAACGTGATTTATTATAAAAATTCCAAATGTGGATTAAAACAGAAAGAAAATTACAAACGTGGATTTTTATAAAAAAAAATGTTTTAAAATTCCAAACGTTGATTTTTATAAAAAAGGTTGAAAATTCCAAACTTTTTCCAAAAATTTATTTATTTATTATAAACAAAATTTTAAAAATTCCAAATGTTGATTTAAAACAAAAAGAAAATTCCAAACTGGGTTTTTATAAAAAAATGTTTGAAAATTCCAAAAGTGGATTTTTATTAAAAAAAAATAATTTGAAAATTCCAAACGTGGAGTTTTATAAAATATTGTGGTTTTATTTTTTTTTTATTTTTGTAATGAAGATTTTTACAAAATGGGAATAAGTAGGAAACTTCTAAATATGATTTGTATAAAAAAGATAAGAGAAAAATAAAAATGTGTTTTTTTTTAGAAAGAAAGGACAAGAGAAAAAACTCAAATGAGGATTTTTATAAAAAAAAATTAAAAATTTGAGAAAGAAATTTTTTAAAAGAACCTCAAATAATTATTTTTTTTATTAAAGAAAATAGTTGGCAAGCGTCAAATGATGATTTAAAACAAATGAAATTTTTATAAAAAGAGTTTGGAGTTCCCATTTTTAATAAAAAGAAAAGAGTTTAAAATTTCCAAATTGTACATATTTTGTTTTTGCATTTAGTTTTATAAAAAGGAAAAAGGGTTAGAAATTTTTTATAAATATAAAATGGTTTAAAGTTCCTAAATTGTTTTTTTAATAAAAATGTTCGAAATTTTAATTTTTTATAAAAATAAAAGAATTAAATCAAAAACGAGCATTTTTATAAAAAAAATTACAAATTATTTTTTTAAAAATAAAGTGTTAGAAATTCATGAAACGTGGATTTGTAGAGTAATATAGTAAAAACCTGATTCTTTTTATAAAAAAGGAGTTAGAAAACCTTAAAATGAGAGAGTCTTTATAAAAAAATTTGAAAAACTCCAAATGAGGATGGATTTTTTATAAAACGAAAAAATTTGTAAATTCCATAAATGAAGATTTTTACAAAATGGGAATAAGTAGGAAACTTCTAAATAGGATTTGTATAAAAAAGAGAAGAGAAAAATAAAAAATAAAAATGTGGGTTTTTTAAAAAGAAAGGGCAAGAGAAGAAACTCAAATGAGGATTTTTATAAAAAAAATTAAAATCTGAAAAAAAAAATTTGTGAAAAGAATGGTATTTTTTAAAGAAGAAATTTAAAAGAACCTCAAATAATTATTGTTTTATTAAAAGAAAATAGGTGGCAAAAATCAAATGAGGATTTTAAAACAAATGAAATGTTTATTAAAAGTGTTTGGAGTTCTCATTTTTAATAATATTTAATATTTCCAAATTGTACATATTTTGTTTTTGCATTTAGTTAGGTGATTTTATAAAAAGGAAAAAGGGTTAGAAATTTCTAAACGTGGATTTTTATAAAAATAAAATGGTTTAAAGTTCCTAAATTGTTTTTTTTAAATAAAAGTGTTTGAAATTTTAATTTTTTATAAAAATAAAAGAACTAAATAATAAACGAGCATTTCTATAAAAAAAATCACAAATTATTTTTTTAAAAATAAAGTGTTAGAAATTCATGAAACGTGGATTTGTAGAGTAATAGAGTAAAAACGTCAAAAGTTTTATTATAAAAATGAGTTAGAAAACCTTAAATGAGAGAATCTTTATACAAAAAATTTAGAAAACTCCAAATGATTTGCAAATTCCAAATTTTAAATTCCAATCGTGTTTTTTTATAAAAAGAAAAGTGTTGTAAACCCCTAAAGCATATTTTTATAAAAAGAAAGAGATGTAAACCACAAATGAAGATTTCTATAAAATTTAAAGTAAATAGAATACTTTTAAATAGGATATATAAAAATAAAAACGAGTTTGGAAACCCCAAATGAGTGTTTTTAAAACAAAACTAAATTAGGAAGTACATCAAATGGGGATTTTTTAAAGAACATAGTTGTAAAACAACAGAGACAGAAACATATTTATTTTTCTATTAAGAAAAAAATTTGAAAACTCCAAACCTTTGTTAATATTTTCAATTAATAACCTCCTTCACACATTATCTCTTATTTTTCTCCCTCTCTCTTAGAGCTCTCCCGAGCGTTGCCTCAAATCATTGGAATTCATTGAATGGGATGTGCACAAAGCCATTAAAATCATTAAATTACAAAATATTTTAAAAGATATCGAACTGAGTTTAAGCGAGACTGTGGAATATTTATTAAAATACGACTGGGATTTACACACCACAGCGAGACGTCTCAAAAGTTTAAAGACTTGATTAACTATATAAATATAAATAACATTTAAGCTTAATACTAATCTCTTAACTAATTGTTTCATTATAATTTTGTTTTTCTTTTTTATTTTTGCACCGTTGTCTTGTCGATTAACGAACGCATGCATTTTTTGGTCGGCTTATTTGTAAGTAACATACATATACATATATTTTTTTGTAGGAATCTCTCCAGGATAACCAAAACTAAAAGAATGAAAAGAAGAAAAAAAAAACACATTTTTGTACTTATGATGATCAAATTATTATTATTATTACAACTACTACTACTATTTTCTATGTGTGTGTAATCAATCATTGATATTTTATTACGTTGCATTACGTAACTTGGTTTGTTTTTAAGTGGACACAATTTAACATTTAACATTTCAGTTTAAGTTTATTTTATTTTCTAATTAGGATATAACATAAACAACTAGAAACACAAGTGCCTTTGTAACAAGATGATCTTATAAAGAACAAAACAAAAACATTTTTTTAATAAATAACTTTATTTAAAACAAAACCTGATGTTTTCTTCTAAAAAATAATAAAAAATTATAATAAAATTAAATTTGTGATGTGGAAATCCATTGCGTCGCTGAGAATCGAAAACATATATCCAGCTCCGATGAAAAACAATTAAAAGTAAAAAAAAAACCACCAGCGAATTGCTTTGTGGAAGCAAGGGCTAGTTTCAGTGATGGTTTGAATCGCGGTAACGACCACCATAGGACGCTCTCCATAAATTTGACGTTAAACGATTTTAAACCATGTTTTTTTTTGTCTATGTCACGTCAATTGGGGCAGAAAACATTTGAAGTATCAACCACACTCTACACCATTCAATAAAGCAGGTGAAAACCAACATTTTTACACATTCCGCGAATGCATTTTTCCTAATGGATTTTTCGATATTGTAAATTGTGGAAGGCCACAGTAAGGCTAAAGTCGGGCGAGGCCGACTGCACAATACCTTTCACCATTGTTTATTAACAAATGCACGGTAAATGTTTTGGGGCCATTTGTATCCATTATTACAGACTTGACTCATCTCAGAGAATATGACTGGAAGATACTGAGAAAATTCGTGTCTAGTACCGATTTTCTGTAACTCGTGAGGAAATTTCATAGAAATTTTGTATTTATAGAAAATTTCATAGAAATTTTGTATTTATAGAAAATTTCATAGAAATTTTGTATTTATAGAAAATTTCAAGAAATTTTGTATTTATAGAAAATTTCATAGAAATTTTGTATTTATAGAAAATTTCATAGAAATTTTGTATTTATAGAAAATTTCATAGAAATTTTGTATTTATAGAAAATTTCATAGAAATTTTGTATTTATAGAAAATTTCATAGAAATTTTGTATTTGTAGAAAATTTCATAGAAATTTTGTATTTGTAGAAAATTTTATAAAAATTTTGTATTTGTAGAAAATTTCATAGAAATTTTGTATTTGTAGAAAATTTCATAGAAATTTTGTATTTGTAGAAAATTTCATAGAAATTTTGTATTTGTAGAAAATTTTATAAAAATTTTGTATTTGTAGAAAATTTCATAAAAATTTTGTATTTATAGAAAATTTCATAGAAATTTTTTATTAATAGAAAATTTTTATTTATAGAAAATTTCATAGAAATTTTGTATTTATAGAAAATTTCATATAAATTTTGTATTTATAGAAAATTTCATATAAATTTTGTATTTATAGAAAATTTCTTAAAAATTTTTTATTTATAGAAAATTTCTTAGAAATTTTTTATTTATGGAAAATTTCTTAGAAATTTTTTTATAGAAAATTTCTTAGAAATTTTTTATTTATAGAAAATTTCTTAGAAATTTTTTATTTATAGAAAATTTCTTAGAAATTTTTTATTTATAGAAAATTTCTTAGAAATTTTTTATTTATAGAAAATTTCTTAGAAATTATTATTAGAAAATTTCTTAGTTTTTTTTATTTTTAAAAATTTTTTATTTATAGAAAATTTTTTATTTATGGAAAATTTCTTACAAATTTTTTATTCATAGAAAATTTCTTACAAATTTTTTATTTATTGGAAATATCTTAGAAATTTTTTATTTATAGAAAATATCTTAGAATTTTTTTATTTATAGAAAAATAGAAAATTTCTCAGAAGTTTTTTAATTATAGAAAAATAGAAAATTTCTCAGAAATTTTTTAATTATAGAAAAATAGAAAATTTCTCAGTAATTTTTTATTATGAGTGTTTTTAAAACAAAACTAAATTAGGAAGTACATCAAATGGGGATTTTTTAAAGAACATAGTTGTAAAACAACAGAGACAGAAACATATTTATTTTTCTATTAAGAAAAAAATTTGAAAACTCCAAACCTTTGTTAATATTTTCAATTAATAACCTCCTTCACACATTATCTCTTATTTTTCTCCCTCTCTCTTAGAGCTCTCCCGAACGTTGCCTCAAATCATTGGAATTCATTGAATGGGATGTGCACAAAGCCATTAAAATCATTAAATTACAAAATATTTTAAAAGATATCGAACTGAGTTTAAGCGAGACTGTGGAATATTTATTAAAATACGACTGGGATTTACACACCACAGCGAGACGTCTCAAAAGTTTAAAGACTTGATTAACTATATAAATATAAATAACATTTAAGCTTAATACTAATCTCTTAACTAATTGTTTCATTATAATTTTGTTTTTCTTTTTTATTTTTGCACCGTTGTCTTGTCGATTAACGAACGCATGCATTTTTTGGTCGGCTTATTTGTAAGTAACATACATATACATATATTTTTTTGTAGGAATCTCTCCAGGATAACCAAAACTAAAAGAATGAAAAGAAGAAAAAATTATTATTATTATTACAACTACTACTACTATTTTCTATGTGTGTGTAATCAATCATTGATATTTTATTACGTTGCATTACGTAACTTGGTTTGTTTTTAAGTGGACACAATTTAACATTTCAGTTTAAGTTTATTTTATTTTCTAATTAGGATATAACAAAAAAAAACCCAACAACTAGAAACACAAGTGCCTTTGTAACAAGATGATCTTATAAAGAACAAAACAAAAACATTTTTTTAATAAATAACTTTATTTAAAACAAAACCTGATGTTTTCTTCTAAAAAAATAATAAAAAATTATAATAAAATTAAATTTGTGATGTGGAAATCCATTGCGTCGCTGAGAATCGAAAACATATATCCAGCTCCGATGAAAAACAATTAAAAGTAAAAAAAAACCACCAGCGAATTGCTTTGTGGAAGCAAGGGCTAAGGGCTCGTTTTAGTGATGGTTTGAATCGCGGTAACGACCACCATAGGACGCTCTCCATAAATTTAACGTTAAACGATTTTAAACCATGTTTTTTTTTTGTCTATGTCACGTCAATTGGGGCAGAAAACATTTGAAGTATCAACCACACTCTGCACCATTCAATAAAGCAGGTGAAAACCAACATTTTTTTCCTAATGGATTTTTCGATATTGTAAATTGTGGAAGGCCACAGTAAGGCTAAAGTCGGGCGAGGCCGACTGCACAATACCTTTCACCTTTGTTTATTAACAAATGCACGGATAAATGTTTTGGGGCCATTTGTATCCATTATTACAGACTTGACTCATCTTAGAGAATATGACTGGAAGATACTGAGAAAATTCGTGTCTAGTACAGATTTTCTGTAACTCGTGAGGAAATTTCATAGAAATTTTGTATTTATAGAAAATTTCATAGAAATTTTGTATTTATAGAAAATTTCATAGAAATTTTGTATTTATAGAAAATTTCATAGAAATTTTGTATTTATAGAAAATTTCATAGAAATTTTGTATTTATAGAAAATTTCATAGAAATTTTGTATTTATAGAAAATTTCATAGAAATTTTGTATTTATAGAAAATTTCATAGAAATTTTGTATTTATAGAAAATTTCATAGAAATTTTGTATTTATAGAAAATTTCATAGAAATTTTGTATTTATAGAAAATTTCATAGAAATTATGTATTTATAGAAAATTTCATAGAAATTTTGTATTTATAGAAAATTTCATAGAAATTTTGTATTTATAGAAAATTTCATAGAAATTTTGTATTTATAGAAAATTTCATAGACATTTTGTATTTATAGAAAATTTCATAGACATTTTGTATTTGTAGAAAATTTCATAGAAATTTTGTATTTGTAGAAAATTTCATAGAAATTTTGTATTTGTAGAAAATTTCATAGAAATTTTGTATTTGTAGAAAATTTTATAAAAATTTTGTATTTGTAGAAAATTTCATAAAAATTTTGTATTTATAGAAAATTTCATAGAAATTTTTTATTAATAGAAAATTTTTATTTATAGAAAATTTCATAGAAATTTTGTATTTATAGAAAATTTCATATAAATTTTGTATTTATAGAAAATTTCATATAAATTTTGTATTTATAGAAAATTTCTTAAAAATTTTTTATTTATAGAAAATTTCTTAGAAATTTTTTATTTATAGAAAATTTCTTTAAAAATGAGCGACCTCTAGGGAAGCTATATCAAAGTATTGACCGATATTGCCCATTTGCAATCTCAAAAGACCTGGGACTATATGAAGTATTTGAACTAAATTTGATCAACCTAGCTCTATATTTACGGACTGTAGCGTGATTTCAACAGACGGACAGTCAGACCGACGGGCGTGAAAACCCGTCCTAAAATTTCACGACGATCAAGAATATATATACTTCATTGGGTCGCATGTCAATATTTCAAGGTGTTGCAAACGAAATGACAAAGTTAGTACTCGTATACCCCCATAGTACGAGGGTTGGCAATTCTGGTGTTGCCAGATGAAAACTGGAACTTCCATTGGAAAGTATGACATTTTTTAGCATAACTTCACTCAGACCGTTTTGTCATTTGAGCGCGAATTGTTTTGGTTACAGTGTGTTGGAAATTCACCTCCAAAACATGGTTTTTGAACGCCAACAGCTGCTTCAGGCGTCGAAAAACGTTGACCAAGCAGTTTTTTCTTGATGTGAGTGAATAAGAAGAAGTCATTGGGTGTCAAATCAGGGCCGTACGGCGGATGACCCATCAATTCGACGTTTTGGCCGGTCAAAAAGGCGCTGGTTTGAGCCGATGTGTGAGAGCTCGCATTGCCATGGTGCAAAATGATTCGTCTTCTCTTGTTCGTTTTTCGAATTTCTCCGAAGACTTCAGGCAAACAAATTGTGGTGCATCACTCAGAATTGACCGTCCTACGTTGCTCAAGCGGAACAGTTGCCACATGCCCAGTTTTGCTGAATAAACAGGCGACTATTAGATTCGAAGTGCTTCTTCCACGAACAACTTTCGTTGGATTTTGCTCGTCTTCGAAGACCCACACGGTCCATTGCTGTTTTGTTTCGGGCTCATACGCATAGATCCAAGATTCGTCACCTGTGACGATCTTATAAACGTCTTTTGAAGCACCGCGATTGTATTTTTTCAAAATTTCGTTGCACCAATCGACACGAGCCTTTTTTTGGGCGATTGTCAAATTGTGCGGGATCCAACGAGAACAAACCTTTTTACGGCCAGGTGTTCATGCAAAATCGAATGTATGCTGGTGGAAGAAATGCCCAAGGATGCCTCTATCTGACGGTATGTTACATGACGATCTTGCACCTTCAAGACCTTTGTCTGTGAGCGAGCGTCGGCCACGATTTAAATCATTAAACCAGTTTTTCACAGTGCTATAGGATGATGATTTAAGTTCATCGATGCACTCTTGTCGTGATAATCCACGTCGAAAGTTGTGAAAAATTATCGCACGAAAACGTTCACGAGTTAATTCCATTTTTTTGCCAAATTGATTTTTCAAGTCACTGTAAACAACACAAATGATGGTCGTACGTCAAAACGTTCTGAGTACGTTTATGCTAAATAATACGTAAAAAATAAATACAAAAATTCACTCTGTGACATTCCTGACTAAGATGATTTAGCCATGTCCTGCCGTCTGTTGAAATCATACTACGGTAAATAATAATAGAGCAAATTTGGCAGAAATATTTCTCATAAGTTGCAGATCGTTTGGGATTGAAAATGAGCCATCTCGGTTAATTTGTTGATACAGCTCCCCCGTAGAAGTTGCAATTTTCCAAGCGATTTAGCTTAAACTTTGCAGTTTGTGTTTTAGTTTTGACAAGTATTCATTACAATGAAAATTTGCAGAAATCGCTCCCTATTTTGTTACTGTCCCGATATGGAAATTTTTAGCTTGACAAATAAAACAGGACAATTAAAATTGTAATACTCGTATAATAAGTAAGTATGTAAAGGGTGATCCAAGTAGAGATACTTTTTCAATAGCCTTTTTTTGACAGATCACGTGTGTTGTTAGGTATTGTTTGGCATTTCTCATGGAAAGACTTACGCCTGAACAACGTTTACGAGTGTCATTCGCCAGTTACCAGTCGTAATGCTCGAACGAGTCATCGAAAATTGGGCTCAACGGATGGACCATTTGAGACGTATCCGCGGCCAACATTTGATAGACATAATCTTCAAAAAATAAATGCCAAAGAATGTTCTTTCAAATGATAATAAACATTCCCCATTCAATTTTAATTTTCTGTGTTTTTTTCTTTAAAATAGTAGGGAACCTCGAAATGGATCACCCTATGTAAGCTTGTGATTAATATCTTTGAAAATTATTTAATTTCAACAAGTTCTCAAATTTTGTTCTCATGCTAAAAATTTATTTCTCTCTAACCTCACACATTCCTTTATACAGTACTTTTGATTTTATTCTAAAATATATTAGTGATTGATATTTAGTTTGTTACGATTTACAAGTAAAACCTACTAAATTCCCTCGATTTTCATTACAAATGTTTTTAAATATGTATGTTTCTATTTCTTCTGCTTCTTCACGTTGAATTGATGACGCGTCCGTTACTTGTTTAATGCTACATAGCACATCCACTACTTTTGGCTCTTGTCGGCAACGCCATGTTCTTTGCCGTTTCGTTCCCTTAGCGTTGGCAACACTGTTATGCCGCTGCGACTGAAATGGCAACAAATCAAAGAGTGCAGCAGCGACGGACGGAAACAAACTAAACTAAACGAATTGAAAATATCAAACTGTTAAACAAAACACAAATCTTCAAACAAAATCTATGAAAAATATGAATAAATTAATGTGGTCAATTGTTTGATAATGAATAAAATAAAAAAAATTCTTAAGTGCATGTGTGACTTGTAATGGAATGTAAAGCAAACCTTTAAACAAAATTGCAGTGCAAGGAATAAAATACCATAACACCACTACGTCAGTGGTGTGGAAGGGGGATTTATGAGAACAGTGAAATAGCGAAGAGATGTGAGAATACATGTTTTAATGTTATTGGCAAAGTGGTGAAATTTATTGAGGGGTGGAAATGTGTTTTAACGATCAGTGGGGAAAGAGCGAAATATTTTTTTGGTATCCAATATACAACAGAGAATAACGGTAAGACGTCATTGGATCTGTTCGAGTGTAAATAACCACATGAGAATCCAACCAAAGAGAGAGGGAGTGACAGAGAAGAAGAGCGCACGAGTGTGTTTCTATGAGCATTTGCCGTGCCAATGAGAGTCAATCAATTTTTGGGGGGACTTTCGAACTAACCGTTGCCTGCTGCTGCTGCTGAGTTGAGTTGGAGCCGTTTAACGTACAACATCGGTGTTCGCTTGTTCATTTCGTTCATTCAAATTGTGCATCCCCAGTGTCGTTCGTTGGTTCTTTTTAACACGCGTGTGTGTCTCGCAGCAGCTATAGCCACTATTTTGCGCCGCTTGCTTTACACTTTTTCTCCTATTATTGCGTTCGAGTATCTATCTCGCTGTACTACTACTACGCCGCTGTTGTGTTGATTCTTTTTTCTCTATAGAGAAAAGCAGAGCACATATCTCTACCGTTGAAACGAACTTATCGTAAGTAACGACCGGACCGCCGATCGCTTTTAGTGTGTTTTGATTGTTTGGACCTGCTTCAGCACGACAGAGAAAAGACCGAGACCCCGTATCAAACTTCTGCACAAGTTTATAATCGCACAATAGCACACAACCTGCCAATCAGTCCAAATATAGTGAGTGGCTATAACGAATTTTGAAACAGCAAAAAAAAAACCTGAAAACAAAGTGCCAGAAAAAACGCCAAAAAACAATTTTTTTCTATCCAAAAAACAAGTGCAATTAAAAAAAATACCAAAAGAAAAAGAGCTAAACAACAATTGCAGTAAAAAAATCAGCAATTTTTTTATACTTCTACGCGTGTAATACATTTTTGTGCATTTAATTTATTAGCCAACCAGCCAAAAAATAAAAAAAAATAAAAACAGAAAAATTTTAAAAATTCTTTAACGAACCAACAAACAACCATTCAACCAAAAAGCAACTAAATTCTTAGCCTATAATCTCTTTGCTCGACACAGTGCTCTAAAAATAACCGCAACAACACATTTTGTCTTCTATTGTCATTCTTCGTAGTTTATGGCCGAAAGTAAAGGAACCATGTTGGCGAAATCTGTACAAAAACACGCTGGACGTGCCAAAGAAAAGGTAAGTGTTGCATTTACATGTCCTATTCGTCGTCACCCAGTAAATACCGAATGCCAATGGGGCTATAGGTACATTTCATAGATATTACGCACTTTTTGTTGCAATCACTTAATTTGGGCTCCTTCGTATTGTTATTGTTGTTTCACCGGTGGGTGGGGGATACATCGACTTTCTCTCTATCCTTTGTAGAACAACCCACAACAAAAATAGCAGTGCTGAAGTGTGTTTCCCTAATGTTGATTTAGCTGTGTTCTTATTATTGTCAACGTATTTTCTCTGTATGTTGTTGTTCCTGAATGTTGGCTCTGTTGCTGTAGAATACCAGAGGTGGGAGTTTAATATGTCAAATAATAGAATACAATAGAGAATGAAATTAACAGTTGCCGAGCAATAAGATATTACTTTTATGACAACTTAATTGAATTTAGGCTACAAGAGAAGCGTGCTGTAGATTTTATTCATATAAAATTGAACACTATGGTTAACAATTTTCTAGAATTTCTCTTAGATTATTCAATGATATGTGTAATAAATTGTGCTAATCTTGAGCTCAATATTGATTGAAATAACAGTTTGATTTATAATCTGGATGTATTTTTTATGGAATTATAGAAAATCATATTTAACGGCTCTATATTTACGATTTCTTTATTTTAAGGATATTATATTTCAAAGAGCTTTTTTGCATTAGTACGCGCCAGTATAACAAATATTTGTTTTTGCGGAAGATGTCTTAAATGTGTTTAAAAATTAGATAAATTGAACAGAATTTTCTTGAAACGGTAATTTATAAAAAACTTTTGGGCTTCTGCATATATTTTCCGCAACCTGTTTTTTATGGTTTACAAATTTTCGAAAGGTTTAGACTTCACATACGTTATGAAAACTTCTCAAATGTCACAGAAGCCAGTAATTATTATGCTTTATTAGATTTTGGGTACAAAATATTTTTTGCAATATTACATACCCATAGCTATATGATCTTGACCTACTCCAACATTGATTTAAAAGGATAAAGATCTTTCAAAAATATATTTGGGGAATTTTTTTAAAATTCCTATAGATTTTTGATTTATGGTTGGTGGATACATTACTCCAGAAACAGTTTTCCGATTAAGTTAAAAAAGTGTGAACACTGAAAGTAAATGTCCTTTAAGTTCGTATAATATAAGTATTTACCACCTATTCTACAGTTTCGAAGATATCTGACAAAACATTGTAAAAAATAATAATTTTAAAGAAAAGTTATAATTTTGACTAAAAAGTGCTTAATTAATGACCTTATGACTAAAGGGACATTTGAATTAAAATGATTATAATTATTTTTGAAATTACAGTTTGTTCACAATCAATACATCTGCGAAACTGTGAAAGGGATGGTATTACAAGAAGTTATAAGAAATTTAACTTTTAAATTTTTAACACATTTTTGAACCAGTCGTACAAATATTTATTAAAAAATTTATATAAAATACAATTTTTATTTCATGTTTACGAAAATGTCAAGTTTCCGATATTACGTTTAAGACGTCGTATACGTATGTATGTCGTATACATCAGAAAAGTATGTCATATATGTTACAGTTTACTACGGACCATTTTTCCCTGTGTCTGATGATCCCATGCACGATTAGAATATACATCTCCAATTGGTCTCATGTACATTCGGTTTTGTGAATTCGATTGGACTCGGAACGATCTGCAAATAATGGACTTTTTCTTAAAGTAAGCGAAAAAAATCTTATTGAATGCAATGATTCGATTGAGGAGAAAATAAAGCTAAATAAAGCTGCTCACTATAAAATATCAATTTACCTCACCTGCCCATTACTTAAATTTTGTCAGAATGAGTGAGTATACCAATCTTGTCAAGAATTTAAATGCTGCTCTCTGACAGGGCAACATCTTTATTTTTTTTTAGGAAAAAACATCATAATTAGGTCTTTTGAATATGAGACGTATCGGCTAGGTCGCTGTCAAATACATATTTATGTTGAAAAAGCCATAAAAATCATATTTTAGCTGAAGCATTTATGTTTGTACACTATTCTGACAACGAAGTATCACTTTAAAAATTACCCAAATCGGATAATATTTTGCTATACAGCTGTTGGCAGAATAATATCATCGGTCAAGGCTTTTTCTGCAATTTTGTTTTGCACCATTTTTCTTGTTTTTTTTAATTCATTATTTCATTTATTTCATTATTATCACATACGGAATAGGTTTTGATATATCTCTCTTTACTGAGATCCCTCTCAAACATATTTTTCTAATGAGCGCCCCAGCAGGTGAGTAGGCAGCAATCGATTCCCGCCGAATTCTCTGTCGCTGTAAAAATGGTCTTTGTTACCCAGCTTTTCAGAACATAAATTTACTCTGTATTTTAATTCCTATAAATAAATAAATGTATTTAACTAAGCCCTGCACGCGGCATTTTTCAAACAATTTGGCTGAAGCTGTGCGTTTGAAATTTTTTGGACAATAATTCTCCACGTCATGAGGCAACAACTTCGATCCATGTTTTGATATAGTTGCAATAAATAAGGAACACAGTCGATTTTCCAACTGTTTAATAAATATATGTATTTAAGAGTGACATAAGTAGAAGAGCTACATACGTGAAAACATGTTCGCATATAGATTGTGCAGAATTCAATATATAAAGCAGAAAGTGCACAATTTCATTTTTTTAACTGTGATAAATTCTTGTCTAAATAAAATACCAGCTGCGAAGTTGCTGCTAAATTACTTAGAGAATCTGGTTTTTATGTCACAAACAATTTTGGGAGCGACCTCTATAAGTGATGTATATATGTATGTATCCGAATGGGCTTATTTTCAATCGCAAAGGATCTGCAATTATATGAAAAAGTTCTGCCAGATTTGATCAACCTAGCTCTATTATCGTGGACTGTACCGTGATTTCAACAGAAAGCCGGACATGGATTTCTTCGAATCCCTGGGGAGCGTAGAGAGTTTCTAGAGGAGGCGTGAGGATTTAGGGATCTTTTCCTAAAGGTATCAACAATTTAGAGTAAACAACAAAGTACACGTCTGGAGATTTTCCTAAAGGTATCAACAATTTGAAGAATAACAACAAAGTACACGAGTAATTTGTAAAATGATTTTTTATAGATGCGAACATAATACCATTGAAAGTGTACAACGTCTGTTAAATCCAATTTAAAATTTTCTTTCCCGTACTTAAATGATATGTTGAAATTAAAAAATTTAACTAATGAAAATCTTCAAGAACACCTTGATGCCTTATTTGCAGAATTTATTAAGTATTTCTTAGATATAAAGACGCATTTTACTTTGCCACTCGAACTCGAACAATTTTGTTTAAAATATCAAAATATTTATCCAGCTTAATTATAATATGGAATTAAGTTGTTATTTCAATTCTCAACAACTTAATTATGTATATGAAAAGAATTTTTCGTCGCTTTAAATTATAAATATATAATTAACATAGATGTGCACTATTGAATAATTTTCCAAATTTCTCATTAACATTATATATCTTAACTATTTTTGTTACTAAAAACATACGATGTTACTTAGTATGTGCCAATTTTTTCTGTTTCATAGGGAGCCTCCGAGGCAAAAAAGTTGGGAAGCCTGATTCATAGTGTCTCATCAATATTTCAAGGTGATGCAAAAGGAATGACTTGGTTTACAGACCCCATTCTTAGGTGGAGGGTATACAAATGCGTTATTATACTAATGTTCCTGGTTTTCCAAATGTTAGTAGAGAAAAAACGTATGAGGTGTGTTTGTCACAACTCCCATCTCTGCATTAAGATTAGTTACATTGTTGTGCATACTCTTTACTTAGTGCATTCTTTAAAATTGCCAACCAACTCAATGACAACTCCGATTTTTGCATTACGAAATTCTCCGCTACCGATTATCTACTCGCCCAAGAGAGTGAAATAGAGAGAGAGAGTAGGTGTAGAGGGGCAGTGAGGTGAGAGATGATTGTTGGGGAAACGACTGTTTGTGTGTAGGTTGCAAGTTGCTGTGGTTAACTGACTTTGAATGGTGATTTGTACAAGAAGAGTGGTGGGGTGTGTTGGCGTTTGATCCCCACTGGGATCCGGTTGTATATGTATGTTTGTTTTTTGTGTTTTTGTTGCTGCTGTTGTCGTGTCGTTGGTGTTTACTTGTAGCTTTCTTTAGGTGTTTTTCTTTTGTTGTTGGACACACTTACATACTCGTACCTACGTATGTACATACATATGTACATATGTCTCTATGTATGTAAGTATTTTATTAAATGCTGACGCAAGTGCATCAGCACCTGTTTTTCCACTACCACCACCCAGATATTTCCCAGTTTTGATTATTAGTTGCTTGCCACACAATAAGCATTTGCTGTCCATTTCGTCCATTTGTTATGGTTTTTTTGCTTATTAGCCTGCCTAGAGATGATGGCTACTTTGGTCTTTCCCATGGTCGTCATTTATATGGGTGGACACCCATATGCAGATTGCCACTAAGTGACCACCACCAAATGGTTAAATTACCTCCAATTACAATTATTTTTTGTAGCAGTCTCAATTAAAGGGGTTTGGTTGGTAAGATGTGTTGAATGGGGGAAGGAAGGGGCGGTAGAGACCTGTGTGTTTTCTAAACAATGAGTAATTAGAAATTTGTTTTGGTTTATACCTTTTTATAAATGTATAGATTTAAATCACATTGACGTGCATACGTAGATTTTTGTTTATATTAACACTTCATAGTTATAGACAAATTTTGCCAGAATTTTCGATGGCTTTTCTGAAAATATTTGTTTTAATTCAATAATTGTCTAAGTGGAAATATACATAAATATTCTTGAGAATAAAACAGTTCGAAAAAAATAAATATTCAAAAATATGTAATTAATGATCACTAAGCCCCTTTTACGCTAACGAGTCGTTGTAATTTGATGTCAATTCCACAAAAAACTGACAGTTATAAATGTTCTTAGCACTAAAGGAGCCTTAACGCCTATTACTAATTCATACGTCCACGCACAGTCAAAAATTTTCAAAACTTCATGTTAAAAAAATAGATTGTAACAATATGTCGTGCGTTAACATACGAATTTGGACTTTCCCGAAAACGAGGCTAAAGAGCATTAATTTAAATGAGCTTTCAGTGGAATCAGCTGACGTACAGTAGGGTCGATTGTAAAGAAAGTGGTAATAAAAATGTCTACTTGAACCATCCTGCTGCAAGGCATGGTCGTCATTTATATGGGTGGACACCCATATGCAGATTGCCACTAAGTGACCACCACCAAATGGTTAAATTACCTCCAATTACAATTATTTTTTGTAGCAGTCTCAATTAAAGGGGTTTGGTTGGTAAGATGTGTTGAATGGGGGAAGGAAGGGGCGGCAGAGACCTGTGTGTTTTCTAAACAATGAGTAATTAGAAATTTGTTTTGGTTTATACCTTTTTATAAATGTATAGATTTAAATCACATTGACGTGCATACGTAGATTTTTGTTTATATTAACACTTCATAGTTATAGACAAATTTTGCCAGAATTTTCGATGGCTTTTCTGAAAATATTTGTTTTAATTCAATAATTGTCTAAGTGGAAATATACATAAATATTCTTGAGAATAAAACAGTTCGAAAAAAATAAATATTCAAAAATATGTAATTAATGATCACTAAGCCCCTTTTACGCTAACGAGTCGTTGTAATTTGATGTCAATTCCACAAAAAACTGACAGTTATAAATGTTCTTAGCACTAAAGGAGCCTTAACGCCTATTACTAATTCACGCACAGTCAAAAAACTGTGCGTCCACGCACAGTCAAAAATTTTCAAAACTTCATGTTAAAAAAATAGATTGTAACAATATGTCGTGCGTTAACATACGAATTTGGACTTTCCCGAAAACGAGGCTAAAGAGCATTAATTTAAATGAGCTTTCAGTGGAATCAGCTGACGTACAGTAGGGCCGATTGTAAAGAAAGTGGTAATAAAAATGTCTACTTGAACCATCCTGCTGCAAGGCATTCCGAGCTCTCTAAGTTAATTTATTTTTTATTTGCAAAAATTTATATATTTGTACGAAAATGTAGATTAACTGCCTGACCCACTATTTCGAACGTTAACGTTCACATGACTTCTATGCGACAAACAGCTGATTTGCGACCTAAGAAAGGCATCATAACGACAAAGCGACTGAAAGCATACTGCCCATGACACTGTTAGTTGGTCGCAAATCAGGTGTTTTTCGCATAGAAGTCATGCGATCGTAAACGTTCGAATTTTTTTTGATGATTTTTTAAATTTCTATAAAAGAAAGTTATGGATTTTTTTTTATTATTTTTACTAAAAGAAGAGGCTTCAACAAAGACAACAAATGTAAGTTTTTCTACATTTTGGCAAATACATAAAATAATATAGAAAGCAAAATGCACAGTGCCGAAAACAATTTAATCATGACATAATGGTGAAATCTTTTGCAAATGTTTATCAATAACATGTTCAGACTTTATAATACTTAGTCTTCGATATTGGAATCCTTTTTTATTCCCTAGACCACACTGTTCTACAGGTTATTATTTTCGACTCATAATTACTTGCTGAGTCGATTTAACCATGTCCGTCCGTCTGTCTGTCCACTTTAAGTTGTTCGTGAAGTACAGGCCACTATTTCACCCCGATCTTGCTGAGACTCTTTCGCAGCAGGGAAGAACCCTGTCAAAATCGGTTCATATTTAGATATAGCCCCCATATATATATGTTTCTTCCGATTTTGCCTTTTAGCGCTAAAGAAGCTATATTTTACATCCAATCGGTTTGAAATTTAACAGGGTAGAGTTTCTTTATCGTTTCAGATTTAGATATAGCCCCCATATATATGTTCCTACAGATTTTGCCTTTTAGCTCTGTAGAAGCTGTATTTCACATTAAATAATTTTTAAATTCACCAGGATGGACTATCTTGATGCAGAGATCCATATTGCCGAGTTTGAAGAAAATCAGTTCAGATTTTCCTTCCGATTTGACCTTTGGCGCTACAGAAGATGAATTTTACATCCAATCATTTTGAAATTTAGATGCTATATTTCACATTGAATAATTTTGAAATTCACCAGGGTGGAGTTTCTTGATAATGGTATCAACTTTGCCGAGTTTGAAGAAAATCCGTTAAGATTTTATGTTCCTTCCGATTTCAACTTTTATCTGTACGGACCTGTATTTTCCATCCAATCATTTTGGAATTTAGTAGGGTAGAGTTTCTTCAACCAAGGACCCACATTGCCGAAGTTGATGAAAATCGGTTCAGATTTAGATATAGCCCCCATATCTATGTTCCTTCCGTTTTGTTCTATTAGCCCCATAGACGCTGCATTTCACATTCAATCATTATGAAATTTACAGAGAGTGGAGTTTCTTGATACAGGTTTTAAAAAAATTACCGAGTTTGAAGAAAAATGGTTCAGATTTACATATTGCCTATATCTGTCCATCTGTTTACTATTTTTTTTCTGAATGCCTTCATTATTAATAGTTTTTCAAATATTTCCTATTTGTCTATGTGGGCGGGATCGCCCATTGGGTCGATCCCGCCCATTTTTGGACCAATCACGTAGACTGCCACCATATACATATACATAAAATTTCAGCACTCTCGCTAACAAATTGTGCAACATATCTCAATTTCAAAATTTGGCTTATATGGGCGGGGCCACGCCCATTGGTCCGATTCCGCCCATTTTTGGAAAATTCACATAATATGCCACTAAATGCATACACACAAAATTTCAGCACTCTAGCTAAAATTTTTTCTCAATATCAAAATTGGACCCATATGGGCGGGTCCACGCCCACTTGATATATCGAAAATTCAAGTACCCTATTTTCAGCACCCCCTACACATGTACATTCTGTGAAAATTTCAAGATGATCGGTCTAGCCGTTTAGACGTCTATACGGAACAAACAAACAAACCCACAAACAAACGATTTGCCACGCCCACATTTTCCCCGCCCACTATTTGCAAAATTTTTTTTCCCAAAACCATCTCAGACCAAATAGCTTTCAAACAAAAGAAAAAATTTTAAAATCGGTCCAGTGGTTTAAGCGTCTATAAAACACATACATACACACATACATACATACATACATACATACATACATACAAACATTTTTCCATTTTTATATATATAGATTACGTAAACATTGAGAAACACATATTTTCGGGAAAAAACAATGGAGTATAACAGAAATTGTAATACTGCATATAAATTAATACCTCCATTGTAAAGAATGCTAAGTCGACTTGATACGTTATCCAGTATAATTGCATTTTTAGATTCTAAATATTCTAAATTGTCTTCAGTTAAATCCATTCGATGCTGATCAGTCGTAGTGAACGGACGTGTTTAGCACAGAGCGGATAGTTAAAAATCTATTATACCTATTACGCAATTACCGAGTTTGAAGAAAAATGGTTCAGATTTACATATTGCCTATATCTGTCCATCTGTTTACTATTTTTTTTCTGAATGCCTTCATTATTAATAGTTTTTCAAATATTTCCTATTTGCTTTTGAGAGGTAACGCTACGTTTACGCTAAAGTCACATTACGGTTACGTGGAGATAATTAAGTCGTTAAACGTATTCGCAAAAACAAATGTGTTTATAGGGGTTTTTATGTGTTCCATTTGACATGCCCAGAACGTATTACAATTACGAGTAAACAACAACTGTTAAGGCCGGGTTAGGCAAACTTAACCGTAATTTACGCCGTAACGTTGCCCGCTGAAGGAATTACCCAAAACTTTAAAAACGTGCTGTATCACTCATACATTTACAACAAATTTAGCAACAAATTAATTTTATTTTATATTTATTTGCTACTAATTTATCATTTTATTACATATTTATCATTACTTTATTTATATTTATCATTACTTTCAAATTTATTCTTTTTTCATTATTTTTCTAATTTTATTTGCAAATGCACGTAAACGTACCGCCCAAATCAAATGTCAGCAGATTCAGCCGTCCATTTACGTTTCGTTTCCGTTGGTAAATCGTTTACACTAAATTCCATATGTCAGATTGAATCAGCTGAATCGTTACGCTACGGGGGCGTTACGGTTACGTTTGCCTAACCCAGCCTTTAATTTAAATTTTTGAAAATATATGTTTGTAAAGCTTACGTACGACTTACATATGGGCAAATCCTGGGTTGCGGACGTTATATTCGTAAGCATTTTTCTTTTAAATATTTACCTAAAAATTGTTGATGAATGCGATGTTCGCGGCGAAAGTTCCGTTACAAAAAATGGAAGTAGGTTTTCAGGTTAAAGACAATTTACGTGTTTTTAACTAAGATTGCATAGTAATCTGAAACATCGAAATACATTAAAGAAAGAGAAATATTTAAGGATATTAGAATAGCTCCCATTATTAGAATAAAACACATCGTGGTTCATCCAAAAATTAGAAATTCGTCTGTTGCGGACGTTACAAGACGATAAAAAGACGATATTCTGCGGAACATTTTATAATTTGTATGTTATAGAACCCGCAGAACGTTTTATTTCAATGGTGAGATCATTAGAATGAACCGCAAATAATGATTTCAGGTGTGTAACCTGGCATTTTTTTTTAATTTTTGGTATACAGTTTTTCTGATTTGCCCATATATTTAGTTAAAACTTTATCTTAAAAAATAAATTTTGACAAAACACGTCATGCGTTAACATACGACTTGGTACATACGTAAGAATTGCAGATTATCTGAACATATTTTTTTGTGAAGGGATTTCCGCAAAATATACCTTTAAATATCTATTATTATATTAGATGAAATCCTCATAAATCTGAATTAATAAATATTTCAACTTCCGACATTTTACAACTTTATTTACAAACCTGTTGATTGAGATCGGTTGATATTTTTGAAATAAACTTTTCAAAAATTCATATTTTTTCCAAAAAAATACAATATGTTATTGCACAGAGTAGAGTAAATGAAAACGACATAGTGGCTTTGGTGAATCGATCCTACTTTGTACAATCGGATACGACTACCGCCTTTTGTCAAAAAAATCTTTTGTTGCAAAAGACTTTTCCTCTTCATCGAGTTGAGTAATCTAAAAGAAATCTATTTAAATCTTTTTGAAGTTCATTTCCGTCTCCTCGTTGTCAATTGATTTAAATTGTAAATAAATTTAGATTTAGTTTTTGCACACTTTTGTTGTTCGACAACATTGTCGCCTTTGTCGACTTTGGTTCTTCTTTAGAAGATCATAGTTGAATGACCACCAAGATGACAAAGATCAAGATGACACTAGAGGTACTCACTACAGGCTGCCTGCCTGACTGAGTGCTTTCCCGATCATTAAATGCTAAGAACGTGATTTTTTACAATAAAAATATTCTGCAAAAACAGAACTCCCAAAAACAGAAAAAAAGCACACATACACCTTAACGAACGATGAATGGAAAATGACAATATGCTGCAGTAGAAATCGAAAAATTCTTTGATAGCTCTTCTTCTAATAGCTAATCAAAGAGACCCATTGCAGAGAAACTCGTTTTCTTAAAGATATGAGGGGAAAGAAATAATTTTGAGGGGGAAATACGTATAAATATATTCATAATTTCTCATGTGTGTTGCTACTAATGTTGAACCGGACTAGATTTGACTAATTTTTGTAGTTTTTTTCTTTCTGTTAAATCTATTTGCACTTAGATTGGTTGGCTCTGTCATTGATTAAAATAAATTTGTTGAACACTCGAAGAAAATTGTCAATTTTAATCAAGCTTTATTTAAAGACCTCTAGATTTAGAGATTTACTCTAATAATAAATTAAGAAAAAAACAAATAATATATAAAAAAAGGAACCACATACTCTGATAATGGTCAGAAAAAGAACATTCAATTGATATACATTTTATTGCCGTTAGAGTTTATTACAAATATGAAAAGTGTACCACAAAAATCTGTTTGGCTGATCTTACATATAATTTATCTGCGTGGTTATTATAACTGGCAAATATAAATTATAACTACGATTGTGCAAATCTTGAGGCAGATATATTTCCAATAATATACATTTCAATTCCATTAGAGTTTATTAAAAATCCGAAAAGTGTTCCACAAAATTCACTGGAAGTTTTTTTTTGATTAAAAATGTTCATTTGGGTGGCAGATAAGAACGACTGAAAAATACATACATATATAATCCAATTTTTAAATCAAATCTTTAAAATATAATTGGATGTCGGAATATTTATTACGATCCAAAAGAATAAACTCTGATATGTTCTAGGTTTAGGTTAAGGGGCAGATGTTTATTTACCAGCTCACATATACCAATTTGGGTCCCTAGTGAAACCACGGGCTCAGAAGCACCTAATAGAAACCAACATGTTTGATGCACAAACTTATAAATAGTACTAATATCGATACCGGAAAGATCTGTCAAACTTCATAGACAGGTCGACCCCTGTATATCCAGACTTCGTAGACACAATGCGGGACTGTAGCAAAGCAGGTGATCAATGCTCTCCACTTCTTCCTAATTTCCCCAGTTTCTGCAGAAGTCATTAGAGTCAATACCCAACCTTCTGGTGTGTACGCCGATCACCGATACTAACAGTCCCGTCAGAACTGACAATAACATTGACAGCCATTTCCTCATAAGTGCGAGTAGATATTTTGACCTTGTTAGGTCATATCTTCAATTTTCATCGTATTATTGTGCCTAAACCAAAGCTTACATGTGGATACTGGGGCACCAATATATCTATAAAAATTCTTCGAGAATTTGTAGTGCCGTTCCTTTCCTAGCACTTGGTATCCTTCCATCGATTGGGGATGTATAAGTGCCTGATACAGCCTT
Source organism: Eudasyphora cyanicolor (assembly GCA_963930755.1). Lineage (NCBI taxonomy): Eukaryota > Metazoa > Arthropoda > Insecta > Diptera > Muscidae > Eudasyphora > Eudasyphora cyanicolor. Next base: position 123,033,132 of record OZ005738.1, on the reverse strand, counting down.
TATAAAGTACTTAAAAATTTTCTGCATATCTGCTGGAGTAATGTCGTCTGGTCCAGGTGATTTAAAGGGCTCAATGCTGTTATTGCTAGAAGCCAATCGCTTTCTTATTGGTCCTGCTGATCCTTGGGATCCGTTGACGAGTTCCCTGGGAAATGTGTGAAGAGCAGTACATTTAGTGACTGTGGGATTCCTATTAAAGAAAACAAATTGTGTCTAGTTTGGGTTAGCTCAGAGCCAGCTGTATAATGCCTCTGAGGACGAAAAGCAGCTAATGCTCTACTTATTGATATAACGGGATTCCATTCAGCGTTAGGTTCGAAATTAGTGGAGACGGCACTCCTCCATGTGGGGTCCCTTTGTTTACGAACCTTGTTAGAGTTGTGGACGCAGGACGTTTGTGGACTCTGACAGTTGCCATTTAATAGATAATTTCATTCAAATGTCCATTATATCCATTGGATGTGGTGAATTGCCAGTCACCTTGTCACATGTTTAAGTAAGTTAAGTTAATGGTGATTTCGATTCTGAAAAAATGTTGCCCCATTGACGTGAAATCCAACATGTCGTCTACTAAGGAGTAGATTACCCAACCGATCCAATACTAAGGAGTAGAGAACCCAATGAGGTCGTCTTATAAGATGTAGATAACCCAACTGGTCGTCAGTTAAGAAGTAGATAACACAACTGGTATTTTACAAAGGAGTAGATAGCCTAACAGGTCGTCTTCTAAGAAATAAATAACCCAACAGGTCGTCTGCTAAGGAGTAAATTACCCAAGTGATCCAATACTGAGGAGTACAGAACCCAAACAGGTCGTCCACTAAAAAGTAGATAACCCAACTGACCACCTACTAAGAAATAGATAACCCAACAAATTAATCCATATGTCATCATCATACGGGGATCAGTAGAATCAGGCTTACATAATGACATCATATTGACGGTTTAATTCTATTTTGTTCCATACGCCATTTTGTATGATCGGATAAAAACGCAGTTTAATGTTTGAGTTTAAGCGGGACTGAAGAGTTACACACTTTTTATTCCATAGGGTTCCCAACAGTGTTTGTATAATTCTCATGCATTTCTAAATATGAAAAAACACAAAAATGGGGTACGGACCAAAAAAGCATTTAGCCGACGATATGTCAACGTGCAACGTATTGTCAACATATTTTTTTTGATATGAAATTTTGACAATACTTCAAACGTCGACGTATAAAAGAAGGAATATGTACATAATTCGTACGTCAACGTACGACGTATTGTCAACATGTATTATTTGATAACTGCTGTCAATACGTCGTACGTCGACATAAGAATTATGAATAGCGTAAAAACTACTACTGCCACCTGTTTGTCAAATGTCTGATAGTGGAAACTATTCTTTAGCGAATGAGACAAAGATCAGCAATTTTGAAGATCTTTTCCAAATCAGAGTCTCAGCCCTTCCCCCTCTCCCGGTGTTTTTTATAATGTATTCATTCTTCTTGATGGCACGATGAAAGCTAATTATAATTTAAAGCTAATCCATAATTTTTGAGTGTAGGGGTACACATGTTAGTTTAAGGCCTGAAGCCGTTGTAAATTGTGGACTTCCAGTCCACCGAGACAAGTATTTATTTTTCTTTCTTCTCTTTGTTGACCAAAAACATCAGCACCACCAGTATTGACCGCAACCAGGTTTGACAGCATTTCTGGCTGGAGTTTATGGCCGATGTTAGTTTTTTCTGTTAGTACTGGATGCAAATGGAGGTATTTGTTATTGTTGTGTTTGTTGTTGTTTACTTTTCTATTCGACCATTTCTCTCTCATATCGAACAAATTGGTGGACATTGAACGTTGAACAGTGGGGCTGTGATTTGATATCAGTCAACAAACAAAACAACGAAGTCCAAGACGGACAACGACGAAGATAAAAAAGACAAAGCCAAAAAGAAAAACTTTCACTTGAGCTGTAGCCATCGCCACCGGCGTGGCCAGTTTAAACTTGGCTTAGATTTTGTTAAAAGCGGACTATAAGTGTTGCCTTACCGAAGACATAGCAAACGAGGGAATGCAGAGAAGAAATTGTAAACACAGCAAATATCCAAGATCCGCAACAATTTCAAATCACTCTCTCTCTCTCTCTGTGTTAACTCTCACAAACTAGAATCTGTCTGCCAAATCAGGAAAGAGATATATAGAGACAGAGAGTCGAAAAATCACAACGAAGAAGCAGCAAACAGTTTAAATTAAAGGCGGTTCAGATAAAAAATTGTAAACAATAATAAAATAACTTCAATAAATTTATTGTTAACCAAAAATTCCACCGCACCGCCACTGAACAAAACAATAGCTTTGGAATTTCAAGATATCTTCTATTGGGTGGAAGCGGGGGTGAGGGCCTACAATCAAGTGGTTGATTGTTGTTGTTTTTCTTCTTCTTCTTTTCCGGAGTAACAAGAATTTCTTTTGAAATGAAAACGAAAGAAACTTCCACAGCAAGTGGATTGACTTGATTGCGGGATCTTTAAAGTCAGGTGGAAGAGTTGTGGTAGAGCGGTAGACGTGTGGGGATGGGAGCTGGGTTGATTTGTGGGATTTGTTGAGATTTTTTTCCAGTTCTCTTTGTGAGCCGCCGTTTCATTAATGATTTACGATTGGGGTTCGTGTTTACAGCATTTTTTTAGTCGATTTTCAACACCATTTCATTAATTTTTAACAACACCAACACCACCGCTATAATTTTCTCATCTTCATCTTCCCTTTGACAACAAAAGGGGGGGGGGTGTGGTGTATGGTAAACTTAAAAGAAGCTGAAATCACGTGGCGCTTGGACCGCTTGACGAGAAAGAATATTTTTCATTCATCTCTCTCTGTGGAGAAAGTTAATTTCGGAAGCGGGTAGAATCGTAGACAATGTATGTAATCATGAACATGTGATGTATATTCCAATTTAGATTCCAGATGTAGTTTCAAGATTTTAAGAAGGCTTTTAGGGTGTCCCAAAATTCTCAAAAGATTTGAATTTGTCGCGATTAGAGATTTAAAGTAAAGGGTTTTCCAGCAAGAGGTGGTATTTTGGTATTCAAAAAAATTCAATTTTTTGAGATAAATGACCGGATGTTTATTTCATAATAAAGAGGAAGGTATGCCGATAATAATGCAAAACAACATCAGCCAAATGGCCACCATGACCACGCTTACAGGACCATATCCTTTTCATGAAATTTTCCATAACCAAATCGCAAAGTGGCTGCCCTATGTCCTCGATAGCCTCACGAATTCTATCTTTGAGGTCTTGAATCGACGCTGGGCTGTTGGCGTAGACCTTATCTTTCACGTGGCCCCAAAGGAAGAAGTCGCAAGGTGTTACATCACAAGATCTCGGTGGTCAATTGTGATCACCTCTTCGAGAGATAACACGGTCCGGAAACTTTTCCCTTAACAGAGCAATTGTTTCGTTGCTTGTGTGGCACGTAGAGGCGTCTTTTTGAAAGTAAACGTTGTCCAGATCAATACCATCCAACTCCGATTATAACAAATCATTAATCATCTCTCGATAGCGGAATCCATTCACCGTAACCGTTGATCCAACCTCATTTTCGAAAAAGTAAGGTCCAATGACCCCGCCAGACCATAAACCGCACCAAACAGTCACACGTTGAGGATGGAGAGGCTTCTCAACAATAACTCTTGGGTTTTCAGAGCCCCAGATGCGAAAATTTAGCTTGTTGACGTTGCCACCGAGGTGGAAATGGGCCTCATCAGTCAAGATGATTTTCGATGTTTCGAATTTTAATAATTTCAATGCGTTGTTGAATCGTGTATCGTTCAAGTAATGGAATTTGCTAGTAATTCTGATTCGATAGGTATACTTTAAGGTCCAGCACAGTCTTCGGCAAAATGTTTGTAAACTAGTGTTATCAGCTTTGCCAGAAATCGGTTCGTCTATATGGTCTGATTTCAGTAAAAGGTTTAGACTACACTGAAAATATTCTCTTCGTACTATATACGAAACATTCTTCATACTATATTCTTCATACATTCTTCATATTATTTACGAAGTTTTTCGTAAATTTCATTCATATTATGAAGAACATTTTACGAATTTACGAAGGGGTTTCTTAAGAAATCGTCATAAAAGTTTCGTAAAATTATGATCATACATTTTATGAAAATAATCTTATTTTGTATGAAATGACGTCTTAACAATTTCGTAATTTTTGTGAGAGTAACATATTTTTAAATTATAAGGGTGTACTTTATTTTGTTCTTATATCATAGATTTCCAACAATTTCAAAAGCAAATTTTGGAACAAAAAGAAGATCTATGCCAAATATCTTGGCGGTCGGTGCTTATTGAGGGCTGTACTTTACGTGGACTGCAGACAGACGAACTAATCACATAAATAAGGGACTGGCTTTAATCTACTTATTACCTACTTACAGCGTTCGGAGGAAAACATGAATATATCGAAAAGAATTTGCATGTTTCCAACGCGCACATATCTTAAGATCAAGATTGTATACAATACAATCAAATATCCCAAAAAATATTTATGTGTGTACCTACATATGTGTGTTTTCGTAAAGCATTTGAGTGTTGGAAATATACCCAGTAGGCTTTTAATGACATTGTCGTCAATGATCATAGTGGAAGCTAGTGCGATTCTATGGTCCGAAGACAGATCAAGACATTTCCAAATTATATTGAAGGTACAAAGCTTACTAGAAGATTTGTGACATTAAACATTGCCATCAGTCTGAAGAAAAAAAAATCTATTCTCCTTGCCTTCAACGATGCACCCGCTTCGTGGATGTCTTTAAAACATTCCCTACTGGGTACATTCGTTTTGCACAGTACACATGTACATATACTAACATTCGTTTGGCTGGCGACGTAGAATTTGTTGGTGTGGGAACAACAGTTAGGGTCAGAGATGGGGCTAAAGTATGCTCGAAACAAAAAGAAAAGTTGGACACATTCTACATTTAATTTAATAATAATAAATTATTTTCATTATATAGTATTTATCTATTTTCTACTGTCCAACTTTTATTTTGTTGTGTTTTTAACAATAGGGCTTATTAATAATAAGTTATGGAAGGTTTATTGAACTGATTTTCAACGCTAAAATGTTTTTCAAAACTTATAAGTCAACAAGGAATATCTTAAATGCTTCAATCATTATAAAACCCCGGGTAATGTTTTTTCCCATCGTTGTTATAGAGCATCTGTAAATTTTAGCAATACCCGTTATCCATCTCTGGTTGACAGCACTTTTCAAAACAGACGACCAACTCCGTTTCATGTTGATCGCTTCATTCGCTCATCCACTTCGAACAGTAACAGTTGTGAAATACCAGTGTGCAAAGTAAGGAAAGTGTGTTTATTAAAAAAGAAATGATTTGCTATTTATGTCGCAAACAATTTGTTAATTCAAAATTGTTTATAAGGCATTCATTTTTTAAAGAGTAGTGATTGCCACCAGTGTTGTGGTCAAATATATCAAAACTCTACCACATTCCAAAGACATGTAAAAAAAGACACAGTGTAAATGAATTGATTAATGAAAGTTTGTGTGTTGTTAAAAAAGCGAATCGTGCTAGCAACCAGTCCATCAATGAAGCTGAAACAACCACAAATGTCGAACAGAATTTGTTTGCAGCAAGTGACGAAGAAAACGCTGGAAACAATTTAGTGGAAAATAGTTTTGAATTTTGTTCAATAGAACAACAATTTGAACAACTTTCAAAATGTTTGCTTAAATTCCAGACACTAATATCACCATGTCGCTTCAAACATCTTATAAAATAGAAAAACAAATTTTACATATCTTCCCAAATGAAAAGTTGGAGTTCTATAGAACTGCACGGAGAGGTAGAATTTATATGAAGTACCATAACATGAAGAAGTCGACAAAATATATTTTTGCGGATGAAGACAAGGCGCCTACTACCTCGTGTAAATTGAGGAAACTACGTAAGTAGAAATATATTTTTTTGAAAATTTGTTAAATTACTAAAAATTAGTTTTGTCTTTATTTTAGAACCAGAAGAAAATGCTGAATTTATGGTCCAGTCCCTAAAATTCGACAACCTATCATCTGAAGAATTTGACATCACTTGGGGTGCTTGCACTCAATATAGATTGAATTCAATAATGAACGACAGCACGAATATTACAGATGTTTTGAAAATGTGGCCATATTATAAAGCTCTCAACGGATATAAACTGGTAAGTGAGCTTATAAAAATCATATTTTAATCAAAATTTTATTAGATTAATTTTTTCTTCTCTTACAGATTGATAAAGATTTTGGTACCATGTACAACAAATATTGCACCATAATCAATTGGTGTCCTAAACTTACAAAACTATTCAATTTTCTTAAATCTACAAAGACCATAAAGGCTCAGAAGGATGAAAAGGTGCTTTTAGATCAGATAAATATCTTAGATTCAGAAACAGGTAATTTAATACACCTTCCTAATGATAATTCATACCATATTTATGTGTTATATATGATATACATTTCAGATGCTGACAAGTTTGCTTTGCAAACACTGTGGGTTTTGCACCCTTTCTTATTTCCAACAGCACGGTATGCTCGCAGAACCGTCCTGGGAACAACAGAAGTTAGTAGATTCACTATAAAGGATTCCCAACAATCATTTTTATTTTTGGGAAAGTCATTGCAAGAGTTGGAAGACCACATGGACTATTTAAAAGAAAAGCGTGAAAACATTCAACCGTTTCTCCTTGGTGTCGGAAGCTTGGCAGAAATTTCACAAATATGTATATTTTGATGGAACATTAATTCCATTTAAGAGTTTTCTTAGAGCATTTGACATATTATTTAAAATTGTTCACGTATTTCATTTGAAGTATCCCTCAGCATCCGAACATTTTTGGTGTTTCATAGAGCACTATTTCTATGAAATTAACACAAATTCAAAAAAAACATGGAAAAGTTAGTATTTTATTGGAAGACTTAAAAAAAATATAAACATGTACAATATGCATAGATATCTGAACTAATTTCATATGTAATAAATGTACAAAAATATACTTCAAATATATACATACGACGTATGTGTTAGTAGAACAACTTTTAAATTACAAGTTCTAGAGATCTCATTATTGATGTTAATAACAATTCTCAAAGAATTGCTTAAGTTTTAAATCTCAATCTATAAATCAATGAACTATATTTTAAGTTACCAAACTCATTATTCAATAAATAAAATACTTTAATAAGAAAACATACACAACACCATTTCTTTTACCTATTGATTACAACACAAAATATGAAATAGTTTCATAAAAAATATGAAATTGTTTCATAAAAAATATGAAATAGTTTCATAAAAAATATGAAATAGTTTCATAAAAAATATGAAAAGTTTCATAAAAAATATGAAATAGTTTCATAAAAAATATGAAATAGTTTCATAAAAAATATGAAATAGTTTCATAAAAAATATGAAATAGTTTCATAAAAAATATGAAATAGTTTCATAAAAAATATGAAATAGTTTCATAAAAAATATGAAATAGTTTCATAAAAAATATGAAATAGTTTCATAAAAAATATGAAAAAGTTTCATAAAAAATATGAAATAGTTTCATAAAAAATATGAAACAGTTTCATAAAAAATATGAAATAGTTTCATAAAAAATATGAAATAGTTTCATAAAAAATATGAAATAGTTTCATAAAAAATATGAAGAATCTTCTTCATAATATATATGATTTTTTTTCATATATTGTAAGAAACATTTCTTTGGCTGAAAAAATAAGACAGATTTCGTAATATGTAAGAAACATTTCGTGATATTTACGAAGATAATATTTTCAGTGTAGCGCAGTGTAATTATTGCTCTACGATTTCACGTTACGTAGTTCACTAATTGCTTTGTTGTCAATTTCGAGCACAGTGTTATTGTTCCTATTAGAGTGTCAAGCAAAGAGGTTATAAAATAAGAGCAACCATGTTGAAAATTCATGTACGTGAGGTGAGTTTTTGAAATGTAATGGTGAACAAAAGGAAAGAAAAACATAAAATAACATCAAATAAAGATCAACACAACATAAAGAATCATCAAAATAGAACATTTAATTTGATAGTAAACAATAGTAAAACATACATAGTAAACAATAGTAAACAATAATTTTCATTTGTGTATTTATTGAAGTATGTGAAAAAGTGCAAGAAAGACATGATTTGATAATCAAATTTTTCCCAATCACCGTGAACTCAACTCGTTCGCACTTATCCTGCAATACGGCTCTTATCCTGCAATCTCTTTGGTACTAAGACTTATATGGAAAAGAACTAATACAAAGATATTGTAATTCAATGTTATGATCTATGATGAGTTCGGCACAGTAATAAAAATTTCCATTATAACCAATAATATCCACTCCTATGTGTATGTTCGGGTACAATCCTCACGTTGTATTTCTGACTAAGCATGTGGCAAATCCCTTTGGCCTAAGTTCACCGCCCAAAAATCCTCAGCTGAATTATAACAATCTAACAAAAATAATCATATTTCTTTTTCCGCAACTTGAGGCAACTACACAATAACAACGCTCGTGCTCGTCCTGTGTAAAGGATGTGAAAGGAAGACGACATGGGAGTAACATTTCCCAACACGAGAGAGTTGATTGCATAAATTATGCAACTTTGAAGAGGGCGCATGATGAAGCCAGTCATTACACCCATGCACACCGTGGAGATGACTTGGTGGTGCTATGTACTTGACCCACATTTCCAGGAGCACAAACACACCCGCACAAACAATGGACGGATGAAGTGATTGTAACGTCTTGTTCTTCGTTTCCATTAAGGCAAAATAGTAAAGCGGGGAAGTGTAGGTACATATATTGTTAGTGGCTGTTGCCAACCATACCGCCAAAAACAGCAAAAGAAGAGCTTAAACTTGGTCCGGAACGGATGAAGTAATGATGAGGTTGATGAGATGATGAAGTTGATGAGGTTGATGAGATGATGAGGTTGATGCCTCCATCTGCCACCTCTACTCGAGAGCAAAAATGGCTGAAAATATTTAAAAATTGTTGCGAAGGAAAGAAATTCGCAAAAAAAAACTAAATTTGCAAACAAACAATCAGAAATGCTATAGCGCATGTCTATCCAAATTCATTAAGTTGTGTTAACATCGCTAATCAAATGCATATTAGGCGTGTTTTCGTTAAAAGCTAGCGAAATTTGAAAATTTCAGACAAATCGACTAGAAAAAGACTGGTATTTATGACATCAAGAAGCAAATTTGAAAGCGTATTTAGAACATTTTGACAAAGTGTTTTCGGTAGCATTTTCTTCATCATTGAAAAAAAAATAAAATAAATGCAAAAATATTTTTTGTTTTTTTTTGCGAAAGTAAAACTTGTTTTGACATTTTTGTAAAACCCGTATTTTTAATCTTTTTCGCTCAACAGAAAGCTTAGATCATTTCCTTTTAGAGCTTTGTGGTCTATTAGTGAAATGGGATCTGTTTATCATCAAAATATAGATAAACCTCTAAGAAAATTAAAGTTCGGCCATATATTTTAGCATAACTGGTGAACCATTTTTCGCAATTGTTTCAAGAAAGTTTAAAATAAGCCTCATCTTCTTCTAATATAATTTCTTCATCCCATCAGCGGTTTCAAAGATATCTTACAAGATATTGCGAAAAATCAATTTTGTTGTGAAAATTGTAATATTTTTTTTAATTAAAAACATCGTTTATTATATTTTTCTTATTTTTTCATAAAGTCTGATCGGTCATGAATAAAATGAGACCATTCTGAAGAAAATCGATGTATCTATTGGGAGCTGATAGCGTTTAAAATTGCTTAACTCTCATAAAAATTAAATCGTGTAACGAAATCTCGACTATTATAAAATTTTAGTTTATTATTTTTTATTAAAAAAACTCTATTAACTACCTTATTTGCGAATATTACTTAAATGGCTGTAAAATGAAAGTGTATTTAGCAACAATGAAAAAAGAGAGAAGGCTTCGCACACATATCAAGATAAAAATTAATATAAGAAAACTATTAACAAAATTCATATCTGGGAAAATACTCGTAAAAATTCTGCCAAGCCAACCGTGATCAAAACAATACCACCACCAACAACGCCATCATTAACCACGTCACGTCACGTCATGATGCGAATGAGATGATAATGATGAACATCATCCTCTCTTCATTGTGGGAATTATTATTGTTGTCAATAATCATCTTTGGGCCGCCTTATTGAGGGTAGACGACATTCGTAAATAAATAGAAAAACCGGTCTTTTTTCCCTCTATAATTAACCTCTATTTGATTAGTTCTATATGGGTCAATATAATCATATATAAAATCTAAGACACGTGAATAATGTTTAGATGGGGTTTTGGAATTATTAGCAGTTGAATAGCGCAAAAGTATAAATAATTCTCGATGACAGTTTACTAAGATGTTGTGCTTTTATTCGCTTTTTTGTTGCGTCTTTTTTTACAGGTGTATAGCTTTAAACTGAAATAGAATAATAAAATCATAGATAATTTGCGAAAAAATTTGTATACAATAATCTATAAAAATGCTATGAACTCGGGTGGTAAATGACTTTTTGGATATTAAGTCAGGCATTATTCCTGGAGAATCGACAGAGTGTAACGTAAAATGTAAACAATAATCCGCTGTTGTTTACATTTCTCAAATACCATTTACGTTATAGAAGTTTGCAGACAACATCTCGCATCTGCAAACTATAGATTTAGCTAACTAAAAATTACTGCATCCGAAGAGTTGACTAACCACCAACGAAACGTCATGCATTGGTAGATGTTGGATTTCAAGGTCGTTTTCTTTTTCACTTGACTATTCAAAAATACCTTCCTTCACTTTGAAGGAATTCTTTGATCTTTAGCTCAACTCCACAGTGAGAAAAGCCATAAAATAACATCAATAACAGATCAATCCCGCATAGGCAAACATCAAAATAAAAATCTTCTCATTCGCATACAAACTTATGAGAAATTGACATTTCATTCATCTTGTGGGAAGTCGGAGTAACCAGCTCACATAGACCTATAGAGGTCCCTAAAGATACCACGGGCCCAATTGCCCCTCGTCGGAACCAACCTGTTTGATACACAAAGTTATCAGTTAAACGAACATCGGTACCAGCCAAATATGACAGACTACCTAGAAGGCCGACCCCAGTATCCAGAAGTCGTTTACCCAATGCGGAACAGTAACAAAGCAGGAGCTCAATGATTTGCACTGAGTTCCTCATCTCCACAGCTTCTGTAGAAGTTATTGGATCCGATTCCTACCATCGCCGATCAGGCAGTGTCGCATCGGTACTGACGCTAACGTAGACATTATTTTCCTCTCTAGTGCGAGGAGATATTTCGACCTTCTAAGGTACGTGAAATTATCTGCTCACCGAAGTGTTCTCTCAATAAATCCATTGATTGATGCGATGTGTGGGAAGTGGCGCCCTCTTGTTGAAACCAAATGTCGCCGACATCACGAGCTTCAATTTCAGGCATTAAATAGTCGGTTATCATGGCACGATAACGGTCGCCATCAGAGTATGAAGCCGCCGAACCGAGCCGCCGATTTTAGCCGCCGCCGACCTTTTTTCACAAGCCGAAGCCGCCGCCGATTTTTGCGGCTATAATCGGCTGAAACACAGCCGCCGTTCCATAGAAAAACTTTAAAATATGGATAGATACAATTTACATTTTTGATAAGCAAATAGCTATATAGCAGATATATACACTATTATTTTTTATTGCATTCTAAGATTCTACGCAATTGGTTCTATATCTGGTGAAATTCCACTTCCACAAATTGGGTTATTGGGTGTTTGAAATTGTTCATTAATAAATAATAATATCGAGTTTCAATTTCACAAAAACTTTAAATATGATTTTCTCGAAACGACAAATAAATTATACACTATTCATTTATTGGGTGGACGATATGGAAGTGAGTGATTTTCGTTTTGATTCGTTTATTGTCACAAGCGGGAGGTTAACATGTCTTAAAAATCATAATATTGATAGAAATAGAAAAATAATTATTAAAATTCTTGTTTAAAGGAAAAAATAAGATTTATTATTAGATTATGTACATATAGAGATAAAAATATATTTTCCATATTTTCGGAAAAAATCAATGGAGTATTAAAGAATAATATAACATATAAATTAATACCTCCATTCTAAAGAATCTATCAAGTTAAGCTCAAAACAGTAGAGGTCATTCTATTTAAACTACAAGGTAATCTACACAAATTTAAAATTTCACTAAAACGTCGATTCGCCTCTCCTGGAAACAACCTGTTTCGACTTAAGCTATATATAGATGAATGGCGGAAAAATGCATTGTCTTGCAACGTTGGCAGAAAAGCCATTGTGAGATAATTTGCAGATTGTTATATCTGCGAAGTTTATGCATGTGACAACGGCGCCAACATTTTATTGGCCACTGTCTATAAAATATTTTTATTGGCAATCCTGCATATAAATATTTACAAAATATATGTTAAATATATGAAATTGTAAGGGTTTCTTGCAATCGTCTTCACCTTTGCCTAACAATCTGTCATTGTCCGTACATTTGCGACACTTTAACAGGATTGACAAAGTTGTCCGATCTGACAATCGTCTATACATAGCTTTAACATACTTTGAAAATAGAGTGTATCATAGAGCATAGCGGAATGAAATCGATAATTTTTTCACCTAACAAAACCTTACAACTAACTTGAAAACATCTATTATTTAAGAATAAATACCAGAGCTTAACTTTTCAAATATTATTTTAAATGTTAAAATGTCCATCATAGAGCCGCCGTATGTCAATTTTATGTCGGCTTAGCCGCCTAGCCGCCGCCGCCGATCTATAATTTTCAATGGCAGCCGCCGCCGCCTATTTTGGCTCGGCTTCATTCTCTGGTCGCCATTGACGGTTACGTTCTCTCCGTCATCATTTTTGAAGAAATATGGACCGATGATTCCGGTACGTCGAATCGGTAATCGGTCAATGGCAAAAAGATAGCTCTTAACGAGAGCTTAAATATTGCTCATGGGTGTCAAGGTCGTGGGTCGACTGGAAAGTGTTTTTTTTTGGATTTAAAAAAAATGGACTTAGCGCAATTGGCGAACGATTATTTTGATAATAAAACTGAATAATTTGTAAACGTTGTTCAGGCGTAAGTCTTTCCATAATGAAATGCCAAACAATACTTAACAAAAATAACATGACAGCATGACACGACTCACACGTGATCTGTCAAAAAAAGGCTATTGAAAAAAGTATCTCTACTTAGATCACCCATTATTTTTGCCAGATTTGTGTAGGCTATTCTGCAGGTATCGATTTCTTTTCATCTCTCATTAGGGTACCTAACTGTCTCTTGTCCTGATACAGGAGTCCTACGTAGTAGGAAGAAAGATGTGTGGTATCAGGAACCCAAACTGTGAAGGTACTCCAACAACCTGCATACACCAATGACTGAGATGCCTATAAAGACTTTCGACTGGTAACATTTTTCTTGACGTAGAAGCTGCTTTTAACAACATTCATTCAGATGCGGCAATTGCGGCGCTATAACATCTAAAGGTGATCTCTGGATTAGACTAATTCAAAGCCTGCTCAACAGAAAACGCATAGCAGTTTTGGGGTATCTTGGGTCCACAACTCTAATAAGGTTTGTAAACAGAGGGACCCCAAAAGGAGGAGTACTGTATCCACTAATTTGGAACCTAGCGGCGAATGAAACCCTTCTAGATCTAGAACGTTATGGCTACAAGGTCGTGGCATATGCAGACGATGTGGCAATTGCAGGACTGGCAAATTCGAAAACGAGCCACCTGTACGATGTCTGTGAACAAGTTGGTTGGATGGGCCAGAAGCTGCGGTTTGTGCATTAATCCAAACAAGACAGAATTGGTTCCCTTTACTAAAGTGAATAAGGTCCCACATGTGGATCTTTAGCCTCGGATAAATGGAACATATCTGGTCTTTTCTGAAAGTGCACAATTTCTAGGAATAATTCTAGATAGGAAACTGTTATTCAGACTTAACGTGCTGAAACATGTAAGGAAGACCAACGTCGCCTTATATTCCTGCAGGAAAGCTGTAGGGTCGCGGTGGGCCTCTCCTAGTTCGTCCAATACTGTTATACGGCAACTGACAAACTAACCATCACCAAACTACCATCAAAGGTTCTCATATAACTGCCTGCCTATGCATAAACGGAGCTTTAAGGACTACAGCGACTGAGTCTCTACAAGTCATAGTTCATCTACTGCCGATAGCTATTGAGGCGAGAGATGTTGCAACTAGAGCGGCACTAAGATTAAACTGCCTATCAATGTGGAGGTACAAGAACTACGGACTACAGCGACTGAGTCTCTACAAGTCATAGTTCATCTACTGCCGATAGCTATTGAGGCGAGAGATGTTGCAACCAGAGCGGCACTAAGATTAAACTGCCTATCAATGTGGAGGTACAAGAACTACGGTCACATGAGGATATCAAAGTGTGGTGCTATGGTAACCGACCGAGTGGACTATATACCAATGGTCTACACCTTCGAGAGGAACTACATCACTATGACACCGACCAGAGATGAATGGGTTGGCCGAATACCAGGCAATAGAAACCATTTCCACTTCTATACGGATGGTTCGAAGCTTAATGAAGAGGATGGCTTCGGAGTACACTGTAAAGAACATAGTCTGGATATAGCTCACAGACTACCAAATACCTGTAGTGTATATCCAGCGGAAATAATGGCAATATGGGAAGTCGCCGGTACCTAGGCAAAGGGATATCCCGGGTAACTGCAAAGCTGATGAACTTGCTAGGAAAGGGACGACATTACAAATTCTCGAATAATTTGCATATATTGGTGAGCCACGGTCCGCATGCAAGCTTTGGGTTAGGCAAGAGGCAGTCTAATGAGAAACGGACAGAAATCGACTCCTGTTGTTGTAGGAACTTGGAGACGCTGAGTTGATAATACTTAAATCTATTTTCTATTACAGACTTCGTTCCGGCATATATCAGATTATCGCGGGAACCTTATGTTGTTTTCATCTACTCAATGTTCTCCGGTTGTAAATTAACATTCGTCTGTTAATTTCAGGGAATGGATGTTATTTGAGTGTTGCCGTTTCTATACTCCACAATAAGCGCTGCATTCGTCATGGTGTTATGTCTATTTTTAGCTTCGCTGTTGACTAGGGCGATCAGATGTTGTTGTAGTGGTAGGGCGACCGGTGAGTTATTTTTAGCTGCAGAAACTCGAATTATGATGAAAACATGCAAATGTTGATTTTTCCAGTGCCCTGGCTGGGAATTGAACACATCACCTTCGGGATCCAAGTCTAATGCACTAAATACTGAGCTACCGAAGGCCACATCCACACCTGTAGGGTAGCTCGACAAATTTGGCCTAAATACGATCTAAGAAGGTCAAAATATCTCCTCGCACTAGAGAGGAAAATACTTTCTACGTTAGTGTTAGTTCTGACGCGACATTGCCTGATCGGCGAACATGCCAGGAGTTTGAGAATTGAGTACTATGACTTCTGCAGAAGCTGTTGAGATGAGGAGGATGTGGCGAGTATTGAGCACCTGCTTTGTTACTGTCCTGCATTGAGTAAACGACGTCTGGTCGGCCTTTATAGAAAGTCTGACAGATCTTGCCGGCACCGATATTCGTATAATTGATAACTTTGTGCATTAAACTGGTTGTTTTATATGAGCTGGTAGAACCGGCCCTAACCTAACGTAGTACATAGAATTATTAAGGAAAGTGTTCTCATTTTAAGTACGAAATGTCATTGGGGCAAAATCTTCAAAATTAAATAATTTTGTCAGTGTAGCGTAATACTTTGAATTTGCATCTAAGTTTCATAAATTCGTGCTTTTTTCCAAAATTTCTAAATCATAAATATTACATTGAGTGTGTGCTCCGCTCCCCCATGAGATGGAAATGATTTCAGCCCCATAAATATTCGACACACAAAAATTTCGTCACTCCTAATTTAGAAAGCATGCCAAAGAGAATTCACCCAAATTTCAAGATTTTTTTTGTTTTCGAAATTTCATAATTTCCGCAAAAGCTAAGTGTTACGACTGAGGGAAGGAGAAAGAGAAAGACAGTGTGGTAAGACAACAACCGCATAGGGGAAGGTGAAGAGACAGACGACGAGTGATATGGTGATGACGATGTGACAACGGATAAACGAAACACAAGCGAAAAGAACAAGAACTTATTTTTACTCATGAGCTTCCTAAAAAATTACCGAAAAATATATTTATTTTTATAGATCTTCGCAATGCTGCGACTATTCCTCATTCTGACGATGTTGAGATTGAGAAAAAAATCTGACTGGCCGGTCGACAAGTTAAGTTGCTTTGGTCGGTGTTAAGTTTGTTGTCTTTTCTTTCTTTTTCCCTGTGTTGTTTCCCCGATGCCATGAGACACATTTCTTTCATTGCTTTTTCGAAAAAAAAAAAATAATTTTTTGTAGAGCAACACATTTTTGATTTTTTGTTTCTCGTGAAAATCAGCATACACCGGCAGCGATAGACGATGTGTTCTGTATATATTAACATTTATGTATATATACAACCGCGTGCTATATATATGTACATACATCATATAGATATATTTGTGCACAAATATATTTGCTATTCATACCAGATTTACATAGAGAAAAAAACACTAACAGTTCTAAGTAGTACCGGACCGGTCCAGACGACCCCACACCAATTCAAGCCAATCCAATCCACTTCAATCCCATCAACGCAACGCAACTCAACGCAAACCAAACCAAAGCGACCAAACCCAATCATCTAGCGCCCTACCAACCGAACGACCGACCGATAGACCCGCCAAACAAAAACCACTAAAAAGAAATTGTATAGAAAATAATGAATTTTATGAATAAATTTGTGACACAAAAAAGAAAACCAACCAAAAATTGAAAAATATGCGCTAAAATTGCCAAACTGAAATTCTCAAAAAAAGGAAAAAGAAGAACACGGAACGAATGTTCGTTCGTTCACTCATTGCTCTGTGATATATTTGTAGTAAAAGTAGAATTTGTTTTCTCCCAAAAAAAATTAATTTAAAACATTTGACCGACCATAGACGGGCGGTTTTTTTGTGTTTGGCCACCGGCAGACCCGGTCCGGGAATGACGGAAGGAAGGAAGGATGGGCGGAGGGACGGACAGACGTACATTTTACCGGCCCCAAAATTGGATGAAACATAACATATGGTTACACGCATTTTTGGTATATTATACAATTTGGCTTGGTTGCTGCTGATGATAGACACTAGATGCGAAAAACTAGGACTCAAAAAAAAAGTAGCTGAGTGTGTCTGTGAACGGATGTACATACATTATTTTGGCGCTAAAATATGAGTATTTTGCCCCAATAAGTTGTGAATATACTTTTCAAAAATTAGTCACCAATAGCCAATTTGTCAGAGTTATACTAGTGTCGTAAAGCAAGTTTTTATTGTTGGATTTTAATAAAGAACTAAGGGTGACATGAGCCTTCCTTTATTGCCAGTAACAGACAAGAGGTACTCGATATCACCTCCCTTGACTCTGAGAATTTATGCGAAAGAATTTCTGATCGAAATGCTTTAGAGGCTCACAGATTTTCCGATCATAGATATTGTATAAGCTTTTGCTTAAATGAGAAGCCACATAGCTCTGTCTTCCCACATAATATTAGGTAAACAGATTTTGAGGCAAAATAAATCTTATATACCACCAAAATGGAAAGAAACTAAGGTTGTATTTATTGCAAAAGCTGGAAAGACGTTCCATACAGAAACTAATGACTTCCGGCCCATTAGTCTAGTATCATTTGTCCCTAAAACCTTGGAGAGATTAATCGGTTGTTACTTTAGGACTTAAATTGATCACAGGCTACTGTCCAACCATATCGGGGAAATCTACGAATCCTATAGTTCCCATCTATTACAAGGATGGGTACTGGACAGTGATCCCAGATGGGTCACCAGTCCTAGATTTTCTGGAGTCTAACTGGTAGTATCTTCGGTTACGCAGTCTTCCCACAGCACTTAATCTGGTACCACGGGACTCAGCAAAGCCCTCGGAGAGCATGTTCCGGCCTGACTATTGGTGACGTCCCTTTTGGGTGCAACATGGCTGTGGTTGAAACAAAATCGCTGGGAGAGAATAGTCTCGGATGTGGAGTTGCAAACCAACCGGGTGCCATGACCCATAGAATGACAAAGAGTTTTAGGTGGGTTCCGCTACTAACCAAGGAGGAGGGCAAAACTGTCCAGCAACAAGGAATTGTTTTGGGACTCAGACACAGTGTGTGGGGGCCTAGCTCGACGAATGTATTCACCCAGGTGTTTAAAGCACGGTGGGGTTAAGCCTTAAGGCAGGAACTCACCTAATACTCACCTACTGTCCAACCATATCTTCAGCAAGGGTAAATCCATCGAAACCACCCTGCATTCTCTAGTCAGCTTTATCGACGGATCTCTCTCTTTGTTAAGGAATATACAACGATGGCTTTCTTAGTTCTATAGGGGACCTTCAATAACATCAATCCAGCTATAGTTACGTCTCTGCAATGCCTGACCTTCCAGGCATTCTTGATTGCACTATGACTGAACCACTTTTTGACAAGAAGCACCTTGACACCTTGTATATAGCTCTTATAATAGATCAGAATGAAATGGTTGCATCCCGGAAAATCTGGAGATATATGGGTTATATATACATCAGAACCTCATTTCTTCATGTTTGGCCGTGTTTGTTCTTGGATCAAGAAACATTCCCTCCCATGAAAATTGTGATGCTGTAGCATCGAACAGCCATTTGAAGTCAAATTTCAACAAGATGTGTTATTTTGAATCACCCGGTATTTCGGTAGCTGTCATTTTGAAGCTTTTATTCTTTGACATTTGACAAGTAGAAACTACGCCATTACTAAAAATGGAACGATACACGATTCAACAACGCATTGAAATTATTAAAATTCGAAAATCATCGAAAAATCATCTTGACTGATGAGGCCCATTTCCACATCGGTGGCTACGTCAACAAGCAAAATTGTCGCATCTGCGGCTCGGAAAACCCAAGAGTTATTGTTGAGAAGCCTCTCCATCCTCAACGTGTGACTGTTTGGTGCAGTTTATGGACCGGCAGGGTCGTTGGACCTTTCTTTTTCGAATATGAGGTTGGATCAACAGTTACGGTGAATGGATTGCGCTATCGAGAGATGATTAATGATTTTTTATGGTCGGAGTTGGATGGTATTGATCTGGAAAACGTTTACTTTCAAAAAGACGGCGCTACGTGCCACACAAGCAACGAAACCATAGCTCTGTTACGGGAAAAGTTTCCGGACCGTGTTATCTCTCGAAGTGGTGATCACAATTGGCCACCGAGATCTTGTGATTTAACACCTTGCGACTTCTTCCTTTGGGGCCACGTGAAAGATAAGGTCTACGCCAACAGCCCAGCGTCGATTCAAGACCTCAAAGATAGAATTCGTGAGGCTATCGAGGACATAGGGAAGCCACTTTGCGATTTGGTTATGGAAAATTTCATGAAAAGGATATGGTTCTGTAAGCGTGGTCGTGGTGGCTATTTGGCTGATGTTGTTTTTCATTATTAACGGCATACCTTCCTCTTTTTTATGAAATAAACATCCGATCATTTATCTCAAAAAATTGAATTTTTCTTTGAATACCAAAATAATACCTCTTGTTGGAAAACCCTTTAGAACAGAATGGGATACCGGAATTCCGTTGACGAGATACGACACCAAGGTATATAAGGACGGCTCCAAAAAGAGTTTTGAAGTTGGTTCAGCTGTCTTCTCCGAGGAAGTGCACATATCACTCTCATTTAAACTTCCTGAGTTTTGCAGTGTATTTCAGGCGGAGATACTGGCCATAAAGGAAGCAAGAAATATACTACAGCAGAATCATATAACAGATCGTATAGGAATATTTGTCAAGTGTTCTAGCAAAAAAATGCAACATCGCTATATCAAGACTTGACTGGAAGAAAGAACTTGCGAAGCTAGGTCGTGTATCGAGAGTAGTTCTTATCTGGATCCCATGTCATAGGGGACTTGAGCTGGATCCTCTTCTAACGACCACCAGATGGCGTCAGTCGTAACACCCCTAGGAGTCCTAAAAAGGGCATCTTCAATTATAATATGAAACAAGCAGAGAATATCCAAAAGCACCTGGCCACAATTCAACGATTAAAGTTTCTGATCAGCCAAAATCGACGGAACTTGTCAATACTAATCGCCATACTAACTGACCACTGACCAATTGGAAATCATGTATAGCGATTAAAAATCCAATACAACGACCATTGTCGCAGTTGCGACAATGTCGAGGAAGAGGAGACGGTTGAACACCGCTCTGTTCCTGCCCAGCACTAATACAATACAGTCTTAAAGCTTTATACGGCTCTACATATACTCGTATATATTGAACTGCGACATTGTTGATTTCACTGGGACTGAACCACTCTTTGACAATAAGAATCTTATACTCTGCTAGATCAGAATGGAATGGTCGGACCGCAGGGTTGACCTTATATTCAAACGAACTCAACCAGGTGTATTTTCTAAGAAACTAGAGCTATGCATTGCATAGCCAGGCAGAAATTTAGCTATTAAAGAGATAGCAGAATGGCTGAAAATTAATATTCTGAATAAAGTCGGTATTAATATTTTCTCTGATAGTCTAGCTACCATAAAGACGTTGGAAACTATCTTCCTGTATTCAAAAACTGCCCGGAAGTGTTGCAGATCTCATAACTAGATGACCGAACAGTTAAATTTTCACCTGATATGGATGACGGACTACAGGAACTCGCAAGGGAACTTCAAAGCAGATGAACATGCCGGTCTAGGAACTACCTTACACACTCCAGGGGAACTGGAATATGTGGGCATACCTTTAACTCTTCTTTTGAGATATTGCCCTTATGACAAAAAATTACCGTTCACTAATCTGGAACGGCATACTAGTACATTCCAGGCTTATGTGGCCCTGCCTATCCTCCAAACACACTAAGGCGCTGCTGTCGTTATCGAGACCGGACGTCTCGCTCACCGTGTCTGCCATGACGGGTCACTATCTTATTGGAAGGCTAGCAGAGAGATTTAAGGTCTTGCGAAATGACTTTTGTAGAAGCTGTGAAAACAAAGACGAGGATAAATCAATGAGATATCTTATGTGTATGTGCCAAGCTCTTTCTAGAAGGTAGCACAATGGACTACATAGTCTATGTGAAACTGACACGAAGGTAGCCACTATTAATTTAATATAACACTAGGGGTTGATAACAGGATATGAACGTTAATTCATAACTATGTGATTAAGAGATGCATTTCAGCTAGTTTAGGGTCAACTGGCCAATAGTTGTTAGCAGAGGAAAGCCTTGAGTGGCGTTCTGTCTCCTCTGCTATGGAATCTCTTCATGAAGAGTACTCTGCTTCCTCTGGAAAAGATGAGTGTTAAGGTTTAGTTTCCCCATACTCTTAGAGACATCCTTCAGTAGATCATTCATACCACGGCCAGATGGTCTTCCGATAATGGTATTGGTGTTAACCCGACCAACACTGAACTAGCTATTTTCAGCGGGAGATATAAGGTACCAACTGTTTTATGTACCTGCCTCTTTGGAGTTTTTCAAATTCTCCTCACATCCTCAAGGGGAACAACCTTACATACTTCAAGGAAACTGCACATTCGGGCATGACTCCAGCCACCTGCAAGCTTTTCTTGAGAGATAGTGACCTCATGACAACAAATGGCAGGTGGTGATTATTGAGCAACTGCATACATTACAGGCAGGGCCATATTTCTTAAAAACTCCAAACGCGCCAACGTACTGCTGTCGTTGTCGAGACTGGACGTCTTACTTATTGCGTCTGTCATGACGAGTCAGTACCTTATTGGACGTCAGGCAGAGATATTTGAGGTCTTGAGAAATGACTTGCAGAAGCTGTGGAGGAGACCTGTAGTAGCACAATGGACTACTTAGTCTAAGTGTGCTTAACATACGAGTACAGGCTGTCGCTCTTAGCCTAAACCTAATCCCAATTGAAACAGAAGAAAGAAAGGCTAAAGTCGGGCGGATTATCTTCAAACGCGAAGTGCTCTTTCTTGCTCTCATTATAATTTTATAAACGTGGTATGGAAAATGTGGTCATTAGATGCAAAATCTAGAGATATAGGGGGGGATTATCTAAATCAGAACTGATTTTAATCAAATTTTTCAGTGTTTGTTCTTGGATCAAGTAACCTCGGCGTTTCCTCCCTTGAAAATTTTGCCTTCTACAGCATCAAATCGGCAGGTACATATATAATGGGGGCTCTATATATGCAAAATTTCATAACGATTGGATAAATTGAAAGGCTGACATATCGATGGACGAAGCCTATTGACTCTGAAAATGATTTTTATTTTATCGGTGTAATATGGATCTTTAATTTTTCCTTTTAGATGCTATGAAAAAATGCACAAAAAACATTCCTTAGATTTAGGCATGCATTTGCAGACAAAAGTTTCCTATTACCAATTTATAAGTATTGACATATAAAATGTTCCATTGTTTCAATGACTTCCCCGCATGCCCTGCATTCGTCGTTATCTGCATGTACTATGCGGTGCAGATGTACTCAAAAGCTTGAGTGTTCTGTTATACTTTTTTATAGTTATTATCCATATTATTAGTTATTGTTTTCCATATTTTTGACATTAAAAAATATTTTATTTTATGTACATATTTATATTTGATCAAACAAATGAAATGTTTAAATTAAATTTTATTTTTCATCTTTTATTTTTAGGTAAATATTCTTTATAGTTATTTAAATAAATTTCATTGATGACTATTGTGAAAAAAACCTGGGGTAAGTGACCAAAAATGAGTAAAAACTAAAAACAAAAAAATGAAGGTGATCGTGGAATTAACGGCCTGGGTCTGTATTTCTAACGAAAGTCTCTTCGAACGAAAACCAGTCACTCACTTTCTTTAGGAATTTGGTTTCTCTAAGGTTCGTTCGCCTGGACTTACGTCAATGACGTTAGCAATTTACCAATTGGAAAATAATGTAATTGCCAGATCAATAATATCACAACTTCCGGTTTAAAAAAGCACACATTTTCGTATGTTCGACCTTAGCAAATACACCTCTGTATCCTTTACACTAGCGGTGGCCAAAAATCAACCCTGGGTAGGTCAGCTGAGCTGAATCAAGACTCTCCTTTGTTTCTCTCTCTCACACGTCTCTCTCATTGTGCACTGATGATTTTTTTCCATCTTAACGAGCTGCCAATGTTAACTTCTTTATGCTTAAATATGTATGCATATGTATACAATTTTATTATTATTTAATTTTTTTACCATAATTATATTAATATCTACTTATTTTTGCTTTTAACAACTTTTTTTGTCATTGTTCTTATCAGTCGACAAATAAAACAACGTGACTCGATCTGACATTTGTGTTCGCCCAGATGACAGCAAAGAGAGATAGAGAAACCGAAATTTACACTGAAATGATTACGTTCTCGTACGAGTTCATTATCGTGCGACTTGTCGTTGTGATGGTAGTTAGTGAAACCTAAATCAGCTGTTTGTCATCTGGCAGGCGAACGAAAGCAAATTTTTGAATTACAGAAACAAGCTGTAAATTAGATTATAATTAGCAAAGACCCAAACCAGGCAAAATCATGTGTTTTGGTTGACTCATAAGTCATGATTTTGGCGCCACCTACATGTGCGGTAATATAAAAACCTATGTATCTATGACAAATTGCAAGCAAATAATACAATTTGGAAATAAATAAGATCATAAAATACTTTTAAAAAATTTTGTAACAATATAAACCATAGGCGATATTATATATTGATAAGTTTATAGAAAGAAATGCGCTCATTGTGGCTAAATGGAAAGGATTGTGTTTACCAAAATTATAGCAAAACTATATTTCAGCATGTTCTATCAGAAATTGGCAGCCACCGGATTTCAGAAAATGTTTTGAGGCCCGGTATTAAAAAAAATACACTTAATGCTCACAGAGAGAAAAGCGACCACTGTGGCTAAATGGAAAGGGTTGGGTCTACCAAATTGTAAGCAAAACTAGATTTCAGCATGATCTATCCAAATTAGGAGCCACAAGTTTCAGAAAATCTTCTGAGGCTCGGTATTTGAGGTTTTGTGAAAATTGCACTTAGTGCACCCAAAGACAAAATGTGCCCATTGTGGCTAAATAAAAAAATTGTTGCGTAATTAGTTCGTTTCTGGGTTAAGCTACTATATTTGTAGCCATTTGTTCCCCCTTTTTATCCCGAGACGTGCGAAATTTTCTACATTTGTCCCATTTTAACCCCAAAAAGTACGAACTTTGTATATCTGTTAATATTCTATATCTGGAAGAGGTTACTATATTCGGGGCTTATTTTTTTACCTATTTCTTCCCAAAAATTGTATAGATTGGGCCTATATATTTTACTTTTATACTAAAAAATTCGAAATGCTAAAGTTCATTGTCGTACCTGCAAAATGGTGGGTACAATTAATATACCTCTATTCTTCATTTTTAATTCCAAAAACTACAAAATTTTAAATGGGCTGTTTTTGACCTTGTGACCTTTTAAGAAACCTTTGGTGTTTCATATCACTGTGAAACAAAATGAAACTTTTTTCGAAAATAACATTCTGATAACGGATTCTGATAGAGAGGGTAGAAAGGATATACGTATATCGGCGTTCTGAAAATTTACCTATGGAGGTCATTTTAAAGGAGTGTAAATATTGACCTCCTTTTTCAAATTCTTATGATGAATCGGCATAGGAAACTTTGTGATCCTTACATTTTATGTATAGGATATGTTCAGCAATAGTACTTGAAAATCTTCGAGGAACATTTTAATGCTCTAGTTCATTAACAATAAAAAATTACTATTTTTTTATTGTTACAATCTAATTCCAACCAATTATTTTCCTGGGTGTAGGAAGGTTAAAAAGAGGAAAATATTAATGCCTCTCTAAAATTACCTCCCTACGTAACTTTTAACGCCGATATACTTATTTTTTTTCTGTTCCACAGTGTATTCAGCGAAAAAAGTACGAATATCACAAATCTTTTTAATCAAATAAATAAAATGTACGCTTATAAGTTAATCTCTAGGAGATGTTACCTTTTGTCTCCTTTACTGCAAAAAATTGAATTACGAAGTTTCGGGGCGTTTTAGTCCTTTTTTCTTTGAAAAAGTACATGTTTTGGATCTCCTTTGTTAATATACCTTTGGGAGAGTGACACTCGTTTTCTTGATTTTTGCCCCAGACAAACGGAACGCCTTTTGCGGTGGTGAGTTGTAAAGCACAGAGTTGTGTATCAGTGCAGCCCATATAGAGGATAAAAAAGCGTTTATTTGATATTTGTATGGTTTGGCTATTTTTGTTGCATTTTTTCCGAATGCGATCTGCCGACATCATTGACACCTTTTTATCACAATAATCTTAGTCGACATTACAAATATCACCTGTTCAATATTGGACGTTGTTGCCAGGTGGCGAAATTGTTGCCAATAATTCATGTTACTTTTGAACAAAAATGTAATGCTGAAAACAAAGCAAAAATGACTTCCTGATCTAACACAAATAGAACATTTTCGCATTTTCCCCAAATACTCTTAGACATCTATCTCTTAGATCAAAGTAGTATACATATATTTAGAAGAAGAATGAGAGATGACTAAAAGTTTTAACCAAAATAAAAGTAAATGTCACAAGCAAATGAACGATAAACACAGATATGAAAATAAAACACAAAAACATAAAAATCAAAGGAAGAAAAATTGCGTTAAGGAAAAGCAAAATGAAAACGTAAAATTGAAATATGCAGATGTTGCTCAATCGTGCAAAAGTATCACAACTCAAAAGGGGGGATTTTAAAATGCCGTATACAAATTTTAGGGAAATAAATTAGATGAAATAAATATTTAAAAACTAGCAATAAATGTATATTTAAATTGTTCGGAGATCGGTCCAATCCTGTATTACATTATTGCACAAGGCGGTTTTTTCTCTCTATGACCTCCTCAACAGTTTCCAATTTTGACATATGGCGTTTTTCCATGAAATCAGCGATATACAAATATTCCGAGCGCCATGCTCAGATTCTATAAGTTAGATATACATTCCACATTGTAGTTTTAGTATACGATATATGTATGTATATTCTGCAGATGTATCTATAGCTTTTCGACCAAAAATGTTCGAGGAAAGAAAGCGTATAGAGAGAGAGAAAATGGACACAACATAAAACTCGAAATTCTTAAATTTATTTTGTTCGGTTTTGAAATAATGGCTATAGCTATGATGATGACGAAGACGCAGACAACGACGATGATAATTTTGCTGATAATGATGTTGGCGACAGTCAATCTTAAAATAGAATACTTTAGTGGTTCTTAATTTTCTTTTTTGATATATGTATTTCAAAATATATTTTTCTTTTGGTCTTCTTCATTATGTCGATTTCCTTTGGCTGATTTTGGAATAATTTTGTGGACAATAACGAATAATTTAAATTAAGATTTTGGAAATTCGTACTGTTTGTCATTAGAAAGTGCCAAGAGACGGTAAAAGGGCCAAAACATACGAGGTCTGTCCAATGGAAAAGCTGAATTTTTATATATTAATTTCTCGCGTTTTTATTTTTTTATGTTGACATACAACATAAAAATCGATCTCATTCTATAAAATGAAACCACATCTATAATATTAAGTACAACAACATTTTTGAAATTCGTACCTTTTATCATAAAAACAGGCCAAGAAGGGACAAAAGGGATCGTCGAAAAGAAGCTTTTTCTTCGGACAATCTCGCTTTTCACACGTACGCTTTTAATGGATGAGAGAGAAAGAGAGCAGCTTAATATTGCTGCTTTAACAGCAACCGAGTCTGCAGAGTTTCAACACTATGTAATGGCGTCTCTGACTTACTCTATTGCATCAAATTCATGCAGAGTTTAAGCAGTGCTTACTTTATTGCATCCAAAACCCAAAAATTTGTTTTTCTAGGATACTTTTGAATCATAGTGTCTGTTTCAGAACGAACAAATTTTATTTAAGGTCAATTTCGAAAATGCATTACTACGTAGTAATGAGCAACAAGCTGTGTAGCAAAAAACAAAAATAGCTCTTACAAAACCAAAAAAAAACAGCTGAAGATAGTGTTGTTTTTCTATTTTTTAGTTTCTATTTGTTTTTGGCATTTAAAAAAAGGGAGAAATAAAGAAGAAAAACCAAATCAAACTAGAAAAGTTCAATAAGCAACAGGCAAACGACAAGTTTATCCGCGGCCAATGATGCCAGCCATTCAGTCATTCAGAAGCAGACATAGCGACTGTCATGTCAGAGCGACTGTGAGGCAGTCAGACAACGACAAGTACGAGTACTTTGCCAATGAAATGTCAATCGTACAAAAATACATTTTCAAAAAATAGAAAAAACAACGGAAAATAAAAAAAAAATCTAAAGACAACAAATTCGAAAATCTTCGAATATACATATACAACAACAATAAAAATCGGCAGCATTTGTCGATAACATCGACAACAACTACAACAACGACAAGTTGGAAAACGAAGACAAGAAATCAATTTGGCAACCGAAGATTAACAAGATAATTACACGTTTCGTCAAATGAGTTTTAGGCATTAACATAAACACACAAAAAACCATACATAAAAACAACATAAAATTTCTAAAAGAAAGTTTTTGTTTTAAAATCAAAGAATTTGTAAAAAAAAAACGCTGTCCGAAAAAAAACGAAAAAATTCCATTAGGCAACAAAATTGCAAAACAAGGCGACTCCATTGGCGGTGGCATTTTTCAAAGTATTAACAATTTTTAAATCTTGATTTAAAGAAAACGGCCAATATAATAGTTATTTGCAATATTTACACAAATCTGTCGTTATAAAAATATACTTATGAAATACACTTATTAAAAAATTTGGTTTAGATTCCAATAATTTAAATTTCTAAATTGTTGTTTTCAAAAAAAAACCAACACAATTTGAATTGCGATACGAGGGTGGTCCCAAAATTAGCCGACCTAACAAAGAAAACACAATAAATTTGGAAAAGGAACTGTCTAACTCCTGAAAATAGCCATCAACAGCATTATTTTATCTTTTTTTATTTTATTTTATTTTATTTTATTTTATTTTATTTTATTTTATTTTATTTTATTTTATTTTATTTTATTTTATTTTATTTTATTTTATTTTATTTTATTTTATTTTATTTTATTTTATTTTATTTTATTTTATTTTATTTTATTTTATTTTATTTCATTTCATTTCATTTTATTTTATTTCATTTCATTTTATTTTATTTTATTTTATTTTATTTTATTTTATTTTATTTTATTTTATTTTATTTTATTTTATTTTATTTTATTTTATTTTATTTTATTTTATTTTATTTTATTTTATTTTATTTTATTTTATTTTATTTTATTTTATTTTATTTTATTTTATTTTATTTTATTTTATTTTATTTTATTTTATTTTATTTTATTTTATTTTATTTTATTTTATTTTATTTTATTTTATTTTATTTTATTTTATTTTATTTTATTTTATTTCATTTCATTTCATTTCATTTTATTTTATTTTATTTTATTTTATTTTATTTTATTTTATTTTATTTTATTTTATTTTATTTTATTTTATTTTATTTTATTTTATTTTATTTTATTTTATTTTATTTTATTTTATTTTATTTTATTTTATTTTATTTTATTTTATTTTATTTTATTTTATTTTATTTTATTTTATTTTATTTTATTTTATTTTATTTTATTTTATTTTATTTTATTTTATTTTATTTTATTTTATTTTATTTTATTTTATTTTATTTTATTTTATTTTATTTTATTTTATTTTATTTTATTTTATTTTATTTTATTTTATTTTATTTTATTTTATTTTATTTTATTTTATTTTATTTTATTTTATTTTATTTTATTTTATTTTATTTTATTTTATTTTATTTTATTTTATTTAATTTTATTTAATTTTATTTTATTTTATTTTATTTTATTTTATTTTATTTTATTTTATTTTATTTTATTTTATTTTATTTTATTTTATTTTATTTTATTTTATTTTATTTTATTTTATTTTATTTTATTTTATTTTATTTTATTTTATTTTATTTTATTTTATTTTATTTTATTTTATTTTATTTTATTTTATTTTATTTTATTTTATTTTATTTTATTTTATTTTATTTTATTTTATTTTATTTTATTTTATTTTATTTTATTTTATTTTATTTTATTTTATTTTATTTTATTTTATTTTATTTTATTTTATTTTATTTTATTTTATTTTATTTTATTTTATTTTATTTTATTTTATTTTATTTTATTTTATTTTATTTTATTTTTTTTTAATTTTTATTTATATTACACTATTTTTATAAAACCAGATCACTCGTTTTTCAGATAAAAAATCTATATTTGGAAAAATTGCTTATCAGCAGATAAGCAATATTTGTGAATATTTCAAACAGCATGCAAAAATGTTTTTACATATTTCCTCTACAATAAATTACACATATACATATTATATAAATACTTTCTTATCTGTGAAATTATCTCTTAATTACCTAAGATGCTAATGAATAGACAAAACTGATGATTCACAGTAATTCAGTTACGATTCATCGGAGTAGAAAGGGCTGCAGATCAAGAAAGGCAAATTGAAAAAACGTATACATTTAGAAAGAATACACAATTTTAATTAATCTCATAAAGAGATGCAATTGTATACAATACAGCGATGAATAAAGTACACAATACAATATCTACCACGCCCCCCCCCTCCTCTACCCTCTTTCACCATTGTATAAAGTTCTCACCGCCACCAACACGACCACTTGACTCGTTGGCTGTGGTGGAGTGGAGTGAGTACAGGTTACGGTTACTTTAGTGAGTTTTGCGTGTTTTTTCTGCCTGTCTGCTTGTCCGTCCGTCTGTCTGTCACAAGTTCTCATTGCAAACAAAAGCCAACATTTTACACAGTATTTATGAGATACTTTACGTACTTTGCATTGTTTGTGTTGTTGTTGTTGCTGCTGCTGCAGTCTGTCTGTTTGTGTTTTATTTTGCGTTGGTTTTGTTTATGGCTTAAATACAAAATAACGTCATAAAACTAGTTTCTAATTACTGCAACGTAGTTGAAATGAAATACAACACAACAACGACAACGGCAACTCTATTCATGAATAAAAACTGCAAGCTTAATTACAGGGTGTTTCAAAATAGCATAGTCTCTCAATCACATATACACAAACGCACACACACACTCTCCGCCACAGCCAAAACTAATTGTCAGCTGATGATAGATAACTTCAATGTAATGTCGTGGTCAGTCTTAATCAAATAACAGTTAGTTGTTTGTTTGGCTATTGAACTCACAGCCAAATTGACCTGTGTGAGTAGTATCATTGAGAGAGTGAAGCCGAATGATACAAAACAAATAGACAGAAGGAGAGAGAGAGTGCGTGTAATGTCTATGCCTGAAAAGCCGGAAGTTTTGTATTTTTTGTTTTCTATTTCTGGAATTTTGATTTGTATGCCTGAACATTGATCTTTGACACTATAGATGTTTAATTTTGGAGGTAGGCTGTGTCGAGCGGCAATTATGAAAGAAATTTCAGAAATGAATGAATTTAGTGGTACAGTATGGTTCTTAAATGATCTTCAACAGACCATACATTAACTGCCTGACCCTTCTAGGGGACAAACAGCTGATTGCAAAGTTTACTAATGACCATTTAGGTTATATACACAGTGTACGTGCACATTTCCCCACAAGATGGGGGAAAAGTAAATTTCGCGTACGTTTGATGCAAGTGAGAAGATTCTGATGTACGTCTGCAGAAGCCTTTGGGGTGTCTAATTTCTAAAGGGTATTTGTGTTTTCCTGAGTGAATTGATCGCACAGTGGAACTAATTAATGAAATAATGAATTAATAGCTCTGTCCAACAAATTAAAACTTTTTGATTGAAACAGAATAGCGACCCTATAATTCTGCATGTTGAGTAGATAATTTTTGCAGAATAAACTTATGGTCCAGCTGGTCTGAGTTTTTTTTTTACACTGGGTCAAAGTTTTATTTTTTGGTCGAAGGTAGCATTATATTAAATGAAAAAAAAATGATGTATGTTAATGTCTGAGAGATTTCTCATTGTCAGAGTTACATAGTGGAATAAATTAGGATCATTTTTGTGGAAGATCTTAACCCTCTAGCTCCCCTCTTAATGGGTCAGTTTGCCTTTTTTTTCGAAAAAAAAACAGAAAAGTCATTTCAAAAGGATCATTTAAGGATTAAAATATTCTACGAAAATGTTTGCCGGAAAATATCAGTTAGGGTCGCCAAAGACAACAAAGTTGTTAATATAGCTCTTTACGTTTAATTAGCAAAATTACATGCCAACTTATACAAAATAAGTAAAAGCGTTAAGTTCGGCCGAATCTTATATACCCTCCACCTAGGATTGCTTTCAATTTTATTACTGGAAAAATCTTTGGATATGGAGCAAATCATGAAACGATCCTTTTTGTTTGAATGAATTATTAAAAAAAACTAACGCTGCAATTTTTAGGCAGCAATTTCTTTAGCCAAACTCTTCACCTGAAAAATGTGGTATTTATGGCTTAAGATTGCTTTTTTGAGAGCTACATCTACACGGGGACTACAACAAAATAAAATTTTATTTGTATATATTTTATTGAGATGAATTCTTGCCAAAATATGATATAAACTGCAAAGTTTCAGCTAAATTTCTTAGAAAATGTGGTGTTTATGGCTTAAATAAGCCTTTTTGGAACGACATCTATAGGTGGGCTATAACAAAATATGAACTGATTTAAAAAAATTTACTGCGATGAATTCTTGTCTTAATTAAATACAAACTACAAAGATTCAGTTAAAATGCTTAGAAAATATGGTATTCATGGTTTAAATACGTATATTTTGGAGCGACCTCTAAGGGTGACTTTAACAAAATATGAACCGATTTGTAAAATTTTTCCTGTGATGAATTCTTGTCAAAATAGAATACAAACTGCAAAGTTTCGGCTAAACTGCTTTAAAAATGTGGTATCTACGGCTCAAAAACCGTTTTTTGGAGCGTCTATCAAAACATTGACCGATATGGTCCATTTGCAATCCCAAACAAACTGCAACTATAAGAAATATTTCTACCAAATTTGATCAAATTAGCTCTATTATTACGGACTGTAATGTGATTATAACAGACGGACGGACGGACGGACGGACGGACGGACGGACGGACGGACAGACGGACATGGCTAAATCGTCTTATAATTTTACGACGATTAAGAATATATACGCTTTATGGGGCCTCAGATAAATATTTAGAGATGTTACAAACGGAGTCACAAAATGAATATATCCCCCAACCTATGGTGGAGGGTATACAAATACTATAATGTAAATTTAAAGCCATGATATCTGTGGAATTATTGGAACAGTAGAGCGACGCTATAATTCTGAAAGGGCATGTTGGTCCAGCTGGTCTGAGTTTTTTTTACAGTGGGTCAAAGTTTTAATTTTTTCGTCGAAGAGAGTATTATACTAAATGAAAAAAGTGTTGTAAGTTAATGTTTGAGAGATTTCTTATTGTCAGAGTTACATAGTGGAATTTTATGAATATCACTTTTTTCGAATAGAACTTTTGTCTACAAAAATGATCTACTTAACATGCCCTTTCAAAATTATAGGCTTGCTATTCTGTTCCATAAATGCTCCTGGACAGTGTAGTTAGTTGTGTACAACGCCCATTTTCGTTTTCGAGGCGGTCGCAATGCCCAAAAAACTGATATAACGCCCAAAAAAGAATTAGATCTTATGACGGAGGATGTGTAAGTCCCGGTGCCTCATTTAAATCAATGCCTTGGCTTCGCTGGCAGTGCTTCAAGCTGTCGGTCCAGTTTTTAATGACATTCTATATTTCACAGTATGGCATCTAATTTTTGGAGAGATTGTTGTCAATTATTGTGAATTAACGGGAAGAAAAAGAACAAAAATGGAAAATTTGTCTTAATATTTGCGAAAAAGTCGGTAAACAACTGAATACTTAATTTATGTTTTCTAAATACATTTCACGAATTTGTTGACTGTTTCTCATTGTTATTTCCTTCAAACTCGTGACACCATTGTTTCCAGATAGTGGAAATCCGCCACTTACTGCTTTTGCGCCAGTTAGTGCATCACCGTTGCAAACTGCTAAACTAAAGTCGCTAGCTTGTAACAAAAATATGCCTAATATGCAATACGTTAAAATAGCGATATTCTCTGGCAAAATATATTTAATGTTGAATTTTATATTTTATAGAACCTGCGGTACGAGACATTTCAATAATGATTTAGATTTTTTTAGCTTTTCGGATTTACCCATATCCAAGAATATTAATATTTTATCTACAATTATTAATTAAAGATTTCTCTCGAATCAAACCGACATTAATTTAAAAGCCCTTTCCTTTCGACCAAAACATGTATCTTTTATGCATGCACTTAGCACGAACTATATACGAGTATTTATGGGGAAAATTTTCAAAATCCGTTAGGCTTTTCTCTTTTGATGCTCTTCTCCCAACTCGTGGTGTCATTGTAATGTATGCATTTCAGAGAAAAAAAATATTCTCAAGGAAAATTGTGTCACATCAAAAATGATTTGATGACACCCTGTATTTGGTGTTAACACAGTATTGTGGTCTGTGGTGTGGGTGTGAGTGTGTGTGTGTTATTACGTTATTTATAGAAACAATTCTCAATTACAGATCGCGTGCTTGACATCATCATCCGCAGTATGTACGAGTACGAGTACGAGTATGCAGCTTATGCAAAGGCAACGGGGGGCTAGGCAGGCAGTGCACCTAAAATTCACACTCATTTCAATGGATTTTGTATTTGTTGTTGATTAGAAGGGGGGAGGGGTGAGGGTTTGACAGTCTAGTAGCATCTTGTGACTTGAGGCTTTCAATAAATCCCCTCATTTTTATGTTCCATCAAACATACAGATGCCTGTTTTATATTTGTATCTGTATCGTATTCTATTCTATTGTAGACACCCACCGGCCCACTTACACTTACCCATTCTCCTGTCATGTCTTATTTTTGGTTCATTCAATCATTTGACATGCAATCCTTGTATTTCGGATTTGGAGAGATTGGAACTTTAGCAGCCATTTCGCATTGAGTAGAGGAGAAACAGCTTCCGTTTCTTGTTTTCAAGTTTCGTTTCCCTTCAATTTTATTCTTTTCAGTCTTGCATAGAATTAATGAAGTTAACAGCAGCAGCAGAAGCATCACCAACACAGGCGTCAGTATTGTCAGTCACAGCAATTGCCATTGCCGCTGTAACGGTGTTAGTGACAGGTTGTGGTGCGAATGCAACAACTCAGCAACAGAAGTGCTGTGGGAATTTTCCGAGTGTCGTTTGCAGTTGCATCAGCTGTTACTGACGTTTCTGTTACCTTTACTTTGACATAGAATTTTCACCACTTCTGCCGCTGTGGGCAGCAGTCGAGGCTGCTACTGCTGCTTATTGTCAAGGCACGACTCTAACGTCAACTGATTTTATGGTTCTTGGCTTTGCTTTGGTTTTTAGAAGTCATGGATATTGTCGTCATACCCTTCTTCTGGTTTGTTGTTTCAATTACATGGCATCGAGTGCAATGACGAGGGTTGTGTAAAAATGACAGATTCTGTGTTAGATACCTGAAAATTTACTCCTATTTTAAAATTTACTGTAAAAGAATGGTTTCGAACAAAAATAAATTTTCTAAAAATAATTTTTTTTTAATTCTGACTGAATAAACAAACGACAGAGAAACAATAAACAACAACAACAACACGTTCTCAAAAAATTACTTATTCCAATTATAGATAACAATCCATATGATTAATATGTAATAATAAAAGTTTACAGTTTGGTAGATATAGACGATTAACAAATGTGAGCTATACTCGTATTTGAAAATTTGGCCGATTTCTTTAAGTTTGAAATTTTAAGAGTTATTTTAAATGTACTGTCGAAACTTTGATTTTGAGTTATTTATATGCAGGCAATGCGTATAATTTTTTTCTATGAAATTTTCTAGGTTAGTTATATAATTTTAAGAATTGTTTTATATATTTGAAAATTGTTATAGATTTTTAAAATTACTGCAGAAACTTTGATATTTACTTATTTCAATTATAGATTAATAGTATGATTAATAGTAGTCGTTCTGTAATAGTGAAAGTTTCTAGGTTAGATATGTATATAAAATTAAGGAATGTGAGATATATTTGAGAATTTGTACCGATCTCCCTAAGTTTTACAACTTTAAGTTTTACAACTTAGTTTAATATGACTGCCGAAACTTTGATTTTGTCTTATTTCAATTTTATATATCAATGCATCATATGATTTCAATTAATAGTAGGGTTGGATTCAATTAATACACCAACACATATTATTAGTTTCACAAATCGTAATCAGAAATGAAAAATGGCCTATCATCATATTTGAAAATTTTACAGGAGAAGCAAAAAACTGAATAAAATAAAAAAAAAGTTGTCGTTAGAAAAACGTGTTTTTCTGGATAATATCTAAACACAATGATGCATATGTGGAATTCCACGACAAATCGACGGTTTCAAAAAAAATTCGGTTTTGATTTTTCCCATTTTTTTATTTTTAGTACACCTGGAGAAACGCATTGTGGAATTTTTTGAGATTTTTCCGATAACTCGTTCAGAAGTTATCTATATTTAAAAAATCGTTAAGATATCACTCTGTGTATCGGTTTTTTGTTCATATCTTCTGAAGTTATGGTCCGATTTGAAAAATCTTTTTTTTGAAATGTTGGTATTTTTCGGTAAGACGATACGATATATTAAAAAAACCGTTGTACTGCCATAATAGTGTATTGTGGGCACCAAAAATTGATTTTTTGCAAGGAATCTTTTTGTCGAATACTTCATCTAAAAAATCCATCGATTTCTACTACTTTTGATATATAGTTATTTTGTAGGGAGATTATCAGGGGTAATGGGATCAGCGGGGGTGGCCGTTATTTTGGAAGAAATACTTCCTGAAGTGTCTCCTTTAGTTTGTTCTTTGGCGTGGAACATATAGTCCGAAGCACAGTGGCCAACAGCGAAATTTTTTTTAAAAATTTAAAAAAATTAAAAAAATATATAAATAATTTTAGGCCAACTTCCATCCAAAGGTAATTTGTTAGAGAATTAATAGAAGTTTAAAATATAAAAAATCGCAAAAATCGGAGAGTACAAACAATTTAAAAAATGGTATTTAAATTGTAAAACTTAAAAATCGCACATAAAATTTTTTTATACGAGGGCTGCTATATATATTTCTGGCCTAATAATGAAAATGCGAATATTTATCATAAAAAATTGTTTTATTGTTTTTCAAGTATTCTCCAGAATGATTTATACACTTTTACATGCGCTCAAACCAATTGTCGATGCTGTTGAACGCTTCAACAGCATCTTCTGGCGACGAAAATCATTGACCACGCATTTTTTCTTGATGTGCGGGAATAAAAAGAAGTATTGGGTGCCAAGTCAGGGCTGTACGACGGATGACCCATCAATTCGTCGTTTGGACGGTCAAAAAGTCGCTGGTTTGAGCCGATGTGTGAGAGCTCGCATTGTCATTCTGCACAATGATTCGTCTTTTATTGTTCGATTTTCGAAGTTCTCCGATGACTTCAGGCAAACAAATTGTTGTGTACCACTCAGAATTGACCGCCCTACGTTGCTCAATCGGAACAGTCGCCACATGAACAGTTTTGTCGAAGAAACGCGACCATTTGCTTCGAAGTGCTTCTTCCACGAACAACTTTTGTTGGATTTGGCTCGTCTTCGAAGACCCACACGGTCGATTGCTGTTTTGTTTCGGGCTAATAAGCATAGATCCAAGATTCGTCACCTGTGACGCGATCGTATTTTTTCAAAATTTCTTTGCACCAATCGACACAAGCCTTTTTTTGAGCGTTTGTCAATTGGAATCCAACGAGAACAAACCCTTCTTACGGCCAGGTGCAATATCGAATGTATGCTGGTGGAAGAAATGCCCAAGGATGCCTCTGTCTCACGGTATGTCACATGACGATCTTGCATTATCAGTTCACGCACGGCATCAATGTTCTCTGGCACAACGGCCGTTTTTGGACGACCTTCACGATCTTCGTCTTTGAGCGAGCGTCGGCCACGATTGAATTCATTAAACCATTTTTTCACAGTGCTATAGGATGGTGCTTCATCGCCATACAAAGATTTAAGTTCATCGATGCACTATTGTCGTGATAATCTACGTCGAAAGTTGTGAAACATCATCGCACGAAAATGGTCACGAGTTAATTTCATTTTTTTTTTTGCAAATTGATCACTGTAAACAACACAAATGATGGTCGTACGTCAAAACGTTCTGAGTACGTTTATGGTAAAAAATTTCAAAATTTCCAATGGAAATGTCAGATGGCGTCAGGCAACACTTAGTGTGCCTGGCGCCATGCATATATATATATATTGCAACCCTCGTATTTTGTATCCCCTCACCTTAGAGAGGAGGATATATATCATTTGCTACGAGCAAAAGTGTAACACATCGAAGGAGTGACCTAGGACCCTAAGTATGTTCGGCGGATATTCGTTTTGGGTCATTTTAAGTCCAATGAGCAATATCCGTCCGTCCGTCCGTCCGTCCGTCCGTCCGTCCGTCTGTCTGTCTGTCTGCTGACTGGTGCGCACGATAACTCTCGAAAGAATAACCGATTGACTTCAAATTTGGTACGTGGTAATATTTTCTTCTATCTCCGGCTATGTTCGAAGATGGGCCATATTGGCCCACTCTTTTTAGTTTGTACCAAAAGTTACCAGCTTATAACTTTAATACCAGTGCATACATATACTTGCAATTTTGTACAGTGCAATGCTTTTATAGTACTTAGATTCCAGAGAAAAATGGGCGTTATTGACACGCCCCTTTTGGTACCTCCCACACAAATGGACCATTTTACACCAAAAGTTAACAAATTATAACTTTAATAAAAGGACCAAATTGACCCATTAAGAAGGAAGCTAGAGGGTTAAGATTTTCCACAAAAATGATCCTCATAAAATTCCACTATGTAACTCTGACAATAAGAAATCTCTCAAGCATTAACTTACAGCTTTTTTTTATTTAGTATATTACTCCCTTCGACCAAAAAATGAAAACAGCTGGACCATAAGTTTATTCTACAAAAATGATCTACTCAACATGGTCTTTCAGAATTATAGGGTCGCTATTCTGTTCCAATCAAAAAGTCTTAATTTATTGGACAGTGTTATTAGTGTTACTAGTAATTTTGAAGTTTTTAACTTAAAATTGGCTATAGTTGTATGATTACTTTTAATTTTTCAGTGTTGTATATAAAATTGCCCTAAAATCCTTAGATATCAAATTTTCAGCAATTTTGTTGAAATCCGTTTCAGGACATTTTATGTCATTTGAGATATATCCGACCGTCCATTTGTCTGGGGCGATCGGTAGCAAAATTGAATTTCGGACACCGTAACGTATGATTGCTTTTAATATTTTAGTGTTTCCGCATAAAATTGCCTTAAAATGCTCGTTTCTGTTATTTGTGCCATGTTCGTCCGTCTGTTTGGAGTGCTCCGTACCAATAAATGTAATAGCAATACACAAAAACGCTTGAAATTCGGTACAATGCAAAGTTTTTAAGTACCTACTATTCAGCATTCGCCAACACCATTATTTGCCAATGCGTCCCAGACACACAATTTTATAAATTCGTGCGAAAACCATTTTCCGACAACTGCTCTAGGAATCATCTATATACATATATTCATATTTGGTATTTTAGGCTACATTTGCAATGACTAAAGTGTGACAAACAATAAGCAAACTTTTTGTTTCGCCATTCTGGCTTCTCCCAGCCTTAGGCATTGTTAATTAATGATTTTAAATTGTACTGCTTTTTGTAATTCCCTTAATCGGACATTGGAACGTATGAATCATATTAATTGGTGGCGTTTTTGGAAGAATTGCTCATAACTTTTTTATAAACCCATCGATATTCAAAAATTGTTATTGATTTTTATAGTGGGCATATACACAATTTTAGCAATATTTTAAAATATATTTTTAAATAAAGCTATATGATAAATATTTTAACTTTCTCTAATTTTTTATTTTTTTTATTTCGTTTCAGGTAATGCTTTTTGCTTCATTTTCTTTTTAAATAAATTTAAAATACTTTTAAAGTAGGTGAGTGTATTTTCGAAATGAGTTTATTGGGAAATAATAATAACAATTGTTTGCCTAAAGAAAATTGTTATATTTATATAGTTTTTAAAATAAATAATTCAAAAGAAATTTTTACAAAATGCTTGGTTTATTTTAAAAACGAAAAGTGTTTTCAAAATATCATGCTATACACGCTGAAAAAATCGTTTCTGTAGTATATTGTCCCAAACATATTCGGCTTGAAACATATATATGTTTAGGGTACACTCTAAACATATAATATTGGGTACACACAAAAAGCATATATTTGGGAAAATTTTATTCTAAACAAGTCTTTGTTTACATCCCAGTATGTTTTTATTTGGGACTATCATTTCCGAAACAAATATTTATTTGCACTTAAGAATTCAGAAAATACGTTAATTGTGTTAAATTTTTTATAAATTCAAAGTTATTTTTTAAGACATTTTTAAAGTTCGTAAAAATAATAAATAATAATAATTTAAATCGTATAATCGTGGATCAAAATCAATTACTTGGAGGATTGACAAGAAATGATGGCTTAGAATACTAACTCAACAATTTTAAAATGATTGATTTAAAAAGTTAATGCTGCATATGGTATTGTAACTGGGAGGTACATTTCGAAACTAAGGAAACGTTTTAACTGAAATTCTAAAAAGTCAGCAAAGCTTTGAAAATTTTTTTAAATAAAATATATTGGGATAAATTCCTAAAGAATAATTTTATTTGTATTTAAACACATATTTTATTTGATAAATTTAGTTCGCAAATAAATTTTGTTGTAATATATTAATATATGCGTTCCACATATATTTTATTGATTTTCAAATAAAATTTATTTGCTCAGAAATGTATAATATTTAAAAATTTGTTTTACAAATATATTTTCTTTCGATTCAAACATATCAAAAAAGGCGATTTTGCCCCGTGTATATATAATATAAAATATATCTCTAATTAACCTTTCTGTTTATTTATTTATTTACTTTTTTTTAAGTGTTTATGAGATTGATCTATTGTTATTGATTATTTGTGAAATTCAAAGTAAAATTCAATCACGTCACTGTGTATCCAATTTCCAAAGGGCATAGTTCCCCTTGAGCCATATGCAGGCATTGTGGTTATACGATTTTATTAGATTCTTTACATTTTAACCGCAATTGTTTATAACTCCCTCCAGGTTCTTGGGTAAGAGATACTTGAGGTTTTGTCGTTTATGATAAACATAGTTTTTTGTTGTTGTTGTATTCATACATATTGCCGCAGTATTCTCTTCACTTTGGGCGAACGAACGAACGAACAAACGAAGTGAGTGTGTCTATGTGTGTGTATTCATTCATTCATTCATACATAATAATAATTTAATTTAATGCAAGTGACACAATTCACAGTGAAGTGCAAAACTTTAGACTAATTAAAAACAAAACTTGGGGAGAAGAGATCCACACACACAAAGCCAGAAAACAAACAAAAACCGCACGGAACCGCAAATAGCAAAAGCCACAATGGAAAAACAGGTGACGGTAATTTATTCCCATTTGGGGAAAAATGCAAATAGATACAGCACGACTATACGAATGCGACGACAACTACAACGAGTGCGATGTACATATGTTTATTTTATTCAAGTGTTAGGAAATTTTCCATTTGAACTAGTAACTCAAATAATGTCCATATATACGAGGGACAAAGTTAGGGGAAAAACAATTGAAAGAAATTGTTTAATTTAATTTCTACAGTTTTATATTTAACAAAGTGTTATCTTAATAATACTTAATAATCAGCAGAAAAACAGTTTCCAATTTAACTCATTTTCAGTAGCAATGAAAACCCACTGAGACGTATGATTAATATGAATTATACAATAATATATAATTCAAAGAAAAAAGTAAATGTTTTTATTTAAAAATTTACAAAACTTAAAAAATATTATAGCATTAGCGGCCATAGAGCTTCCTATTCATCACATTTTCAGAAGTATAAAACAGTAAATGTTTTTTTATTAAAAAATTTAAAAACCCTAAAAATATGTAGCATTAGCAACCATAGAGCCTCCAATCCATCTTATATACCCTCCACCATGGATAGCATGTGACCTCACAAAATAACTCAAACCTAAAGAAAATAACACCGAAAACCACAAAAAAATTTAGTATATGAAAACAATAGGAATCACAACAAGTTGGATGCTATATATGGGAGCTATATATAAATATGGACCGATATCGCCCATTTGCAATCGCAAACAACCTGCAACTATAAGAAATATTTATACCAAATTTTATCAACTTAGCTCTGTTATTACGGACTGTAGCGTGATTACCACAGACAGACGGACAGACGGACATGGCTAAATCTTCTTAGAATTTTACGACGATTAAGAATATATATACTTTATGGGATCTCAGATAAATATTTAGAGGTGTTACAAAGGGAGTGACAAAATTAATATACCCCCCATCCTATGGTGGAGGGTATAAAAGTGGAACGATACACGATTCAACAACGCATTGAAATTATTAAAATTCGAAAATCATCTTGACTGGTGAGGCCCATTTCCACCTCGACGGCTACGTCAACAAGCAAAATTGTCGCATCTGGGGCTCGCAAAACCCAAGAGTTATTGCTGAGAAGCCTCTCCATCCTCAACGTGTGACTGTTTGGTGCGGTTTATGGTTCGGCGGGGTCATTGGACCTTACTTTTTCGAAAATGAGGTTGGATCAACAGTTACGGTGAATGGATTGCGCTATCGAGAGATGATTAATGATTTTTTATGGTCGGAGTTGGATGGTATTGATCTGGACAACGTTTACTTTCAACAAGACGGCGCTACGTGCCACACAAGCAACGAAACCATTGATCTGTTACTGGAAAAGTTTCCGGACCGTGTTATCTCTCGAAGAGGTGATCACAATTGGCCACCGAGATCTTGCGATTTAACACCTTGCGACTTCTTCCTTTGGAGCCACGTGAAAGATAAGGTCTACGCCAACAGCCCAGCGTCGATTCAAGACCTCAAAGATTGGTTATGGAAAATTTCATGAAAAGGCTATGGTCCTGTAAGCGTGGTCGTGGTGGCCATTTGGCTGATGTTGTTTTTCATTGTTAACGGCATACCTTCCTCTTTATCATGAAATACAAATCCGATCATTTATCTCAAAAAATTACATTTTTCTTCGAATACCAAAATAACACCTCTTGTTGGAAAACCCTTTATCAATTATGACTATCAATAACTAGAATGAGAAAATTTAATTTATTGTATATTTGTTTTTAAAATTCCAAAAATACATTAATTTTATATAATACGAAACAGCAGCAAAAGAGCTTCGAATTCAGCTCATTTTCAGTAGCAATGAAAACCCGCTGGGACGTATGATTAACATTAATTACGATTATGAATAACTAGAAGAATAAATGTAATTTTCGTATTTCATTTCTTAATTCCAAATATACATCAATTTAAAATAATTTGAAGCAGCAACAAAAAAGCTTCCAATTTATCTAATTTTCAGTAGCAATGAAAACCCGCTGGAACGTATGATTAATATTAATTACGATTATTAATAACTAAAGTGAATTCAATTAAATTTGTGTATTCTATTTCTAAAGTCCACAAATACATAAATTTAAACTGCAGGACTTCAAGAACCCTTTGGCCATCCATTGATGTGAAGCGTACCGAAGAGTTGCTGTCCTTCAGGAAGAACACACTTCGCATCCTCACTGGAGTCATCACAGGGCACTGCGTGATAGGCAATATGGCTGCACCCATGAAGCTTCCTTACGAAGACTTCTGTAGAAGCTGCTTGGATGAATAAGAGGAGGAGTCAGTACATCAACTGCTATGCTCATGTAAAGGACTGCAAGAGTACCGTTTGGCCTTTTTAGGGCACAGGCTCTTCGAAAACCTAGATGACCTAGCAGATGCACCGCTCAAACCCCTTCTCAATTTCATCAGAAAATCTCTCTGGTTTAGGTTTAGGTTTAGGTTAGGGTGGCAGCCGTATTTTTTTTACAAGCTCACATAGACCAGTTTAGGTCCCTAGTGTTACCACGGGCTGAAATGCCCCTCATCGAAACCAACCTGTTTGATATATAAATTTATCGATAGTACGAATATCAGTACTGGAAAGATCTGTTAGGCTGCCTAAAAAGGCCGACCCCAGTATGTCCAGTCGTCGTTTACTCAAAGCGGGACAGTCGCAAAGCAAGTGCTCAATGCTCTCCACTTCTTCCTCTTCTCCACAGCTTCGGCAGAAGTCATTGGAGTCAATACCCAATCTTTTGGCGTGTTCGCCGATCAAGCAGTGTCCCGTCAGAACCTGTACTAACGTAGACAATCGTTTCCTCTCTAGTGCGAGGAGATATTTTGACCTTCTCAGGTCATACCTTGGCCAGATTTGTCTAGCTACCCTGCAGGTGCCGATTTCTGTCCATCTTTCGTTGGACTGCCTGATTGCTTCTTGCCTAAGCCAAAGCTTGCACGTGGATAGTGGCGCACCAATATATGCAAATTCTTCGAGAATTTGTAATGTCGTCCCTTTCCTAGCAAGTTCATCGGCTTTGCAGTTCCTCTG
This sequence comes from Eudasyphora cyanicolor, assembly GCA_963930755.1. NCBI lineage: Eukaryota > Metazoa > Arthropoda > Insecta > Diptera > Muscidae > Eudasyphora > Eudasyphora cyanicolor. Next base: position 122,989,091 of record OZ005738.1, on the reverse strand, counting down.
GTATAGTAAGGCCACAAAGACAAACGAAAACACGAGTCACTAGATCTTCTCTCCCTCTTCCTAAATCTTCTCTCCCTCTTCCTAAACCTTCTCTCCCTCTTCCTAGTCTGTCTACCTCCAACTATTTCTTCTATTTTTCTATTCTACTCACGGAAAACACAATGAACCGAATTGTCGGCCCCGAGTGAACTCGTCAGTTGTATTCTGACGGGCGTCCCTTTCAACCTAACCTAACCTAACCTAAAATGTAGTTTGAAGCAGCAGCAAAAGAGTTTCCATCACATTTTCAGTAGCAATGATAATCCGCTGGGACGTATGATTAATATTAATTATGATAATGAATACCAGAATGAAAAAAGCAATTTATGTATTTTATTTCAATAATTCAAAAAAATACATAAATTTAAAATAATTAGAAACCGCAGCAGAAGAGTTTCCAATTCATCTAATTTTTCAGTAGCAATGTAACGCTACTGGGACGTACGATTATTATTAATTACACTATGCAACAAATAAACACTTTTTGAAAAATACACGGACGGATAGTTTCAATTCTACTACGAAAGGGTAGTATAACCCTATACTCGGTTTGGTGACCAATTTTTTTTATGGGCCTCCAAAGTTTCTGAAAATCGGTGGGCCCCTCGAAAAAGGTGTCATCAGCTTTTGTCCAACAACTAATTCAGACTTGCTGATACCGCTTTACTATATTTGGCAATAATGTAGCTAAGAGTATGCTGAACAAAGTTTCTTAACATTTTATGGGAGAAATTTACTTACTTTCTACAGCATAACTCTCAGTGACTCGTAATTTTTCACCAACAATTCATTCAACAAAATTGTAGCCAAGGTAAATCTGAACAACTTTTGTGAACATATCGATACAATTAGAACGGGTCTAGGCACCCTAAATAGCTCAAAAATGTTAGTATGCATTTCACTATTATGTTACAGAAATAATTTTTTGGCGTAGGGTATGTTCAACAACTTCATAGAAAATATTAAGGCCAATATTTTTGTGGAACATATTAACGCTCTAGTTCCCCCACATAACTGTAATTTTTGGCCCTATTTTAAAAAATCGTAAAAAACACCCCTTAAATGGGTAGGGCGGGGTTTAAATGTTCTACAAAAATGTTGGCCATAAAATTCTACTATATGTGTCAGAACACACCAAAGCCTAAAACTTAACACAAATACCAAAAAAACGGTTAAATTCCAGTCAAAAACCGTCCTGAAAAATTCTTGTATTACACACTCAAAAAAACAAAATCATACCAAAATTTAATAGCTCATAACTATAGTACCAGTACACATAAACACTCACTGTTCGGTACAGTACAATGGTTTTGAAGTAGCTACTGTTTAACGCAAAATAGACTTATTTGTCAAACCCTTTCTGGTAGCCTCCACGCAAATTGACAGATTCATTCCTCCCCAGAACTTTTATTCTAAACTTTTCATATTCAGTACTTTAGATAACTTTTGCAGTGACTATAGACTGAGTAAAATGTTTCCACAATTCTGGCTTCCATACAAAGTGAGGTAGGTATACCTTGGTCGGTTTACCTGACTGTCATTTTCTTTTTTGTTTCAATATTTCCGTACTCTTAAGTATGCGTATAGTGCCGCCCTTGGGGCGTATAATTTATATTACTTTATTTCCTTACCATAAAATCTAATTTTAGCCAATTCTTATAGCCAGCATAATTTCCTATCCTATATTGCATAATTTCCTATCCTATATTGTCCATTTTCCTTAAGACACACAATTTACATTTACAAAATTCATTCACTCATGCCTTTCCTCTTAACATTAGTATAATTACTAAACACCAAAACATATGTGAACAATTGTATTTTTTAATGCATAACATTGTGCGTAATTTCTATAAATAATTTTTAAAATAATGAACTTATTTTAATAATTCTGTACAGCTCTTTAGTGTTTTCATAAAGCGGACATCGGTGCGTATAAGTGATATTAATTAGGTTTAATTTGTATTGAATGGGGCATAACAACCATATTTACCGCTTGATTTAAAAATTTTTTTTTTCATTCTAGTAGCGACGAGAATACAGTAATGCTCATTTACAAGATATATAATCACTTTCATCTTAACATCGCTGGTACTCTTTGAATTCTTTTTTCAAATTAATTTTTTGTTTATTTAAAAATAAAATTTAATATGTTTTCCACCAATGTTGGCCGTACAAATCGAATTTCATACATAAATAAATCATACATCATTTGTTTTTACAACAAAGTATGTACTTCATAGCAAATGTGCAAAGAAACTGAAGAGGAAAATATTCGAAAAAAAAACAAAAATCTAGTGAACACCACTGACCTTGTGGCCGGTCGATTTCTTCACACCATTCATTCAGTCGTCATTCGATCATCCACCTACTCACCCATTTCGGGTTTGCAACACACTTTTCATTATTTATTTGGTTTCCGAGTTTATAGTTATTGTTGTTGCTTCTTGTTTGTTTAGAGACCCAAAATAAATTTCAAATTCTGTATAAATCAAATCAATTAAGTAAAACAGTGACGTAGCGGAAGTATTGAAGTAGATATACTTGTACAACTGAAAAAAACTATGAAATTTGAGAAAATATTCTGTAAAGAAAAAAATTTAAGGCTTTGAGATATTTAAAGGAGCCTTTCGATGTAAGCCCTTCCAGAGAGGCTCACCTACATTTACAATAGGAATTCTTCCAGTGAAATTCATTTAACAGTTTTTATTTTTCCCTATGAGAGTTTGATTTAAATCTCTGGAGCATACACAAACAGCTCTCGGCTGCCGCAGATCTCTTAAGGAGATGGCGAAGCAGTATAACATATATCTCACAGGGTACCTAGGCATTTGGATATCTCGGGGAACTACAAAGTCGCTGAGCTTGCTAGGTAATTGTATTTGATGTAATTGACTTCTGTAGAAGCCGTGGAGATGAGGAAGAAGTGGAGACCTCTAAGCAGCTGCTTTGTTAGTGTTCCGCATTGAGTAAACGACGTCTGTGTATACATCTTTCGCCACTTCTAGGAAGTTTGACAGATCTGGCCGGCACATATTCGCCGATATTCGTACTATTGATAAATTTGTATATCAAACCGGTTGGTTCCAATGAGGGATAATTGGTCCCGTGGTAGTACTTTTGACCTCAATTGATTATGTGAGCTGGCTATAACACCAGATGTCACCCTAACCTATCACGGTTTGATCTGTAATTTATATTATCTGTATAATTTTTCTCACTGTCCAGTTGATATTCGGAAAATTATTAAAAAGTTAATAACAACTGTTTTGTCGTTAATTGAAAATTACATTCTCTTTAATAAAAACTTATTGAATTCAAAATATAAATTTTATTCGAATTTACTTGCAATGTTGACAAAATTTGTAAAATCTATAAAGAAGTATTTTCAATTCTCAAGCCCCCACTCAATTCTCAAGCCACTCCATCCACAATTTTTTTATCAAATAAAATTATCATTTTTTTTTAAATATTATAACATACCAAAATAAATTTTAAATATTATTCTGCACATCTTGGGAAGAAGAGCTTTCCAGTGGTATAAACCAGGTTACCTTTTGGGAATATAATCGAGTCTGAAATTGTACCACAAAAATGTAGAGTAGCGCTTTCATTATAGTTTTGATTTATTAATGTCTATAGAAGGCAAATTAATCAAAATAATAATTATTAAGCAAAAATGTGTTTATACGTACATGACATATTGAATGCAATAACTACTACAAGCAGTTGGAATTTTGAAAATCGAGTAATAATTGAAAAAGTTATAGCAGATTAATTAAGATTACACCTAATCAATGTTAGTCATACGCTCCACAGTACACTTTTATTGAAATTCTTAATAATATTATTTATACACTCCATAGTTCGCTTTTTGAATACTAATTAACACAATTAAATATTAAAATTATTTAATGAAGAAATGATTTTGTTTTTCTCTCTCTTTTATCGGTAATATTCTCTTATCCATTGTCCACATTATTGAGATACTAATTAATGTTAGTCACATGCGTCATTTTTCACTTTAATGAAATACTACTAAATAAAACCACTAAAATATTAAAATTATTTAACGAAGAAATGATTTTGTTCTCTATCTTTGGAAAAATTTGGAAAACCTAGAAAAAAGTATTTTTTTCTCGAGCCAAATCTCACAATAACTACTTCTTTTTTTATGATGTAAAATTATTATACCCTCACTTTAGTGTCACGAGGGTATATATCATTTGCTACGAAAAAAAGTGTAGCACATCGAAGGAGTGGCCTAAGACCCTAAGTATGTTCGTCGGAAATCCGTTTTGGGTCATTTTAAGTCGTTTGAGCAATGTCCGTCCGTCCGTCCGTCTGTCTGTGAGTCTGTATGGCTGTCTCCTGGCTGGTGCGCACGATAACTCTCGTAAGGATTTACCGATTGACTTCATTTGGTATGCGGTAATATTTTTCTCTATCTCCGGCTAAGTTCGAAGAGGGACCATACTGTCCACTCCTTCCACCAAGGGTTACTATTTAGTGAAATATCTATTCTTTAATATCTTCTATACTACTTACTCGAATCTTCTGAAATTCCAAACATAGTTTTAGTTTACTAGCAGCTATCACCTCGAGAAAAATGGGTAAGCTTGCCACGCCCCTTTTGGTACCCCTCACACAAATGGACCATTTTGCACCAAAAGTTAACAGCTTATAACATTAATACCAGTGCATACAAATACTTGAAATTTCGTACAGTGTAATGTTTTTATAGTGTTAAGAGTCTAGAGAAAATTGGCCGTTATTGGCTCGTCCCTTTTGGTACCTCCCACACAAATGGACCTTTTTGTACCAAAAGTTAACAGCTTTTAACGTTAATACTAGTGCATACAAATACTTGCAATTTCGTACAGTGCAATGCTTTTATAGTACCTAGAGTCTAGAGAAAAGTGGCCGTAATTGGCACGCCCCTTTTGGTACCTACCACACTGAACTTTCTTACTTGTTTTCTCTTATCCTTTATTCATATTATTGAAATACTAAATAATGTTAGTCAACGCGCCATAGTCCACTTTCTTTTTAAATACTAAATCACACAACTGAAATATAAAAATTATTTAATGAAGAAATGATTTTGTTCTCACTCTTTGGAAATATTTAGGAAACCTAGAAAAAGGGATTTTGTGTTCTCAAGCAAAATCACATATACACTAATCTACTTCTTTTTGTGTCATCGAAATTATTTTTTAAATACTCGTATTATCACATACCAAAATAAATTTAAAATTTTATTCTGCATATCTGGTGAAGAAGAGCTTTTCAATGCTATCCTTTTTGCTACCTTTTGGGGACATTATAGAGTTGATAACTGTACCACAAACATTTTGAGTATCGTTTTCGGTTAATGTTAATTAAAATCTTGTCTATATGAGTTAAATTAATCATAATTATCAAAAGGTGTTTGTGTTTGAAATACCGCATACAATAGCTACTGACAGCAGCTGGAATTTTAAAAATCGAGTGATAAATGTATATCTAATGGCCAGATTTTTAAAATTGCGCTCAATCAATGTTAATCATACGTTCCAGAGTTCACATTATTGTAATACTAAACAACACAACTAGATTTAGGTTAAAAGTGGCAGCCTATATAACAAGCTCACTTAGACTATTCAGCCCATTGGGATATCACAGGGAAGTGAGGGAAAACATATGTACATTTTATTGAATTAGAAAACTCAAAAGTTGGCGGTTTTTAACATCAGCCAATTTTTCTTATCTCCTCAAAGAAATTAGAGCCTGGAGCTGGCAGGTCGCTATCTAGAGAGAGCTGGGCGAAGACACAGAATGTGTTGTATTGATTCCTCCCCACTTCGTATCCTCAGATTCTGCAAAAGTAATTTCGAAAGGCTTCAATTCCTCTTTGCGTGCCATCTAATATGGCAGTAAGACCTCCGGCCTGTATGTTGTCGGCCTCGATAACGACATCAGGTCGTTGGTGCCTTTGAAGTTTAGGCAGGGGCACATCAGTCTGGAATGTATGCAGTTCCTCTCATTTGTTGCCGTTAGGGCAGTATCTCTCACGAAGAACTTGAAGGCTGCTAGAGTCATGCTCACATATTCCTAGTTCCTAGTCTTCCAAGTTCATCTGCTTTATAGTTCCCTGGTACGTTCCTGTAGCCCGACACCCAAACAAGGAATACAGTTCCCAGGGACTATATACCACCCTGACTATCAAGAAGATATTGATACCGTCAGAATTATTAATATATTTCAGGCATTCTGCTACCTCTCAAATAGCTAAGATTTCTTCCTGGTAAACACTACAGTGAAAACCTTTGCAAGGAATATCAGAAGTTTCTTCTGTGTAGAAGTTCTCCAATATCCTACGCCCTGGTATGAATCACCCGGTATTTCGGTAGCTGTCACTTTTGAAGCTTTTATTCTTTGACATTTGACAAGTAGAAACTACGCCATTACTAAAAATGGAACGATACAAAACGATCGAACCGAAAAACGATACAAAATCATATTGACTGATGAGGCCCATTTCCAACTCGGTGGCTACGTCAACATGCAAAATTGTCGCATCTGGGGCTCGGAAAACCCAAGAGTTATTGTTGAGAAGCCTCTCCATCCTCAACGTTTGACTTTTTGGTGCGGTTTATGGTCCGGCGGGGTCATTGGACCTTACTTTTTCGAAAATGAGGTTGGATCAACAGTTACGGTGAATGGATTGCGCTATCGAGAGATGATTAATGATTTTTTATGGTCGGAGTTGGATGGTATTGATCTGGACAACGTTTACTTTCAACAAGACGGCGCCACGTGCCACACAAGCAACGAAACCATTGCTCTGTTAGGGGGAAAGTTTCCGGAACGTGTTATCTCTCGAAGAGGTAATCACAATTGGCCACCGAGATCTTGCGATTTAACACCTTGTGACTTCTACCTTTTGGGACCACGTGAATGATAAGGTCTACGCCAACAGCCCAGCGTCGATTCAAGACTTCAAAGATAGAATGCGTGAGGCTATCGAGGACATAGTGCAGCCACTTTGCGATTTGGTTATGGAAAATTTCATGAAAAGGATATGGTCCTGTAAGCGTGGTCGTGGTGGCCATTTGGCTGATGTTGTTTTTCATTATTAACGGCATATCTTCCTCTTTATTATGAAATAAACATCCGATTTCTTCAGAGTTGCCCGGGATTCCTCACTGGACTTAGTCCAAGATCTATCATATTATTTCTTGATGAACGAAATAGTTCATACAAGGTGTTGATACTAAAAATTTCTTCGGATGAGCTTTCTACGCCATTCCAGATATACATCCTGGATTTATTTTGAGCCTTTCTCAAATTGTTCTTGTACTGGTTGAGTTCTTCCTTATATGTCTCCCAGTCCTGTAGGGCTCTTGCGGCCTTTGCCTTATTAAAGAGCTTTCTGCAGCACTACCTCAGCATAACTAATTGAGACGACCACCATGACGGTCGTTGTTTGCCATGGTGGACAGTTTGGGACATGCGGCTTGTAACGAGTCATTAAGACCTGCAGCGACTCGTTCTCCAGAGAAAGGAGAATACTGTTCTGAATGGATAAAATCCATAATAGAGGAGAAAAAACATCCACCTGGGGCGTTAATCAGCAGGTTATGAGCTAAGAAAGCTATCAGGTGCAGGTGTTAAATCTTGCACGCTTCGAATTCTGTAGGGCTTCCACACAAAATGGCCAAATCATACGAAAATTGAGTAGCTCATAACTTTAAGATCAGAGCACATAAAAACTTACATGTCATTCAAGTATCTACTTTGCAGCGCAAAATAGACTTATTTGTCAAGCCCCTCCTGGTACCCCCACACACAAATTGACAAGCTAATTCAAACACGACTTCCCATAACATCTGCAGCAATCATTTAAATAATTTAATGGGCGGAATAAAATTGGCCCCCATGGAAATACACCTCAATATTTTTATGAATATGGGCCCCAAAAAATTACATGTTGAACAACAACAATTTTTTTTGGGGCTTAGCTTCATTTTTTCTGCTTTTTGGGGTTTAATTTTATTTTTTGTCTGCTTATAAATTTAGGAACAGGAGAGGCTACGCATAAAAGATTTGCTCTGCGTAGCCAACTTTGGATCCTGTCCATAGGAGAAAGTCTTTAACAGAGGCCGCAGGCCGTATTACGTACTCCCCAGATTTACGAAGGGAAAATGTCTTGTTTTTTGGCGTTTATTTTCATTTCATTCTGTTTTCTTGATTGGGGTGTAATTTCTTAAATCAGTTTTTGTAACGCAGATAGGCCCCAAATTTGGGGCGCACTTTCATTTCAATCTGGGTTGCATTTTCTTGGGGTCCATCTTCCGGCCGCCAATTTAATGTTCTGTATTTTTGACAACGTTTGCAATGATTTTAGACTGAGCAAATTGTTTTCACACAAAGTAGTATTACCATATTCCTCATTTATTTATTTATATGAATTACAATACAAAGAAAATTTATGTTCTAATTTAACGGTCCCGGAAAAAACTGGGTTACAAAGACCATGTGGGTAGATTTTTGCAGCGGCAGACAAGAGCCTACGGTGGGAATCGAACCCACCATCCCCAAACTCATAGGCGAGCAAGCTATGCACTCACCTACTGTGCGGCTCCTATTCCATATTTCATTACTAACAAACTGAGGTTAAACCTTAGCAGGTTTACTCGATCAACATTTTCTTAGTTGTTTTTTTATTTTTATCCGTGTGGACATATTTAAACAAATTGATGATCCCATTAATAGGCTTCACTTTCGACAAAGAGAACAAAAAATGTCGGGGAATGCTGAGTTCCAACACTCTCAAGCGACAAGTTATACAATTGGAAAATAAAAGAAAACAATGCCAGTGACTATAAATTACTTAACAATTATTTTTTATAGAATAACTGTGCAAATAATATAAATATAAAATAAAAAACACACATTCTAAAAACTGCCTGCCATTCACAGTGGTTGCTGCGGGGAGGAGTATTAACATTTCAAGAGCATTTATAACATTTCATCAGTCATCCATCAGAGGCAGTCACATCATCGCCAACGCCATCAAGATCATTATCCAAGTCACCAGCCACGTCAGAACTATTATTGTAAATAAATGTGAATGTCTTGCTAGAGATGCGGTGCGGTGTAATGTGATGTGCTGTGCTGTGGAGAGTTGAGTTAAGGTGATCTGTAGTGACGAACATTACTAAGAATTTTTTATTTGAATTTTTTAAATTTTTTTCCTCGAGTGTACTCGTATATGCCCGCTTATTTGTGTCTGGTCATGTAATGCAAATTACCTTATTGAGCAAAAACATCACAACAACCAACACAACAATAACAACAATAGTAATAATAATAATAATCTATCTTTTAACAATTATTTATTATCATTTTCATTTCACTCACTTCAGTTTGCGTTGCTTTTTTTCTTCTTCGTCTTCTCTGCGCCGTCGTCGTCTTATGTAAGCCTCCTTCTCGTATGAATTCAGTTTCAGTTTCTGTTTTTTTTATAGGAAACTGAGGAATACAGAAAAGAAAATAATTCGAAACTGCCGTGAATACAAATCTTTTAATAATAGGAAAATGGCACAACATATACGCTCGTTGTATGTATATTTATACAACAAAAAACTAGTGGATCGTTGTTGTAGTTAGACTTTTTAATACGTCTGACTGTCCGTCCGCCCATACATCGGGAAGGCTATTGAAAATTGCAAGTGCAAAATTGTAAAAAAAGTGTAAATTGTAAATTTCAGACAACGAAGAAGAAAACCCGCTTTACGATCACATAAATTGTTCGTTGGTAAAAAGTATAAAATGTAAATTGATTAATAATGCAAAAACAAACACACACGAGAAGAAACTACTTGAGCTTGGATAAGATCGGAAAAATAAATCACACACACATACATATGTATGTATGTATATACAAAACTAATAGTGAATTAATTCTCTAGCTAAATCGAAAATTCAAAATTCAAGTGTATTCATCAGTAATATTGGCAAAGTTTGTTAAAATCTAGAAGTATTTTTCTTACACTCAAGCTAAATCAAAATGTTAAATCAAAGAAAGATTTATTTTAATAAATATCATATTCTAAATTTAATTAAAAATTTTCTTGGGAAAAAGAGTTTTCCATTGATATACGTTTTATTACCTTTGGAGAACATTGTAGAACCTAAGAGGAAGAGTACTGCAAAAATGTGTTTACAGATTATGAGCAATTTAAATTATTTCTTTTGATTTCGTAAAGGGTTAAATAATATTCTGCACATCTCTGGGAAAAGAGCTTTCCTTTGATATACATTTGTCTAAATTTGTGTGTATTAAACCACCCGAAAACTGTACCACAAAAACGAGTGCAGGACTTTTATTGAATTAACCGAATTTTTGTGGTACACTTTTTTGGTCTTTATTGCCCTCCAATGACAATAAAGTCTATATCACTGGATATATCTGTCTCCAAAGATGTGCAGAAACATACTATTGATTTTAAATATGTATTTTATATATGCTCCACTGTCCTTCTGATCTTGATTTCATAAACAATGAATTGTGACTTTTATTTTATATATTATAATTTATTATAATATATTTGATATATGTATGTAAAAATATTATTCTGCACATCTTTGAGAAAGAAGCTTTCCGCTGATATACATTTGTTCAACAATTGGGTGCGTTAAATCCCCGAAAAATGTACCATAAAACGAGTACAGGGCTTCTATTAAATCATACTAATTTTTGTGGTACACTGCCGTGAATACAAATCTTTTAATAATAGGAAAATGGCACAACATATACGCTCGTTGTATGTATATTTATACAACAAAACAGTAGTGGATCGTTGTTGTAGTTAGACTTTTTAATACGTCTGACTGTCCGTCCGCCCATACATCGGGAAGGCTATTGAAAATTGCAAGTGCAAAATTGTAAAAAAGTGTAAATTGTAAATTGCAGACAACGAAGAAGAAAACCCGCTTTACGATCACATAAATTGTTCGTTGGTAAAAAGTATAAAATGTAAATTGATTAATAATGCAAAAACAAACACACACGAGAAGAAACTACTTGAGCTTGGATAAGATCGGAAAAATAAATCACACACACATACATACATATGTATGTATGTATATACAAAACTAATAGTGAATTAATGCTCTAGCTAAATCGAAAATTCAAAATTCAAGTGTATTCATCAGTAATATTGGCAAATTTTGTTAAAATCTAGAAGTATTTTTCTTACACTCAAGCTAAATCAAAATGTTAAATCAAAGAAAGATTTATTTTAATAAATATCATATTCTAAATTTAATTAAAAATTTTCTTGGGAAAAAGAGTTTTCCATTGATATACGTTTTATTACCTTTGGAGAACATTGTAGAACCTAAGAGGAAGAGTACTGCAAAAATGTGTTTACAGATTATGAGCAATTTAAATTATTTCTTTTGATTTCGTAAAGGGTTAAATAATATTCTGCACATCTCTGGGAAAAGAGCTTTCCTTTGATATACATTTGTCTAAATTTGTGTGTATTAAACCACCCGAAAACTGTACCACAAAAACGAGTGCAGGACTTTTATTGAATTAACCGAATTTTTGTGGTACACTTTTTTGGTCTTTATTGCCCTCCAATGACAATAAAGTCTATATCACTGGATATATCTGTCTCCAAAGATGTGCAGAAACATACTATTGATTTTAAATATGTATTTTATATATGCTCCACTGTCCTTCTGATCTTGATTTCATAAACAATGAATTGTGACTTTTATTTTATATATTATAATTTATTATAATATATTTGATATATGTATGTAAAAATATTATTCTGCACATCTTTGAGAAAGAAGCTTTCCGCTGATATACATTTGTTCAACAATTGGGTGCGTTAAATCCCCGAAAAATGTACCATAAAACGAGTACAGGGCTTCTATTAAATCATACTAATTTTTGTGGTACACTTTTTTGTTCTTTATGGTCCCCAAATGATAATAAAGCGTATATAAATGAATAGATTTTATTCTAAAAATGTGCCGACACATACTCCTGATTTTAAACAGGTCTATAATATCCAGCCGACCTTGTTCTGATTTTAAAAAAAGGATTTTTTAAGTAGTTTAACTTGCAGAATTAATACACTATTCCACAATAAATTTTGTCGAAGGCCGTGCACAGTATTTTCTGGTGTAATATGGTGTCCTAAATACGAAAAAAATATTAAAAAACATTTTATGGCAATTTTTTTTAAGTTTTTTTAATTCCAGTTTTTTTGGGAGATTTAGTATTTGGAGCATATTTTTTTAAGCATAAATGAATAGATTTTATTCTAAAAATGTGCCGACACATACTCCTGATTTTAAACAGGTCTATAATATCCAGCTGACCTTGTTCTGATTTTAAAAAAAGGATTTTTTAAGTAGTTTAACTTGCAGAATTAATACACTATTCCACAATAAATTTTGTCGAAGGCCGTGCACAGTATTTTCTGGTGTAATATGGTGTCCTAAATACGAAAAAAATATTAAAAAACATTTTATGGCAATTTTTTTTTAAGTTTTTTTAATTCCAGTTTTTTTGGGAGATTTAGTATTTGGAGCATATTTTTTTAAGCATAAGCTCGATAAATGCAATTATAATTATTTCTTTTGATTTTGTAAAGGGTTAAATAATATTCTGCACATCTTTGGGAAAAGGACTTTCCATTGAAATAATTTTTTCTAAATTTAAGTGTATTCAACCCTCGAAAAGTGCACCACAAAAACGAGTGTAGGACTTTATTGAATTAACCAAATTTTGTGGTACACTTTTGTGGTCTTTATTGCCCACCAATGTCAATAAAGTCCATATTCCTGTATATATCTGTCTCAAAAGATGTGCAGAAATATACTGTGGATTGTAATAATTGTGTTTTATATATAATCCCCTGCTCTTCTGGTCTTGACTTCATAGATAATGAAATGCAACTTTTAGGATATTATAATTTATTAAATTATATATAATTTATATATTAAATCCCCGAAAAGTGTACCACAAAACGAGTGCAGGGCTTTTATTAGATTATACAAATTTCTGTGGTAAATTTTTTTGGTCTTTATTGTCCACAAATGATAATAAAGTGTATATAAATAAATAGATCTTATTCTAAATATGTGCCGAAACATACTCCAGATTTCAAACAGGTCTATAATATCCAGCTGACATTGTTCTCATTTAAAAAAAAGGATTTTTTAAGTAACTTGCAGAATAAATACACTATTCAAGAAAAATTTTGCCGCTGGGCTGTTCATAAAATTTTCTGGTGTAATATGGTGTGCTAAATACGAAAAAATAATATAAAAAAAAATTTTGGGTATATTTTAATTACAGTTTTCTTGGAAGATACCTTTATTTGGACGATATTTGTTTAAGTATAAGCTCGATAAAGCCTCCAAATAAATATTTGGAGGAAATCCGTTTTGGGCCATTTTTAATCATTTGAGCACTGTCCGTCAGTCTGTCTGTCTGTAACACAAAAGTAGCATAAGATGCTGAAAAAATATTTAAATACAATTCTGCACATCTTTGATAGTAAAGCTTTCGACTGATATATACTTTAGTAACATCAAAGTGCGCTAAACCCCCGAAAAGTGTACCACAGAACTTGTGTAGGTCTTTTACTAAATTCCAAGACTTTTTGTGGTACTCTTTTTTGGCCTATATTATTCCCCAATAAGTATAAAGTATATATCACTGGATAGATCTATCTGCGACGATGTGCAGAAATATACTGTTGAATTAAATGTGTGTTTAATATTCCCCCGCCCTGCTTGTTCTGGATTCATAAAAAAATAAAATAATTTTTTTTAAGTAGTATAATTTGCTAAAAAAAATAGTGTTATTCTGCACATCTTTGGAAAAAGAGCTTTCCATTAATAACAACTTTTTTAAAATTTGGCTGTGTCAAACCCCCGAAAAGTGTACAATAAAACGAATTTAGGGCTTTTATTAAATTACTCAAATTTTTGTGGAACACTTTTTTGTCTTCATTGTCCCCAAATGACAATAAAGTATATATCAGGGGATAGATCTATCTCCAAAGGTGTGTAGAAACGTACTGTTAATTTTAAATGTGTGTTTAATATACCCCTGCAATTCTTGTTCTGATTGCATAAAAAATAAAAGTGATATTTTATTATAACAACTTGCTGAGCAAATATTAAAATATTACTCATATAATTAAATATATTACACATCTTTTCTATTGGTATATATTTTTCTAACATTTGAGTGCATTAAACCCCCCAAAAGTGTACCATAAACCAGTGTAGGGCTTTTATTACTATACCTTGTGGTACACTTTTTTGGTCTCTATTGTTCCCAAATGACAATAAATTGTGTAGAAATATATTGTTGATTCTATATATCTATACCTCCATTCTAAAAAATTCTAAGTCGACTTAGCATAGTTTTAGGAAGATTGCATTTTTAATTACTAAATTCCAAATAATTTTCAGTCAAAATTTGGTGTTTATCCGTTTAATATAATGTTTATGTGTTTAATATTCCTCTGCCGTTCCTGTTTTGGTTTTATAAGAAATAAAGTGATTTTTTTAAGTAGCATAACTTGTAGAAAAATATTTAAGTATTATTCTGCACATCTTTGGGAAAAGAGCTTTCCCTTGATATAAATTTTTCCAATATTTAAGTGCGTCAAACCTCCGAAAAGTGTACCACAAAACGAGTGCAGGGCTTTGAATAGGTTGCATGCATATTTGTGGTACATTTTTTTTAATCTGTATTATCCCCAAATGACAATAAAGTGTATATAACTCGATAGATCTATCTCCAAAGGTGTGCAGAAATATACGGGTACTGTTGATTTTAAGTGAGTGTTTAATATTCCTCTGCAACGCTTTTTCTGGTTTAATTAAAAAAAAATAAAAGTAATTTTTGATGTGGCAAAACATGATGAGAAATTATTTATGTATTATTCTGCACATCTTTGGGAAGAGAGCTTTCCATTGATATAACCTTTTGTAACATTTGAGTGCGTCACATCTCCGAAAAGTGTACCACAAAACGAGTGTAGGGCTTACATGAATATTTGTGGTACACGTTTTGGGATTTTATTGTCCCCAAACGACTGCAAAGTGTATATCACTGAATAGATCTATCGCCGGTGATGTGCAGAAATATACTGTCGATTTTAAATATTATATTAAACAAATTTTTGAGGTACATCTTTTTGGCCTTTATGGTTCCTTAAATGACAATAAATTGTATTTCACTGGATAAATTTATTTTCAAAGATGTGCAGACATATACTGTTGATATTAGATATACATGTAATTGTTTCTTGCCCTTCTGGCTTTGATATCATACAATTCACTTACTAAAATAAATTTTATAAAAAAAGGACTAATCTACTCTTCCTTGTGATAAGATATTTTCAAAGATATACATTTTTCTAACATTTGAGTGCTTTAAATCTCCGAAAGTGTACCACAAAACGAGTGTAGGGCTTATAATGGATTACACGAATGTAACAGAATAAAACATTTTTACAATTTTAAGGCACTGGATGCCCTTTTTTCGGGTAGGTTTGTTCCGCATTTTTTTCTCCTATTCAATATCTACAACTTTGCTTGAGTCACAAAAGAGAAATTCCGTACGGTATACCGAAAAAAAATATAGGAAAAGTGCTAAAAATCAACCGTGACAAAACAATTCGTATGGCCATTAAATTATTAATTGAGCCAACTTGACTAAATGAATGACGTAGAAGTTCTTATTTTTGGAGATACTTTCACGTTAAATTCTCAGAATTGAGTTCGTACGGTGTACCGAGAAATAATAAAGAAAAAATGCAAAAAATCCACTGTGAGCAAAAAAAAAATCGTATGGCCAATAAATTATTAATTGAGACAACTTGACTAAACGAATGATGCAGAAGTTCTTATATTTGGGGACAATTTCACGTCCAATTCTCTGAAGTGAGTCCCAATTCAATGAACCGAAATTTCTGTACTGTGTTATTTACAACTTGTGTATTAAGTTTTTTAATAATACATTTAAGGGCCAAATAGAACACATTCAGGTTATTTATTTTTAGAACAATATTTCTTGGTATTTATGAAACGTTCTTATGTGAAACGAGGAGACATAGAAAAGACCTAATCGAGTATTTTTAAAAATTTCTTCTAATTTCCTTCCTTATTATTTAATAATTTAAACTATAATTTATGTACTTTAAGAATATATTTTTAAAATTTTCTTATTCTATGAAAATCCTCTCCACTTACTGCTGAATAAATGCGATTTTCTCAATTTGTCGTCTAGGAATTTTTTCCCACATAATCTAATCAAGTAATTTCATGAAATCTTCATCTGTTCAATGTAATCGTCAACGGCGTCGTCACCCTCTCTCTCTCTATAGCTAGTAGAATTTCTTTTGGAGGGAAAAAACCTGATTGCAGCAAAGCTCCTCCATTCCATATCAGTTCATCGTTCACCAAGTTATATTACAAAAATGTGTGTGTGTATGTGTTCTATATTTTGCTGCTGCTGTTCCGTTTTAAAGATGTCTGGATAAAAATCAATAATGACTTCATCTCTTGCACCTCCTATTTTACAAAATTCGAAAAAAATGAAATCTAAGATAACATTCATTGTTCGCAACGCCCGCCTGTAATGACGTAGTTGTTGAGCCTGCTCAATGTAATGTAACGCTACTACGGATAAATATGGGTGAGGCATTCTGCTTTGCAATTGTTACAAATCGTTTTTGCTAAAGTACGAGAGTTTAAAGCAGCAGCAGCTAATACTTTGTGAAACAAGAAAGACAGACAGATCTACTTGTTGTAGTTAGGAAATACACTCGAAAGAAAAATGTAGTGTAGGGCTTTTAATTAATTACACTATTATCTGTGGTAGCCTCTTTTGATTGTCCCCAAATTAGAGTAAAATCCACTTCCCTTCCTCTCTCTTAGTAAATTGTTGTATGAATAATATTAATTTGTTGATGAAATTAATTGAAAATTATTTAGTATGCGGGCCATAATGCAGAATGTATGAATTTCAATTTTGTTGTATTCGGCAATCGTTCCATGGATCGTATAAGTAATTCTAATTATTATAATAATCAATTTAAATTACTTATACGACACATGGTACTCATTATAACCTCACTTTAGTGGAGGAAGGTACGGCCCAAAAGTGTTAACACATCGAAGGACCCTAAGTATGTTCGGCGAAAATCAGTTTTAAAACGTTTTAAGTCATTTAAGCAATGTCCGTTAGTCTGTCTGGCGGATGCGCCTGATAATTATCGACAGGAGTAATGGATTGACCTCAAATTTGGTATGTGATAATATTTTTTCCATGTCAGGTCAATTTCGAAAATGGGTCATATTGCCCAAACTCCCTAAATGAAACATTAATTCTCCAATAACTTTTGTAGGTCAATTTCGAAGATGGGTCATATTGATCCACTCTTCCTAAATGAAACATTAATTCTCCAATAACTTTTGTTACTTTTTCAGCTCATTGATTTGGGACTCAATTCTGAGAATTTGACGAGAAAGTAGATCCAAAAATAATAACTTCTGCATCATTCGTTTAGTCAAGTTGGTTCAATTTATAATTAAATGGCCATACGAGTTTTTTTTACTCAAGGTGGATTTTTAGTATTTTTTCTATATTTTTTTCTTGGTATACCTGTTTTATTATGTTCTGTTTTAATGTTCTATTTCAACGTATACGTATTTTTCAATATTTTACTGACAGATATTTTATGACTTTGTGGGCATTTTTGCGATTTTTAAGGCACTGTATGCACTTTTTTTCGGGTATGTTTGTTCCGATTTTTTTTCTTCTGTTCAATATCTACAACAGCAAAAAATCCACCTCGAGCAAAAAAAATCGTATGGCTATTAAATTATTAATTGAGCCAACTTGACTAAACGAATGATGCAGAAGTTATTATTTTTGGATACTTTCATTTGGATACTTTCATGTCCAATTCTCAGAATTGAAACGCAAAATCATGTGTTGTACTGTGTAATCGTCTGCAATTCCACAGATAGTATTTGTTTATCTGTCTTTATCTCCCTTAGAAAAATGGGCGAAATTGCCACGCCGAATCTTACCAAAAATTTAATAACTCATAACGGTAACACCCGTGCACACAATTGTTTAAAATTTGGTATTGTGCAATGTGATTGCAGAGTTTACTGTTCAGCGCGTATAGGCCTAATTGTAAAGCAGCAAAATATATATATATTTTTGTGTATGAGTACATGGGAAAATTTGTGTACGAGTACATTTGTTTATTAGTGTTATTAGCAATAGTACTACGGATCGTATAAGTATTTGTAATTATTGCTATAATTAATTTATATTACTCATATGACCTACGGAACTTAATTTTGTATTATGTTCCGCTCCTCTTTCTTTGTATATTGTTGAAGTTTTTATGAGTAATTTGAATTGCCGATATATATTCTATTCTCTGACATTGTTTTGCATGTTCCCTAACAATCTAATTGCATTAATTATAAACTTGTCAAGTCCCGCTAGCTTTGTTTTCTCTCTCTCCTTCTCTTAATGAGTAATTGCAATGACACATACATGTTAAGTTAATCAGCACTGAATTCTATGGTCCACTCATTCTATTTATGGGGATATAGTCTCAGATTTTCCCACACAATAATTTTACTAAATGTTATTCCACTTCCTTGGTAAATTATGGTATGAGTAATATTAATTTCAGATGTAATGAAATGAAGCCGATATATATTTTTAATAGTAAACATTTTATTTGCATATTTATTGAGATTTTCAAATATGAGTTTTTATCGCATCAAAACACAGTACAACACATGATTTTGGGACTCAATTCTGAGAATTGGACGTGGAAGTAGCCCCGAAAAAATAAGATCTTCCGCATCATTTGTTTATTCGTCTTTTGTGTCTGTTGTAGATTTTGAATAGGAGAAAAAATGCGGAACAAGTCTACCCGAAAAAAGCGCATCCAGTGCCTTAAAAATCGCAAAAATGCCCACAAAGTCATAAAATATCGTATAAACATTATAAAAAAGAATAGAACATTTTTGCGATTTTTAAGGCACTGGATGCACTTTTTCCGTGTAGGTTTGTTCCGCATTTTTTTTCTCCTATTGATTATCTACAAAAGAGATACTCCGTACGATATACCGAGAAAAAATATAGAAAAAGTGCTAAAAATCCACCTTGAGCAATAAAATTCGTATGGCCATTAAATTATTAATTGAGCAAACATGACTAAACGAATGATGCAGAAGTTCTTGCTTTTGGGGCTACTTTCACGTTCAATTCTCAGAATTGAGTCCCAAATCAATGAGCTGAAAAATTCTGTACTGTGGAATATAACCATTTTGTTGTTTTCGGCAATCGTACTAGTGGTCGTATAAGTAATAATAATTATTACCATAAAAATTTCAATTACTTATACGACACATGGTACGCATTATGCCCTCAATTTAGTGGAGAAGGGTACGACCCAGAAGTGCTTCATATCGAACGAGTGACCTAAGACCCTAAATATACTCGGCAGAAATCCATTTTAGGATATTTGAAGTCATTTGGGATGGACCACTCCTTCTAGAACCTCCCTCAAAGGGTTAACATTTTCTAAACTATTGAATACCTAATAATCAGTATACAAAACACACGAATCCTCTGTAATTGTACACATAGTACGCCCCTTTTTGAACCTTCCACACAAAGGGACTTTTTTTAGATAATTTATTCTCATGATAATTTTCTTAAAAAATGTTTTTTTTTATTTCAAAATTCTGAATAAGAATATAATGCAAGGTTTTTGTCTTTACTTTAATTTAATGTGGTTTAAGAATCAATATTCCCAAGTCTTTTTTTCTCTGAGTGTATTTAATTATTCACCAAATCCAAAGTTCGTTCACATTTTCCCTAAATACAAATTTAACAAGAGCCGCTACCATCATCATCAATAGTAGCAGCAGCAGCATTACCAGTTAACATGAGCTACGTCATCCCGCCCACCCATTCCATCAACCAATTCCACCCCCGCAACAGATCAATGTGATTCAATCGCTCATTCATTCAGTCAACCATTTCATCGCAACTGCCGCCGTAGTAAAACCCCCATTTTTTTTGTCAAAATAAAAAAGAAGCAAAACACCGAAGAAGAAAAACGCAAATACAAATCGAATTATTGTAAAACAATTGGAAGTCTTATCAAGCGTTAAAAGTTTCGAAAAAAAATTAAAAACAATAACAATCTGTCTATATAAGACATAAGACAACGAATAAGTGTGTAATGCGGGGCTAATAGGCAAACAGACATAACTTCTTTTAACAAAAGCGAAATAATTAATTTAGATCTATATTAAGTCATTTTGGATTTTTTAAAAAAATAATAACACAGTACATTACATGATTTTGGGACTCAATTCTGAGAATTGGACGTGATAGTAGCCCCAAAAATAAGAACTTCTGCATCATTCGTTTAGTTTTTTTTTGCTCAAGGTGGACTTTTTTGCACTTTTTCTACATTTTTTACTCAATATACCGTACTGAATATCGCTTTTGTGTCTGAATCAAAGTTTTAGATATTGAATAGGAGACAAAAATGCGAAACCAACCCACCCGAAAAAAATGAATCACGCTGCAGTCCGTAATAATAGAGCTAGGTTGATCAAATATGGTAGAAATATTTCTTATAGTTGCAGGTTATTTGGGATTGCAAATGGGCCATATCCGTCAATGTTTTGATATAGCTTCCCTACAGAGGTCGCTCCAAAATACTGTTTTTAAGCCATAGATACCACATTTTTAAAGCAATTTAGCAGAAACTTTGCAGTTTGTATTATATTTTGACAAGAATTCATCACAGCAAAATCTTTACAAATCGGTTCATATTCTGTTATAGTCAACCTATAGAGGTCGCTCCAAAATATACATATTTATGCAATAAATACCATATTTTCTAAGCATTTTAACTGAATCTTTGCAGTTTGTATTTAATTAAGACAAGAATTCACTGCAGTAAAATTTTTTAAAATCAGTTCATATTTTGTTATAGACCACCTATAGATGTCGCTTCCAAAAAGGCTTATTTAAGCAATAAATACCACATTTTCTAAGAAATGTAGCTGAAACTTTGCAGTTTACATTCTATTTTGGCGATAATTCATCTGAATAAAATGCGTACAAATAAAATGTTATTTTGTTGTGTCCCCGTGTAGATGTAGTTCTCAAAAAAGCAACTTTAAGCCATAAAAATCACATTTTTCCGGTGAAGAGTTTGGCTAAAGAATTTGCGGCCTAAAAATTGCAGCGTTCGTTTTTTTTTAATAATTTACTTAAACAAAATGGATTGTTTCATGGTTTTCTCCATATCCAAAGATTTTTCCAGTAATAATATTGAATGCAATCCATGGTGGAGGGTATATAAAATTTGGCATGGCCGAACTTAACGCTTTTACTTGTTTTCTATTTTTTTCGTGCCAGCAAAAAAACGATTTATTGAAAAAAAAAACAATTTTTTCTAATTATTTTTCAACGAAAGTTAATAAACCTTTGTTTCTACGTAAAAGTGATTTTTTAACCAATTGTAGCCCTCATAATTTCCTATAATTTAAAGTTTATTCCCGGCTTCATCGGGGATATTATTAAAAAAATATAATACTAAAGGCAAATTCCAAGAAACCCGGAATTAATAAAAATTTACATTATTTTTGTATTTATTGTTGGTCTTATTTTGTAACTCAGTCAGGATTTATTTTGGTATGAGACCATATGTTTGAGTTACATTCTGTCTATTTGAAAATGTAATAGAAACAAATACAAAAAATGGTAGCGCCATTGCTTCTTGGTAGGACTGCCTGCAGTTTTGATAGACACCACTCTATCATCTTTCATGCGAACATAGTTGATGTTCATGGTTAATAGCTCTTTTCACATCTAATTTACTACCTCCAAAAGTATTTTAAGCTGATTTAATTTGAACACATACACTATTGCTATTGAACTCTGAAGATGATACAGTGGTGTCTATTGAAACTGCAGTCAGTTGTAATATTGTAAATATTTGTTTCTATAACATTTTGCAATAGACTTAATGTAACTGAAACATATGTACTCAAACAAAAATGAATTCTGACTGAATAAAAAAAAGTACCATAATTTTTTATTATAAATGTTGTTTTTAATATTTTTGCGTGCTTGGGACACCATATTACACCTTCTAAAATTTTTTTGTAAAATAGTGTAATTAATGGAATTAATGAAGAATTATGCACCCACACCTCTTGGGAAAAATAACTCTAGATTCATATAAATTCTGTCACAGTTTGAGGTTAGTGAATATTTTAAAAGAGTACCACAAAATTCATCTACCCCAATTTTAATATAAACATTTCTTTTTGTCCTCAATCCTTCCGACACATTCGCATGAATCATTTAATTATACTGTCTCTTTCTTAATGGAGAGACAAAGTATGTGAAAAATTCTTCACTTTTGATAAATATCCCCTTTTGCCTTTGAGCCCACCGCCATTCGTCTGTATCATTTTCAAAAATCAGAACCATCATAAAAATACATACTTTGTTCAAAAAGTCTACGCGCGAGTTTAATGGCAAAAATGTGGGCCACACACATCCATAGATGAAAATATAGCGAAAATCTATATACGAGTATGTATATCCCAAAAATGAAACACAAAACACGGAAAAAAAAGCCCGCACGAGAAAATATGTCATTTTCTTGTAATGCATGATTACATTTTTTTTAAATAATTTTTTTCTTAGTAATATATAAAAGAGTCTGTTCATTTTAAGTATAACTGAGGCTACTCAAAAAGTCCGAATATTTATAGACACTGGCATCTGGCGTTTGTCTGTCCCTCCGTCCATCATTGTACAATGCTGATGCCATGGCACAACTGCCATTGCTTTAGGAAAACGGCCTAAATATTTTCTCAATATTTAATGGTTTGGCTTTGGCGACTTCCTATGATTCAATAAAAAGTACGAGTATTTATTTCAAAATGGCAATTTACCATAAATACATACGTATCTAAGGCAAGGGAAAGTTGTGTAACATTAAAAAAAACTAATAAAGCAAAGAAACATATTTAACATATTCTGCAATATACAAAGGTATCTAATCAACTATAGAATTACTATGAGCGGTACTCGAATTTTTATTCATCTATCACAAGCGATATTTGAAAAAAACATTGGCTCAATTTCGTGCAAAAACGCTTCGCTAAAATATTAAAATCAAGGATGATTTTGAATCAAAAATTAAATAAATATTAAGTTAAATAATTGTGTCGAGCCGGATCGTTGTAAGGGGGCTATATCAAAGTGTGGACCTATGGCGACATTTGTTCATGTTAATGCTTCAGGTTACAAATAATTCCATATTACCAAATTTCAGCCAAATTTGTTGGAATTTGCATTTTGTATGGCTTTAAGAAGTTAAATCGGAAGGGACCTTTGTATGACAGCTATATGAGCTATTATGTGGGAGCTATATCAAAAAATGGTCAGATTGTCCATTTTTAATCCCAACTAACTGTAGCTACATATAATAAGTATGTGTACAAATTTTCAGTCATCTAGCTCAATTGTTGTAAATTGTAGCAAGATTACAACAAACAATCTAACGGACGGACAGATTGGCATGACTAAATCGTTTCAGAATTTTACGATTATTAATAACTAGCTGGACCCGGTCCACTTCGTTGCCCCAGATTTAGATTTCCGATCCCGTCCATTTTTGAAAACAAACGATTTGTCACGCCCACATTTGCGCCGCCCACTTTTTGCAATTTTTTTTTCAAAAACCATCTCCGACAAAATAGCTTTCAAACAAAAGAAAAAATGTTTAAATCGGTCCAGTGGTTTAAGCGTCTATAAAACACATACATACAAACATTTTTCCATTTTTATATATATAGATATATATAAGTAAAGGGTTTTCCAATAAGAGTGATATGATTTCTTTGAAAATTTATTGTTAAGGAAATTCAAAATGTTTTTATTTTATGTGAAGTACTATCGATACAATTAAGTTCTAAATAAAACATCATTCAAATGGCCTCCACGACTTCTTCTGCAGGAACGAATTCGATGAACCCAATTTTCGAGCACTTTTTCCACTAAATCAAGTCGTATGTCATGAATGGCGCACGTTCAATATTGACTTGTAAAGCTTGAAGAGAGTCTGGTTTATTTCGAAAGACCAATGTCTTCAAATAACCCCACAAGAAAAAGTCTAATGGTGTTAATTCACCACTTCTGGAGGCCATTCAATATCACAATTTCTCGAAATAATCGAATCTCCAAACTTTCCTCGCAACAATTCAATTGTTGCATTTGTTGTGTGGCACTTAGCAACAATCGGTCAATGGCAAAAAGATAGCTCTTAACGAGAGCTAAAATATTGCTCAAGGGTGTCGAGGTCTTAGGTCGACGGTAAATTGTTTTTTTTGGATTTAAAAAAATGGACTTAGCGCACGAAAAGTTGCAATTAGAGAACGATTATTTTGATAATAAAACTGAATAATTTGTAAACGTTGTTCTTGCGAATATCTCTCCATGACGAAATTGTAAACACTACTGAATACAATGAAAAAAGATCATGACATATTACAAATGGCCGAAACGTCACTTCAAAATCATATCATCCCTATTGGAAAACTCTTTAGTATTCCGTCTTTATCAAGTTTATACTTCAAAAAAAAAAAAAAATGGTCCAGGTACTAAAGGTACCTTCCATGAAATTTTAGAAAATAAAATAATTTAAAATTTAATTTTTTAAAAAAAATTTTATTTGGTTTTAAAAAAAATGTATGCCTCAATCTATATCTTTAATATTTTAATAGTATTTAAAATTAGTCCTTCTATTGGTTTCATAATCCTCGTTTTTCTTTCTCTCTCTCTCAATCTGTAGAGGTATCTTGAATATTTCTCTATTTTTACATCTCTTTGATGCACTTTCCGTGTTTGTCAAAAGTACCGCAACTACTTAACCTATGACCTAGCTCTTTGATACCTCTTTCGCTCTCTCTCTCTCTATCTCACCCACCTCTTAGATGTGAGTACATCGTCTGACCTTTGCTTAAAATTACTCTTCCTTTTCTTTTTCACACAATCGAAAATCATTACATTGTTGTTGATGTTGTTACACAGAGGCAGCAGTGAGGTGGAAAATAAGTCTCCGCACATTCTGTTTGATGATGGCAACTAGGTACGATGGATGGTTGAATGGATGGATGGTTGTAGCATCACTTGCTTTTCTATTTCCCTTGGAATTTCCGAATTCCTAAATTGCCTCCCCAGTTGCACAATCAACTAAAACTAATCACTTATTTAAAGGTGGAGGTTTTACCAGTTTTATATTTTCTATTTTTTCTGTTTTTTTTTTGCTGTGGCAGTTGCAACAAATCTGCAGCAGATCCACTTGTGGACCTCTTGAAATTGCATATATCAAAAATCAGCAATAGCAGCACCAACAACAACATCATCAGTATAGGATTTATAGCCGCCTCAGCAAAGTCGGTTGTTTATTGCTGACGATTAGAGCATTTATGCAAAGTGCCGCTGTGTGTTGTGTTGACTGACTGGCGGTTGCACAATGGGCCTCGTTTTGGTGATGATGAACGACAAGTGGACGAATGGACAGACAGAAAATATTGTAAATTATTAGTATAGTCGTATCAACGATGTGTTAAAATAGAAAAATCTCAAACAATTCACAAATCCCATAGCCTCCCTGCTAACCGAGCCGCTGCGACCTAGTGCTGGTCCCTTGGCCGACCCCAGGTTTCATGAGCCGGTTGCCACAGTTATCGGTCGATCGTTTTGTTTTCCATACAATAGGAGACAAATTAAGAACCTTATTCTAATTGAGCTCTCATTCATTCACAGGTTTTCATCCCACTTTCGTTTGTTCCGTCATTCGTTAGCTCCGATGCAAATTGTTTTATGCAACAACTGTGGGTCTAACTAACTAATTCTCGTTTAACCCCTCGCTCTCTCTCACTCTGTCACTCTGAGTTTGCTTGTAACCTCATTGGAAGAACAGATGGGTGGATGAGAGGGGGTGCGGTAGTTTCGTTAAATGTTGCAATGCTGTAATTGGGCCTCCAATGCTTTTGTGTTTGTAGTATCCCATTGCAAAAAAAAGACCCCTCATATGGAGGAAATTCTTTTTCATGTATCTCTAATTTGGGTTAAAAATTTTCAATGTCATTTTTTTCTCCACCATAGTTTATTGCTATAATTTCTCTGTACTATTTATTTATGTTTATACGAGTATGTATTTAGTTACTACGATTTATAGTTTGTATTTTAAGCTGTCATCACAACATTTCGGTTTCATATTGTAACATTTTGTTTTTGTTTTTTTTCTCATTTCAGGTAATTTTTTGTTTATGACTATAATCGTTTATAATTTGATAATCGTGCGAATAGGTAAGTAAGTGTGAGTCACTGCAATAAAATTGTTCGAGGGGGGGGGGGCGGGTAAACATTTTATAGCTGCAATTAAAAAAATTAAAATATTCCTAGTGCAGAGAATGTAATGACCCAGCAAACAATTTCGAAGAAAAGGAATCAAGTATGGACTTTGTGAAATAATCGATTCTGTTGTTAAATTACTAATGCACCATAGGATGGGGGGTATATTCATTTTGTCACTCCGTTTGTAACACCTCTAAATATTGATCTGAGATCCCATAAAGTATATATATTCTTAATCGTCTTAAAATTGTAAGACGATTTAGCCATGTCCGTCTGTCCATCCGTCCGTCTCTTGTAATCACGCTACAATCTATAGTACCTGAGCTAGGCGGCTGAAATTTGGTATAGATACTTCTTAAAGCTGCAGGCATTGAAAATGGGCTATATCGGACCATATTTTAATATAGCCCCCATATAGCATCTGTCCGATTTGACTTCTTAATGCCATAGAGACACCAAATGTCAACTGATCGGGCTGAAAATTGGTAACTGTGGTTTATTTATAACCGAAAACCTTCACACGAACAACGGAAGCCATAGGTCCATGTTTTGATATTGCCCCCATACAAAGAACCCTCTAGATTTTACTTCTTAACGCGAAAAAAACCACAAATTTCAACGAATCGGGCTGAAATTTGGTAATACGACTTTATTTGTGCCCAAAACCATTCACATGCTATCCATATAAGATTCGGCACGGCTGAACTTAACGCTTTTACTTGTTTGATAAACACATATCTCTATGCGACAAAATTTTTGTAGAAGGGCAGTGCATAACATTTTCTGTTGTAATAAGGTGTTCTTAACATGAAAAATATTTAAAAAAGAATTGTATGGTAAATTTTTTCTTAAACAATTTTTCTTTAAAATTATCATTTTCTTGGAAAATGACTTTAGTATTGGGACTTTCTTTTTATACCCTACACCACACTGTGGTTCAGGGTATTATGAGTTTGTGCATTTGTTTGTAACACTCAGAAGGAAAAGAGATAGACCCACCGTCTATTATACCGATCGACTTGGAATCACTTCCTGAGGCGATTTAACAATGTCCGTCTGTCCGTCCGTCTGTCCGTCCGCCTGTAGATGTATCGTTGTAATCAAAGTGCAGGTGGTCGTATTTATGGTCCGATTGTGATGAAATTTAGCACAGTGTAATTTTTTGGCCCAAGGACGAACCCTATTGAAATTGGTCACAATCGGTTCAGATTTAGATATAGCCCCCATATATATGTTACCCTCGATTTGACTTGTAAGCGCTGTAGAAACTGTATTTTATATAAGATCAGTACGAAATCTGGCAGAGAGAGTTGTCTTATTACATAAATGAACGCTACCAAATTCGGGGAAAATCGGTTCTGATTTTGATATAGTCCCCATATATATGTTACACCCGATGTGACATTTTACATCTGATCTGTACGAAAATCGGCAGAGAGAATTTTCTTATTACGTGAATGAACACTAACAACTTCGGAGAAAATCCGTTCAGATTTAGATATAGCCCCCTTATACAGGGTGGCTGATATGTATTGCAACCATCTTCAGGTTGCTATCATTTCTAAACCGCTAGTCTGATAGCTGATTTATTTCAGTGACAGTTCATTTTATTGTTTACAAGCTTACAAAAGCATTTTGATCTATTGCATTCAGAAAAAAGTTATTAGTGATGGAATTCAAGCGTGATAGTGTGATTGCTTTATATTTGGGTGGAAAAACACAAGGGCTATCGTTAGAGCCCTCCAGCATTTAACTGTGAATAAATCTTTTGTTTCTCGTACCATTGCTCGTTACCGTGATACTGGCAGTGTTGCATCGCGTCCAAAAAGTGGACGAAAAAAAAAAAACGGTAACAACACCAGAAATGATCCGAAGGCCAGATTTGATCGAAATCCACGCCGCAAAAAATTGCTCGTGAGCTGAACATATCGCGAGAACGGATACAACACATTAAAAAATGAGCTTGGACTAAAGCCATTGAAGTTCCAAAAAGTGCAAAAGCTCACCGATGCACAAAAAAAAGTTAGACTGGAAAGAGCCAAGGAGTTGCTTCGCTTGCACGAAAATGGCCAGTTACCGAATTTGGTTGTGAACAAACAAAATGATCGGGTTTACTTGCCAAAGAGGTCAGCTGAAAATTTATACCTTCGATTGGCCACCAGAATTCAAGCGCCGCCGATGGTAATGGTGTGGGCCGCCGTAACGGCCGATGGTCGCTCCCCGCTCGTATTCATCGACCATGGGGTCAAAATAAATGCCGAATATTATCGGGAAAATGTCTTAAAGACAGTATTGAAGCCCTGTACAGACAAACATTTCGGCCGCAGACCATGGACATTCCAACAGGACTCAGCACCATCGCACTCAGCACGCGTCAACCAAGAATGGCTTAAAAAGGAGGTTCCTCTCTTCATTTCTACCGCACAATGGCCACCAAGATCTCCGGATCTCTATCCGTTGGACTTTTGCGCCTGGGGCATTTTAGAGAGTAAGGTTCGCACTAAAAAATACCAAAGTATCGATCATCTCAAGACGGCGCTTCGCCTTGAATGGGCCAAAATACCGCAGAGCCACTTTCGTGCAGCGTGTGATGGCTTTGTCGGCCGTTTGAAGGCCATAATTCGTGTCAAAGGTGGCCAATTCAAACAAATCTAAACTGTTTCTAAAATCTTATGTTATTTCCGACATTTTTTGCTTTTGAACAATAAAATTTAAAAAAAAATTAAAAAAATATAGCGCTTTACTTTGTTGCATTACATATCAGCTACCCTGTATATGTTACCCTCGATTTGACATGTAAGCGCTGTAGAAACTATATTTTATATCAGATCAGTACGAAATCTGGCAGAGAGAGTTGTCTTATTACATAAATGAACACTACCAAATTCGGGAAAAATCGGTTCAGATTTAGATATAGTCCCCATATATATGTTACACCCGATTTGACATTTTACATCTGATCTGTACGATCAGAGAATTTTCTTATTACGTGAATGAACAGTAACAAATTCGGAGAAAATCCGTTCAGATTTATATATAGCCCCCATATATATGTTTCACCCCATTTGAAATTTTAGAGCTGTAGAAACCGTGTGTTATATCCGATCAGTATGAACGCTGCCAAATTCTTACCGCAATGCCCATTTTCGCATTGTTAGGGAGGTGTAGGGTATTATATAGTCGGCCTTGCACGACTTTCAGCCTTTCATTACGGGTTTGAGTATGCGCTCGATAAAGCCGGGAACACTTTAAATTAAAGGAAATTTTGAGGACTACAAATGTTAGTAATGACGCTTTCAAGTGGAAACCTGATTCAAGTGGAAACAGGAGTTAAGTAAATGTAGTTAATATAAGTAGAACAATTTGTTTTATTTTCAAATAAATCGTTATTTGGTGGCTGGAAAAAAACCATAAAAAAATCGCAAAATTTTTTAAAAATTTGGGTCATATTTTATATATCGTTATCCATAGATTGTTTTTAAATAAGGCACAGTTTCCTTCATTAGGATGCTAGCTTTAAAAAAATTGAACAAACAAATTTTTTGCATTTTTTCTATTATTTATGGTTAAATAAAACGTTTTTTTCTAATTGTTTTAACGACAGTTACTAAACATTGGTTTCTACATGAAAGTGATGTTTTTAGCTTTTTAGCTCTCATAATTTCCTTTAATTAAAATGGTATCTTGGCTTTATCGAGCTTTTACTTCAAAAAATATGGTTCAAATACTAAAGGTACCTTCCATACTAAAGGTACCATGGTAAATCTAAAAAAAAATGTAAAAACAAATTTACCATAAAAAAAATTAGTTTTGCTTTCATAAAATAGTATGATTTTACCATAAAAAATTTAGTTTTGGTTTCATAAAATAGTATGCCTCAATTTATACAAAAGAAGTTTTTAGGTCCCGGGCACAAAAAAAAAATATTTTTTACCTGTTGTGTTTAAAAAAATGTGTCCAAAGTGTTTTCGAAAACTTTTTTTATAATCTCTTAAAAAATTAAAAAAATGGACAGATGTTGTTCAGGCGTAAGTCTTTCCATGATGAAATGCCAAACAATACTTAACAAAAATAACATGACAGCATGACACGACTCACACGTGATATGGCAAACAAGGCTATTGAAAAAAGTATCTCTACTTGGATCACCCTATATAAATGCATTACATCGTATACAATTTTAAGTATTTATATTCACTGGTGTTAAAGTTAAAATCTGTTAACTTTTGGTACAAAATGGTCCATTTGTGTGGGAGGTACCAAAAGAGGCGTGCCAATAACGCCCACTTTTCTCTGAACTCTGGTTACTATAAAAGCTTTACACTGTACAAAATTACAAGTATTTATATGCACTGGTATTCAAGTTATAAGCTGTTAACTTTTGGTGTAAAATTGTACATTTGTGTGGGAGGTACCAAAAGAGGCGTGCCAATAACGCCCATTTTTCTCTGGACTATAGGTACTATAAAAGCATTATACTGTACATAATTTCAAGTATTTGTATGCACTGGTATTAAAGTTATAAGATGCTAACTTTTGGTACATAATTATCTATTTGTGTGGGAGGTACCAAAAGGGGCGTGCCAATAACGCCCACTTTTCGCTTAACTGTAGGTACTATAGAAACATTACACTGTACAAAATTGCAAGCATTTGTATTATCTAGTATTAAAGTTATTAGCAGTTAACTTTTATACGAAATGGTCCCTTTTGTGTGGGAGGTACCAAAAGGGACAGGACCACTTCGCCCATTTTTCTCAGGCTGATAGCGACAGATAAACCATTACTATGTGTGGAATTACAGAAGATTCTGATAAGTGGTATAGAAGATATGAGAGAATCAATAGTTCACTAAATTGTAACCCTTTGTGAGGGAGGCACAAGAAGGAGGGGACCAATATGGTCCATCTTCGAACTTAGCCTGAGATAAAAAAAATATTATCACATACCAAATTTGAAGTCATTTCGTTTCTCCTTTCGAGAGTTATCGTGCGCTCCAGCCAGACAGACAGACGGACGGAAATTGCTCAAATGAATTAAAATGTCCTAAAACGGATATCCGCCGAACATACTTGGGGTCTTAGGTCACTTCTTCGATGTGTTACATTTTTTGGCTCGTAGCAAATGATATATACCCTCCTCTCTAAGGTGAGGGGATAAAAATGGGCGTAATCCCATAGCAGAGCGTCTATGTTTCCTGCTTTACACTACCGAAGCATTTTTTTTCAGAATGTTTTATGTAAAACTTTACTTTGTATTGTCTATAAAAAAAATTTAATTGTTTTTCGCATTTTGCCTTGATAGACATTGTAAAAATCAAACGGACCATCGGCCAATATCACATCGAACATTTGACAAAAAAAAATCAAAGCCATTTATTCTAACAACAAAAAGCAAATATAATTAAACAAATGTTTTAGCTTTTGGCAAATGTAACTAAAATAAATTAACCACCCCACCCCCCAACGAGATAGATATACAACAGAAAACATGATCGCCAACATCGAGTCATGTATACACGTAGACAAATTTCACTAAAAATAAATAACACTGTGTGTGCAAAATGCACTTTGTAAAAGTATGCTCGATTAAAAACGTATCCCGCAAAATGTCTATAACCCTAAATTGAATGACATTAAACGTTTTTTCTGGTGACATAGCGTTTTCAAAATATTTGGCAACAAAGTTTGCTAGGTAAACAAAAAGGTCAGTAAATTCAGACACAATTTTAGTGTAGAAGACAAACCCCCAATTTCACAATCTCCGGTTAGAGCTAACTCACAGTTAAAAAATAAAAATGTCATACAATTTGACAACTATAACTGTATGTTAGCTCTAACTGTAGGATAACCGGAGATTGTGGAATTGACCATTAGGAATATATAATCCATGTCAAAGAACAAAATAAACTAGACACTTCAAGAAGTATTTCTCCCATAATACCCGAAGACACCGTTCATCTCCTTACCATGACAATTTTCCTTCAAAAATAATGATAATGTTTAGCTAATGTATTCAGCAATAAGATTGCCTGTAGAAAATCACTATAGATCATCACAACTCAATTGTGTGGAAACTCGGTTTTTAAAGTACGAGTATATCGTATTTATTACCGGAGATTATTAGATATTTATTAGACGCATAGACTTCTAATTTTTTTAAAAATATCTATAGTATTTCATATAAAAATATGTTCTTAGACTAATTTTATTTCCTCAACATTATTCTCAGTGTAATGATCAGCTGCTGGGAATTCAGATGGGAACTCAGACAGAGAGTCAGACGACGGACAACAACCATAAAATACTTGATAGCACCAAATACCAAATAAATGCGTTTTTACGTTTTTTTTTCTTAGTATCTATCTTATAAAGTCATTTGGTTTTTTTTTACAAAACTACAGAATACTGAATATAGTGAACAAGAGAATTGTAACATGCACTTTTATTAGATACACATATTGACGTTTGGCACTTTTGGCCATGTGAACGGCCATTGGCCGACCGACCGACCAGAATTGCAGTGAATTGCAAAATTTGTAATTTTGTTCAAAATCCCATATGCGTTCCGAGTCGTCATTAGTTTTGAAATAAAAAATACGCATAAAAATGTCTATTACAAACAAAAATGCCACCAACAATACTGCAACTTCAACATTTAGAGAAAAATTATTGTTGTTTTTTTACTTAGAGAGAAATGCGCGCGCAGTCTTTTATTCATTTATTTATTTATATCTTTGCAGTTTTATGGACATCTTTGCAATTGGGGGCGTTTGTTTGTATTGTTCCAATTATTGCAGATATATTTATGATCAATTCAGGGTTATCTATTTAATAGAACATCAGTTCAAAATAAACATAATCGTTGAATTCCATTAAATTTAATTTAATTCCATGTGTTAATTCATACAACGAGGAGCGGCTAAAGATTGGGGGGAAATTTTGAATTTATAGTTTTTTTTGTGTAGTTAGGTTAGGTTAGGTTAGGTTGAA
This sequence comes from Eudasyphora cyanicolor, assembly GCA_963930755.1. Classification (NCBI taxonomy): domain Eukaryota; kingdom Metazoa; phylum Arthropoda; class Insecta; order Diptera; family Muscidae; genus Eudasyphora; species Eudasyphora cyanicolor. The sequence continues at coordinate 122,955,527 of OZ005738.1, read as the reverse complement.
GAGAGAAGACGTTTAAACGTCTCTAAAATAAAATAAAATAAAATAAAATAAAATAAAATAAAATAAAATAAAATAAAATAAAATAAAATAAAATAAAATAAAATAAAATAAAATAAAATAAAATAAAATAAAATAAAATAAAATAAAATAAAATAAAATAAAATAAAATAAAGTAAAATAAAATAAAATAAAATAAAATAAAATAAAATAAAATAAAATAAAATAAAATAAAATAAAAAAATGACATTAAAATAAAATAAACTAAAATAAAATAACATCGTGCGCACCAGCAGACAGACAGACGGACGAACATTGTTTAAATGACTTAAAATGGCCAAAAACGGACGGTCACTCCTTCGATGTGTTACACTTTTGGCCCTTAGCAAATAATTTGGTTACTGCGATTGGAACATCGTCTGAATTTGTCAGGACGTTGCAGGTACAACGTTCCAGATCTAACAGGATTTCATTCACCGCTAGATTCCAAGTTAGTGGAAACAGTACTCCTCCCTGTGGAGTCCCCAATCTCGCTAGAGTTGTTTCATTAGGTTACATGTTTGTAAAATGTAGACGTTGAAACGTATGATTAATATTAATTACGCTCAATGTAATTGAATAATGTGAGAACTTCTTTATTTATTATCCGATTTTTAAAATTTCAACTGGTTTTAATAAACGATAAATAAAATTTTCGCTCATAATATATTTTTTGGTTTATGATAATATAGTTCTACATTTGCCTATATCTTTAAAATTACTCATAGGTCTGAAAGTTATGCAGGTAATTACACCGGTCGACAAAAATGGCATAACTAGAGAACCATTTATCCGAATTGGTTCAAGAAAGTTAAAAAAATCCAAGTTAAGTAGCCTGCAACTTCTTACAAAACAATTTTCTATCGGTTCAGGGGTTTCGACGATATCTTACAAAAAAATTCCGAAAAAATTATATTTTTGAGAAAATTTTAAAATTTTTTAAATATCAGCGTAAAGTCTGATCGGTCATGAATAAAATGAGACCATTCCGAAGAAACCCGATGCATAATTTAAAAGGTTGTAGCGAGGAAACCAATCTCTTCTCTTGAAAATTTAAAATTTGCTCTAATTTCTACAAAAACAAACCTTGACAAAAAAATAGTTTTTTCCTTTATTAGTACTCGTAGCAAAAAGAAACCCAACTTTGGCACTTAGAAGTCAGACCCAAAAAAAGTGTCGAGCAGTGTTATTTTTTAATGAAATTCCGTGACATAGTAATCAATCGTTGTAGATTAATAAAATAACCAAACTGATCATAGCTCACCGATTTTGTCCATTAGTTAATTCCCTTACGGCCGCCTATGCCTGCATTGGATGTCATATGCCATTATATCATGGGATGGCGCCCTGTGATTGCTATTTACGGAACACACACTCCGTGTATATTCGGCTTTTGTTTTCTCCCTCCATTTACGCAAAAAAAAAAACAAACCAAACGCTTGAAAGTTTCACTTGTTTTTTTCACTACTTGACCGTTCATTGTTTTTGTCCACTCAATTGTGTGTGTGTGTGTGTGTGTATAATTGCCGTACGTACGTCTATGCGGCCGTCCGTCCGTCTGTCAGTTGGTCTGTCTAACCATTCGTTGTGTACTCCGCGTAATTATACCAAAAACAGTTCAACGACACTTTCTGTTTCATTTCATTACTTCTGTTATGATTTTTTCGCATTTCCTCCTCCCGGGGGGTATGTGTTTTTTACCTCTTCTTCTCCTCTATCTATCATTTGCCGTTTGTCATCAATTACTAACGGTTACAGGGCGAGGGATTGTGAATTATTATCAGAGGAAATATGTACTAAAGGCTACTGTAATTATTAATGCAGCAATACTAATAGATTTCTTTAAATATTTCTCTGAATACTTATTTTTAGAATTTTTAAATGTTGGACACCAGAACGTATGATTGCTATTAATTATTGAGAATTTACTTCAAAATTGTCCTCAAATAAGTTTTACAGAACAAATATTAAACATTTGCATTGCATCTATAAATAGATACATGCAATACTCTCTGGCATTATGATCAAACACGATATATTTTTCTTCAAATTTATATATACTTCAAAGAAATTGTGATTTTGAAAATTCTAATAAAAGCAATTTGGAGGTATTTGTTTCTTTTAAATATTTTTATATTTAAATGAATAATTTTTATAGCTAAAATGCGCTCTATTACAATAATATTAAAATCAGGCATTGAAAGTTTTTCTAAATACTTATTTTTAAAATTTTTCACCGGAACGTATGACTACTATTAATTATTGAGAGGTTTTTGCTAAAACTAACCTCAAATGAATTTTAATAAAACAATATAAAAAAGTTGTACTGCGTTGATATATATAAGTATAGTAATTTCTATCGAAATTTTTAATCATAATAAACATATAATAATTTAAAAGTTTTACTATAAAAAAATAGTTTTCAAAATTTCGAATCCAATTTAAAATCTTTTGATTTCTAAGATTATGCTTTACAAAAAAACGCACAAGGAATTGTATATTTAAAAAATATTTGTAATCAAATCATTCATATTTTCAAGATTTTGATTTATTGAACACCTAATCCTTATGGATTTTCACTAAAATATAGCGACATTTTAGTGCAAATGTATTTATAATTAATCTTCCTGTAAACCTTTATTGTTACCATTTTACAAATATGGACAGGGGAACGTATGATTGCTATTTATTATTGAGTTTTACTAAACACATATTAAAAATTTTTATATGTGTTTAGTAAAACTAAAATAATAATTTTTAGAATTTTTAAATGTTGGACACCAGAACGTATGATTGCTATTAATTGTTGAGAATTTTGATTTAAATTGTCCTCAAATAAGTTTTACTGAACATATATTAAAAATTGGCCTTGCATCTACATATAAATAGATACTTGCAATATTCTCTGGCATAATGTTCAAAACCGACATATTTTTCTATAAATTTTTATATATTTGAAGTATATACAAAATTAATATGATTTCAAAAATTCTAATAAAAGCAATTTGGAAAATATTTATTTATTTTAAATATTTTTAGTATTTAAATGAATCATTTGTATAGCTGAAATACGCTTTATTACAATAAAAATCAGGCATTGAAAGTTTCTCTAAATACTTATTTTTAAAAAATTTGGACACCGGATCGTATGACTACTATTAATTATTGAGCGGTTTTTGCTAAAATAACCCTCAAATGAATTTAATATACCAGTATATATGACTGGGATGTCCATGCCCCTAAAAGGCGTAACTGAATGGAAACCTCATAAATAAAAAACCACAAATATTGTTGAATGACCCTTTACCTGAGCGGATCTCATCCAATATAGCTCTCACATTGCATATAATGTTTTATGGCGGGATACGAACGGCGATAAAACCTCGCCCTCTCTATAATTTTATAATGTCTGACATCAATCCTCATAAAATAAAATGCAAGTACAATGTCTCTTATATGACTCTCTCATATATGGCGAATTCAATATAAGCAAAAACATCATTTAAAAATGGAAAAATATGAAAAAAGATTTTTTTTGAATTTCCCTAACATTTACTAAATGGCTCATAACTTTTACATCTATCCATAGAGTTTTTTCAAATAGACAGTGTATGCTTCGTTATCATGCTGGCTTTTTAAAAATGTGATAAAATAATTTTTTCGACTTTTTTTTCTATTTTTTATGATTTTTTGTTGTACCAGGAAAAAGTGTTCTTTCAAAAAAGAAATCATTTTTTTCTCATATTTTTAACGACTGTTACTAAACCAAAGATTCTATGTGAAAGTGATTTTTGCAGCGTATGTAGCACTCAGAATTCCCTTTAATTTAACGCATAACAATCAATCAGACCTATACTTGATGAATTATGGTCCAAATACCAAATGTACTTTCCGAGAAAGTTGTAATTAAAAAAAAAAAATTTAAAAAAAATGTTTCGTGTTTGTGACACCAAAATACACCAGAAACTGTAATCCACATGCCTTGGATAACATTTTTGTTGCATAGTGTTATTTATTATGGTGATTTTTTCTCCAGCAATTAACTGACTTATAGATGAAATGAAATAAATTTTAAATTGTTTTGATGCTTTTTTGCCCTGTACATATTTATAGCAAAGCACACTACATCATTTTCAAATTGGTAAACAATATTTTGAAAATTTGGTTTTGGTCAATTTAAACATTAATTTTAATATAATATTTTATCCAACACATATTAATTATGATTAATTAAAATTAATTGTGATTGGGAAAAAATTTAAATAAGCAATTTTCAAATGCAGAATGAAATGTAGGTATTGACATCAGAAATCCAAAATAATTCTCACGTCTTTGTATTTTCTAAAGATAATCCAAAAATAATTTCGAAAATACCCAAAAATTTTATATTTTAAATTTTCCCCTATATCTACTGTACTCATAGCCTGGATCCAAAATCCCTTGGCAGTTGAACTTGTAACACCTTACCACACATAAGTAAAAAATGTTTGGAAATTCTAACTTTACGATTGGAGAAAGTATGGTTTAGTTTTGAAATTTTTGTTAAAGAAATGCCCTTTTTCAAAAATATTCTCCATGAAGTTTATACCCAATAGACTTTTGACATAATAGTAATCGATTTAGTTTGCATGATACAGCAAATTGTCAAATGTTGTTAATTCAGAAAAGCTGATGCAAAATACATCAGTATATATTCTGCTCTGATATAAACCAAATATTAGGATAGGGTGGGGAATAAAACTAAAAGGTTAATTTTCAAATGCAGATATCTCTAGAACTGTAACGGTAAAACATTTTAGGGACCTCGATTAGTAGAAACACATTTATCATTATGTATACCCGAGGGGCCCACTTTTTGGCCCTGCAGCCACTGTTTGTTATAGAGGGCGCAAATTTTAAACATAAATTCTCTAGCATCTCTTCTATAAACATGCCATGTTTTGTTGCAATCGGTTGTCTGGTTAATAAACGGCAGAATTAGTTCACTATTTCTTTTTCCCTTCATGTACACCGATGCGTATGATAAATATTAATTATGTTCCATTTCTCTAAAACCGGGCATAACTTCATTATTTACAAATCAATTTTGAAAATTTCAACATAATTTAATAAAGGACATCTGCACTTTTTAGAACACCTGTTAATGTTAATAAAATATTTTTCTAATGTTAATTTTTTTAACTTTTTAAAAAATAATTTTATATTGACGAACATAAAAACTAAATTTTTTCAATCTCCAGTCCTACTAACTTAACTAACTAACTTTTTTCTATCTCCATTCCTGTACTGCAGGATCCAAATGATGTCCGTCACACCTATGTATTTGAATATGGGCATTTCTCCAATGTCGAATGCGAATGGTGCAAAGGTTGATTTTTGCCAATTGTTTGTTTTCAAGATAATTACAATAAACCACCAAGCCATTCGCACGCGACAAAAACAGAAGTCGCTTTCAAAGCAAACCAATCAAACACTGATTTCAGCGAAACCTGAAGGAATATTTTAATGCGACTAAATTTAAAATGTCATGGATTCATGAACCTTAATAATGTTTTTATTTTATTCAAAAATATTAAGTAGTTTATTTTTTATTTAATTTTAATCACATTCGCACGCGACATGTAGCTTGCGACATTTTATTCCATTGTTCTTTTTATGTTTATTTTTTTACTTTTTATGCAACTAGACATCTAAATGTTGATTATAAATGATTTTTAATAAATTCAATATATTTTCACAACAAAAATTATTTTTCTTATATCCCTTAAATATAAATCAAGATTTGAAAGAGAGACCATTAATCAGATAATAACATGCAAAACAAATGTTTAAAACATAAATTTTGCAATTATTCGAATTTGCATTCAAATATTTTAAAATGTGTTATGAATAAATGTAAATGAAAATTTGTTAAATTTGATAGATTCCCTATAAAAAAGTAGCAAAACAACATACTTTTATAGACTTTAAATTTTTTGGCTGCGGTTGACATCTCGTTGGAAATGCCCATATGTTACTCTCCTAGGTTTAAAAACCAAAACTCATCAGTAAAGCAAAAGGGTCAATCATTAATTTTGAAAATTTCATGGAAGTCGTAAGTGGTTATGTATTTGTAAATACAATAGTTGGGACATTTTATTCAAATTTTGCTGAATATTATTTATAGTTAATTTATCGATAATAATAAACTGGCCATATGCTGTAGTTTTACTATTCAATATTTTTTGCTTCGAACTTTGTAACTAACCACAAATATTGTTGCTGCTGCCGCCTCTATGAACTAAAGTAAAAACATTGTTTATTAACAAAATGCATACCACCAGTCCAGACCACCGGAATTCCCACAATACATTACACACAAATACATATAACAGCGGAGTAGTGGAGATAAAAAGAACAAGTCCATTTTCGATAAATTATCGAAATTTAAATCCATGACATACACGTCAAACGAGTGATACAATACATTTAAAAGAAATTCTATCAATTTATAGAGTACTCAATATTCCATAAATTGGTAACGACAAAAACTATTACAAATTTCGATAAATACGAGTATGTAAACATCGATATGGAATATTTCGAGATTATATAGTTATCGATGTTCATATACACGTCTTTTTCTCTTTCGATAAATATGTAAAAATTCGATATAGATTAAATCGAAGATATACAGCATAACATAATCCGATTTCGATAAAAAATGTTTATCGAAATATCCGTTCGAATTTTTACATGTATATCGATATTATTATTATTATTTTCTTTACCATTTTATAGTAGATGTCCTCTTCCATAAAATCAAACAAAATTTTTAATAGTATGACATTATTTAAAATTTTCGATAACAACATTTCTTTGATAGCAACATCTTTTATCGATAAATATGTAAAAGCATATTCTGATTTCGATAAAAATAAATTTATCTAAATTTCCATTCGAATTTTTACATGTTTATCGAAATTTTTATTATTTTTTCTTTGTCATATTATAGACTATTTCCTCTTCCAAAAATAAAAAGACAATTTTTAATCGTATGACTTTATTTCAAGTTTCGATATCGATAAATATGTAAAAGCAAAATCCACTTTTCGAATTTGTTTGTGTTTTTATTATTGCTTTCTTTACCATATTATAGCATATATTTCATCGTATGACTTTATTTAAAATATCGTTAACAAATTTTTTTGGATAACATTGTCTATCGATAAATATGTAAAAGCATAATCTGATTTCGATAAAAAAATTTATTGAAATTTCAATTAGAATTTTTATATGTTTATCGAAATTTTCCTTATTGTTTTCTTTACCATAATATGGAAGATGCCCTCTTCCATAAATTGAAGGATACTCTATAATTGAAGGATACTCTTTAATCTTGAATTTGAAACTTCGATAACATTTTTTTGAAAATTGACTTGTTCAATTTTACCCAACCGACGATATGATCCAACCATTTGTCTCCATGGAGCCATTGATGAATAGCCACTCCATTCCTTTTAATTCACATCCAATAAATGTCTCATCTATGCAATGCAATCATAAAGAAATGTCGTTAATAATTTTTACTGCAATTATTTACTGTGATCATTTTTTTTTGCTTTTAGTTTCTTTGTTATCATTTTATAATTACGCAAACTTTTTTGCTACAAACGATTTCATAATGAAAGCCGGACGGGCGTCCCAGTGCTTATCTGATGAAAAGCTTTTACAATGTTGGCAAATCAGATTTCATTTGGAATTTCTTATCGCTGAAATGAAATAAATTTTCAAATATTTTTGATGCTTTTTTCCACTATACCTATTAACAATAATAAATAATGTTAATACACCATTTCCAAGTTGGGGAAAAATTTTTTGGAAAATTTGGTTTCGGGCACCAGGACCAGACAAGAACCTTTGATTAAAATTAATTGCGATTAATTAAAATTAACAATGATAGGGAAGAAAATTAAAAAATCAACTTCCAATTGCAGACAGAAATGTAATAAAAAAATTTTACAGAAGAATATAATTCAATGAAATTGACATCAGAAATCAAAAATAATTCGCGCGTTATTATATTTTGCAAAAGTTAATCCAAAATTCTCAAAATAAATTTGAAAATTCTCAAAAATTTGATTCTTTAATTTTTCACTATATCTATTGTACTCTTAACAGGGCTCAAATTCCCTTTGCAGTGTAACTTGTAACACCTTATCACATATAAAAAAATTATAAATTTGAAGCCAATCGCAAGATTGGAGAAAATGTGGCTTAGTTTTGAAATTTGTTTTAACTGGTAATTATTGAACCCTTCTTTTTCGAAAATATTCTCCAGGAAGTTTCCTTTAAGATGAATATAAATACTTTTTCTACAACACCAAAATACAACATATACTTTTTTCGCAAAAAATACAAAATATTACTTCAAATAGAATCGAATAGTATCTAGATCTTTATGAGATAACTCTTACCCGTAAAAAATGTTTAGACCTCGGTTAGTAGAAAGCACACATTTAACATTACGTATACCCGAGGTGGCACACTTTGAGGCGCTGTAGCTTCACTTCTGTATTAGATAGAAGGCCGCAAATTTTATTTCTAGTACCTCTTCTACAAACATGCCAAGTAATGCCGCAATCGGTTGTCTGGTTAAGAAACGGCGGAATTATGTTCGCTTTTTTCGAATCCTTCGCATTGTGCATTGGTGCGAATGACAAATATTAATTATAATTAATTCGAAAAAAGGGAACATAATTCCGCCGTTTTTTAACTTGGCATGTTATGTTCAATTTCTCTAAAACCGGACATAACTTTGTTATTTATCAACCTATTTTGATAATTTCAACAGATTTTAATAAAGCACATCTGCACTATTTTTAACAACCGTCAATGTTAATAAAATATTTTAATAATTTTAATTTTTATTTTAGAAACCATTTTAAAATTTAATTTATATTTATAAACATAAAAAGTGGGCTTATTTTTAAAATGATTGTAATTTTTTAAAATTTTTGTCTACATCTTCAATTCAATTAACGTTCCTTTAATTCACACCCAATACATGTCCCACCTATGTAATACAATCTTAAAGAACTTTCCTTAATAAGTTTTATTTTTCATATTCTCCACAACTTAACGAGGAATTAATCTCACTATTCCCAAAATGAATTTGAAATAACAAAATAAAAACATTTTTGTTTTTTCCCAATATCAACAATACTTCTGAAAATTGTTGATCCTTTCGTTTTTCAAAAAAATTCCACAAGCAGTTTTTTTCGGAAAAATTAGTCTTAGTAGGTATATCTTATCGAATTTTTGTTATCATATTTGCTATAAGATGTAAACAAAAACAAAACAATAACTGCAAAGTAACACTCATTTAACATTATGTATACCTGAGGTGGCGCACTTCGAGGCCCTGTAGCTACGCCACTGAATATTATAGAGAGAGAAAATTTTAAACTTAAATTCTCTAGTACCTCTTCTACAAACGTGCCAAGTTTTGTCGCAATATCTTGTTAAGAAACGGCGGAATTATTTATTTATTTCGAATTCCACGTACTGTGCACTGGTGCGTATGACAAATATTAATTATGTTCCATTTCTCTGAAACCGTGCATAACTTCGTTATTTATCAATCTAATAAAGAACATCTGCAAAATTTTGCAGCAGCTGTTAATTTTAATAAAATATTTTTCTAATTTAATTTTTTTAACCATTTACATATGTCCATTTTCTATCGCCATTTCTCCAATACATCCTCCTAACTCACATCCAATAGATGTCCCACCTATGCATTATAATTGTAAAGATATAAATGTAAATATTTTTTATTGCAATTATTTATTGGTTTTCTACAGAAATTATCTTATGAAAAGCTTTTAATAAGCTGGCAAATCATATTTCAATTGGATGTGACTTAAGAAGAAATATACAAAAAAACAAGTAAGAAAGTTCAGTCGGGAAAACCGACTTACGAATCCCCTCACCTTCAGTCCCAAAAATATTCGTATATTTTTTTTTTAATTAAGTTCTTTTCAATTTAAATTTAATTTAATAACTTTAAGTACGCGCTGGTATTAAAGTTATAAGCCGTTAACTGTTGCTTCAAAATAGAACATTTGTGTGGGAGGTACCAAATGGGGCGTGCCAATGATGCCCACTTTTCAATGGACTATAGATACTTTTATCAGAGAATCAATACTTCACTAAATTTTAACCCTTTGTGAGGGAGGTACTAGAAGGAGTGTTCCAATATGGCCCATCTTCGAACTTAGCCTGAGATAGAAAAAATATTATTACATACCAAATTTGAAGTCAATCGGTTATTCCTTTAGAGAGTTATCGTGCGCTCCAGACAAACTGACGGACGGACATTGCTCAAATTACTTAAAATGTACTAAAACGGATTTCCGCCTAACATACTTGGGGTCATAGGTCACTTCTTCGATGTGTTACACGTTTGGCTCGTAGCAAATTATATATACCCTCCTCTCTAAGGTGAGGGGATAATTAAAAATTAAAATCAAATTGAATATAGAAAATATTTTATTTTTGTCAATCTAAAATTATTTTTTAAAGGGTTAAAGAATTAGTTTATATTTTTTATAAGTTTTGTCGCAATCAGTTGTCGTTTAAGAAATAACAGAATTATTTCTCTTTTTCGATTTCCTCTCCCTGTGCACCGCTGCGTATGACTAATATTAATTATGTTTAATTTCTCGAAAACCGGGCATAACCTCGTTATTTATCAATCGATTTTGAAATTTTAAACAGAATTTAACAAAAAGAACATTGGCTCTATTTTGCAAAAGCTGTTAATGTTAATAAAATATTTTGATTATTTTAACTGTAACTATTTTTAATTTTAAAATTTGGTTAATAATTTTTTTTTGCAATTACTTATTATGGCGATTTTATTGATTTTCTCCAGAAATTATGTAATGAAAAGTTTTTGAAATGCTGACAAATAATATTTCAAATCAATTTCAGAATAGAAAACATTTATAGCAGTAGTAAGAAATCTTTTATTATACCCTCACTTTAGTGTGACGAGGGTATATATCATTTGCTACGGAAAAAAGTGTAACACGTCGAAGGAGTGACCTAAGACCCCAAGTATGTTCGGAGGAAATCCGTTTTGGGTAATTTTAAGTCGAATGAGCAATGTCCGTCCGTCTGTCTGTCTGTCTGTCTGTCTGTCTGTCTGTCTGTCTGTCTGTCTGCTGGCTGGTGCGCACGATAACTCTCGAAAGGAGTAACCGATTGACCTCAAATTTGGTATGTGGTAATATTTTTTTCTATCTCCGGCTAAGTTCGAAGATGGGCCATATTGGTCCACTCCTTCTAGTACCTCCCCCACAAAGGGTTACAATGTTGTGAAATATTGATTCTTTAATAACTGCTATACTACTTATTCGAATCTTTTGAAATTCAACACATAGTATTTGCTTATTAGTCGTTATCAACTCGAGGAAAATGGGCGAAGTCGCCACGTCCCTTTTGGTACCTCCCACACAAATGCACCATTTTGCACCAAAAGTTAACAGCTTATAACATTAATAACAGTGTATAAAAATACTTGAAATTTTGTACAGTATTATGCTTTTATATTGCCTACAGTCCAGGGAAAAATGGGTGTTGTTGTCACGCCCCTTTTGGTACCTCCCACACAAAGGTACCTTTTTTCACCAAAAGTTAACAGCTTATAACATTAAAACCAGTGTATGAAAATACTTGAAATTTTGTACAGTGTAATGTTTTTATAGTGTCTATAGCCCTGTGAAAAATGGGCGTTATTGCCACGCCCCTCTTTGTACCTCCCACACAAAGTGCCCAAATCATATCACAATTTAATGTCTCATAACGTGCACATAAATGCTTATAAGTCGGCACAGTGCAATGAATTTAAAGTATCTAATGTTCAGCAAAAAAAAGGTGTATTTGATAAACCCATTCTGGTACCTCCCACACAAATTGACAGAATAATTCGAGTAATATTTAATATTACATTACTCACAAAGTGAGGGTATACCTTAGTCGGTTTACCCGACTGAAACTTTCTTACTTGTTTTTTTTTCATAAAACTTCAATTACAATGTAGGTAACTTAAATATAAAATTAAACAAAAGATTTACGGCATTGACATACAAGTCGTTAGCCAGAAAGACCATAAGTAATTGTAAACAACTATATTTTTCTAGTTAAATTCGTTTATTATAATTTTCCTATATTTCACGGCAGCTTCGGGATATGCTACAAGTTTATTCCAGTCTAGGTCTTGTCTTCCATCTAGTATACTTATTATTTAATCCTCCATTAATAATGGTTTACCAAAGAATTGTAACTTGTATTCTCTTAGAATCGGACAGAATCCAAGGAAATGTAAAATTGTTTGGGGCACTCTCATATTACATAGAGTACAAAGTTCAGTTTCGTTTACATTTATTTTGTGAGCGTTACTGTTGAGATAGATTAGATCACATCTAGCTTTGAATATCCATGATATCTCCCTCCTCGTGTATTGACCGTTGAAATAAAGTATGCCTCTTGAGTGGTCTAGCTTTCTGTAGAAGCGTGAGCTACTATTTATTGCTCCTTGTATATTAGTAGCCTTGTTTTTGGATGTTAAATATTGAACTATTGCATTTGCCATATGATTCCAATCATCTCTGTTGACATTTTCACCTATCGGTTGTATGTTCATTTCTTGATTTAAACTATTGAAATGTTTTGCCCAAAGTATATTTTTCCTTAGTATGATATACGACAATTGTTTAGGAAGCCTATTGTTATTGTACTGGAAAATGGTTCTACAAATGTATTTTATGTGTAAATGTAACATATATATGTGACTTTCATCTAGATCGGCCTCTATGTATGTACAGAGCATAGTTCGGAGTTGAATCTGGTAGATCTAAAACCATTTTCATGAAAAATCGTTGGACCTTATCCACTTCATCACAATATGTAGAACCCCATATTTGTGCTGCATATGACTGCACGGATCTACAGACAGCTGAATACAAGGACCATTTCTGTTGTAGCGAAACTTCGTCCTTTTTTAAAAAGTTTTCCAGGTTAATTTCATAGCGCTCTTTGCCTGGATATTACGGTTTTGTACGTGCTTCGTAAGCGTCATTTGGGGCGTGATTATTACCCCAAGGTAGTTATATTGGAATACAATTTCTATTTCTTCCCCTTGAAAAGTCCATTTATCTTGGGAAGAGAGTCTGCCTCCTTTTCTGAGCACCATTATCTTCGACTTATCCATATTTACCTCAAGGTTCCAATCCACGATTCCAATAAGATTCCAGCTTATGGATCATTTCCTGCAAAACTTTTGGATTCTCTGCCATAATGACAATATCGTCAGCATACATTAATACCCGTATGTTTAAATTTTCTATATGAAGTCCGCCTTCCAACGAGTTGTGCAGATCGTTAACATACAGAGCAAAAAGTAACGGAGATAGTAGGCATCCTTGCTTTACTCCACAATTTGTATCGAAATATTCGAAGAGCTCTTCACCGGTCCACACTGCCGACTGGGTATTCTGATAGATATTTTCGAAAACATTTATATGTTTGTCAATATAAGATTTTTTTTTAAAAAGTTGAAAATTAATATTTATAAAAATATTTTATTAACATTAACAACTGGGGCAAAATATGTTGCAAATGTCCTTTATTAAATTATGTTAAAATTTTCAAAATCCCTTAATAAATAACGAAGTTTGGCCGGTTTCAGAGAAATGGAGCATAATTAATATTTATTATACGCACCAGTGCACAGTGCGAGGAATTCGAATGTAGCATTTCAGATTTGAGCAAAAATAATTTTGTGTTACTTAGATTGAAAATTCGAAATCGAAGAATCGAGATAAAAAGGGAATATATCTAAATTTCGACATCATTCTGGTTTCTGTTAAATATTAGAGAAATATGGATTTTATATCGGTATATAGGTAAATATGAGGACCTTAACGAAATCTGAACCGATTTTTTTAGATTGAACAGTGTTAATGGGGAATATATTTAAATCTGAATCAATTTTCTTTATATTTATATATTTATGCAAAATCGTATGTAAATCTGATGATAAATGCTGATTCTATAGAGCTTAGACTCCATATCGGCATATACGTATATCTGGAAGCTATATCGAAATCTGCAAAGTGTGGCATCTATAGCGCGTAGATGCCAAGTCGGAATGTACAAATATGTATATGAGTCATCATTTGAGCCGATTTTGGCCAAATTCGAAGGGCTTCTCCCCAAACGTGACTAACTGATTTTAGCCAAGTTTCATCAAGATCGCAGTAAAATTCCGACATCCTCAGAAGGGCAGACAGACGGAGGGACAGAAGGTCCAATATGGTTAGATCGAATCTGCCGGTGATTCTGAGTCGATCGGTATATTTTAAGCTGGATCTAGATCCAATATATCTGGGGTTACTAACATCTGGACCATTTTGCAATTTTGATTTCTTCTTTTCCAGCTATGTCCCTTTAAAGCATATGATTAAAATTTGTTGAATATAATTATCATTATGAATGAGAACACTCTTATTTAAAAATGTTATATTTATTGCCAAAATTAATTCAAAGAAACTTTTGTTTTACTAAATTTCTCTGTGCAGCCACTGATGCGTATGATAAATATTAATTATGTTCCATTTCTCTGAAACCGGTTATAAAATCCTTATTTAGCAATCGATTTTGAAAATTTCAACAGAATTTAATAAAGAAAATTTGCAAAATATTTTGCAATAATAGTTCATGTTAATAAAATATTTTTATAATATTAATTTTCAGCTATAAAAAATAATGTTATATTGACTCTAAAGTATATTCGAAGAAAACCACCGTTTTCACTAAATTTCTCTGTGATATCACCGGTGCGGATGATAAATATTTATTATGTTCCATTTCTCTTAAACCGGGCATAATTTCGTTACATATCGATCGATTTTGAAAATTTTAACAGAATTTAATAAATAATATTTGAAAAGTATTTTTCTACAGTATTTAATGTAAATAAAATATTTTTAAAATTTTAATTTTTAGCTATTTAAAGAATAATTTTGTACTGTCTCAAAAATTTATTCGAAAAAAAATTAATTAACTCTAAAATTTATTCGAAAAAAAAACATCGTTTTCGTTAAATATCTTTGTGATATCACCGGTGCGTATGATAAATATTAATTATGGTTCCATTTCTCTGAAACCGGGCTTAATTTTGTTACATATCGATCGATTTTGAAAACTTCAAGAGAATTTAATAAAGGACATTTAAAATTTTTTTTTACAGTTTTAAATGTTAATAAAATATTTTTATAATTCCAATTTTCTGCTATCTAAAAAATAATTTTATATTAATTCGAAAATGTATTCGAAAAAACAGCCGTTTTCGCTAAATTTCTCTGTGATATCACCGGTGCGGTGCGTATTATAAATATTAATTATGTTCCATTTCCCTTAAACCGGGCAAAATTTCGTAACATATCGATCGATTTTGAAAATTTTATGAGAATTTAATAAAGGACATTTAAAAAACTTTTTCACAGTTTTAAATGTTAATAAAATATTTTTATAATTCCAATTTTCTGCTATCTAAAAAATAATTAGAAAATTTATTCGAAAAAACAGCCGTTTTCGCTAAATTTCTCTGTGATATCACCGGTGCGTATGATAAATATTAATTATGTCCCAATTCTCTGAAACCGGACATAATTTCGTTACTTATCGATCGATTTTGAAAATTTCAAGAGAATTTAATAAGGAACATTTGCAAAATAGTGTGCGATAATAGTTAATGTTAATAAAAAATTTTTATAATTTAAATTTTCAACTATTTAAAAAATAATTTTATATTGACTCCAAAATGTATTCGAAACAAAACACAGTTTTCTTTAAATTTCTCTGTGATATCAGCGGTGCATATGATAAATATTAATTATGTTCCATTTCTTTGAAACCGGGCATAACTTTTTTACGTATCTGTCAATTTTGATCATTTCAATAGAAGTTAATAAAGAACATCTGAAGTCTGCAACAGCAATTAATGTCAGTAAAATATTTTTATAATTTTATTATTCACCTATTTAAAAATTAAATAAGGAAAATCTATTTTAAAAATTATTTTAATTTATCCTATCTTTTTCTTCTATCTTTTCAGGTAAATATTACAATTTTAATTAATACTTGTATTTCACATAGGGGTGAGTTATTAATTTATTATTCCTATAGCTACTTCATTACGGCGAAGAATACCATCAGAGAAATTTCGCTGTAATTCTTTTAACAAATCTCATAACGATAAGATAGAAGTTTATATTTATTTGCCTTTTTTGCTGCTTCGTTGAATGACAAAACTTCTGAAATTTATAGAAAAGAATTTTTTTGCTAGAATCCAAGTAGGTCTAAAGCTTTTTTCAACGTTTCTTATCTATCACTAGAGGTCATTACCAAAACGGGCAAACGAAAAAAATCAACAATTCATCGAAAATGCTAGGCAAACATTCACCTAATCTTATCTTAGCCAAAAAAGTAATGATTTCATTCATACGACACAACGAAGGGTAAACAATTTAGGTAAATATTTTAGATATTAAATTTTAAATAAACGTTTTTTTCGCTTTCTAAAAATAATTTCTAGCTAATCTTTTACAGCTATTCAAAGTCACGTTGAAAATTAAGATTTCTTTCTATTTGCATTACAACCGCACTAATCATCATCAGTTAGACAGACAGACGGACGGACACACTTCATTTGAAGGGCAAATTTGTTAGCTGAAAATAAAAATGCAAACAAAACAAAATAATTACCCCTAAATGATAGTGGCATTACGTAATTTGGCCAGGCCAATAAAATTATTATGGCTTTAACCCGGAAAATCACTTAAATAATCGTACAAATTACTTTGAAAAGAATACCCAACGCACTTGCATGTACATACATACACAGTGAGGGTCAAAAATGTGTGAACACCTGGAAAATTATATAAAATTCAATCCAAGTATTTGAAATTTTTGAAAGTCTATGGAAATTAACACATTCAGTTACAAAGTAATAACTGATGATCGGGTCACAGACTTTTCACAAAAATCAGAAGAGGAAAACAAATTAATTGATATTTGTGCACTTCTGATCCTCACTGTATCGTATTCGCCCCTGTACGGTGGACAATTAATTATCTATCTATGGCGAGGAGATAGTACGGCACTGACTGTTGGCATTGCCTAAAAGTAGCCGGCAGATAAGAGAATATTTTCCGAAAATGTTAATAAATAAAACCGATGTCTTATCACCGGGGGAGGTGATGATATACATACTCGCATGTATGTATGTCACGACCATATGACTCTTGAATTGAACTACAAATATGTTTGTACGTCATTAGGTAGATTTTTTGGGTGAGTTATTGGTGCGGAAGATTAAATATTAATAATGACTCTGTAGAAAAAAATTGAATGTCATAAAACTGTAGAAACGATCCTTTTTTTAAATAAATATCAACTAAATCCAAAGAAAATAGCATTTCTAATATGTGGGCACTGGGACGTATGAGTAATATTAATAAGACACCGTAGCGTATAACTTATATTAATTATATGTTGCAGAACTCTATACAAAGCTTTGTGGATATTTCGTACCCTCACTTTGGCGAAGGAGAGTGTATATCATTTCCTCCATGTACAAGTGTTATAACGGGTTTTCCAATAGGGATGATATGATTTTGAAGTGACGTTTCGGCCATTTGTAATATGTCATGATCTGTCATTTGTTTTTCATTGTATTCAGTAGTGTTTACAATTTCATCATGGAGAGATATACGCAAGAACAACGTTTACAAATTATTCAGTTTTATTATCAAACTAACCGTTCTCCAATTGCAACTTTTCGTGCGTTAAGGCCATTTTTTTAAAAATAAAAAAACACTTTCCAGTCGGCCTACGAACTTGACGCTCTCGTTAAGAGCTATCTTTTTGTCATTGACCGATTCCCGATCCGACGTACCGTTAAGGAGCTAGGGCAAAAATAAACCTTCCGTTCACATTTGAAAATGATGCTAAGTCCATTTTTTTATATAAAAAAAACACTTTCCAGTCGACCTACGACCTTGACACCCATGAGCAATATTTTAGCTCCCGTTAAAGCTATCTTTTTGCCATTGACCGATTCTGGCTACGTGCCACACAGCAAATGAAACAATTGAATTCTTGCGAGAAAAGTTTGGAGATTCGATTATTTCAAGAAATTGTGATATTTAATGGCCTCCAAGAAGTTGTGATTTAACACCATTAGACTATTTCTTGTGGGGATATTTGAAGTCATTGGTCTTTCGAAATAAACCAGACTCTCTTCAAGCTTTACAAGTCAATATTGAACGTGCCATTCATGACATACGACTTGATTTAGTGGAAAAAGTGCTCGAAAATCGGGTTCATCGAATTCGTTCCTGCAGAAGAAGTCGTGGAGGCCATTTGAATGACGTTTTATTTAGAACTTAATTGTATCGATTGTACTTCACATTAAATAAAAAACTTTTGAATTTCCTTAACAATAAGTGTGTTTTTTTTTAAGAAATCATATCACTCTTATTGGAAACCCCTGTATAATTATAAATGAATGACTCTACAATGACTCTTAATTAATATTATACAATGGAGCGTATCATTAATATAAATTTAACACTGGGACGTATGAATACTATTAATTATAAATAATTTCAATGTAATCATACGTAACTTGTAAATTTATCAAGGTTTTTTTTTAATTTAATCTAGAGCCAGGACAATATTTCAGTTAAATTCATAATGCTTGCAACCGACAGATTTCTATAAATATAAATTGAATTCCGGCAGTTATTTCTATAAAAATATTGGAAATAATACTCAAATTTTTTTCTAAGTGATATATGGGCAAGACACAAAAACAGCCCACAACCCAAAAATTTTTGGAATTCATCAAACATATCTCCTAAAAAATAATAAATTTTACGATAATCCATTAAAAAATTTTAGAAATTTCAGCCATTTTTGCAAATAAATCCGACTCAGTTTTCCCACTTTCCATATTTTGAACAAAAATTCCGTCTAAATCGTCTTTTTTTGTTTCAATTCTTTACCTCTAGAAAGAATGAATAATATGTGCAGGGTTTTCCAATAAAAGTGATAAGATTTCTTTAAAAAAAAAAACACACTTATTGTTAGGGAAATTCAAAAGTTTTTTATTTAATGTGAAGTACAATCGATACAATTAGTTTCTAAATAAAACGTCATTCAAATGGCCGCCACGACTTCTTCTGCAGGGACGAATTCGATGAACCCAATTTTCGAGCACTTTTTCCACTAAATCAAGTCGTATGTCATGAATGGCACGTTCGATATTGACTTGTAAAGCTTGGAGAGAGACTGGTTTATTTCGAAAGACCAATGACTTCAAATAACCCCACTAGAAATAGTCTAATGGTGTTAAATCACATCTTCTTGGAGGCCATTCAATATCACAATTTCTTAAATAGTCAAATCTCCAAACTTTTCTCGCAACAATTCAATTGTTTCATTTGCTGTGTGGCACGTAGACACAATCGGTCAATGGCAAAAAGCTCTTAACGAGAGCTAAAATATTGCTCATGGGTGTCAAGGTCGTAGTTCGACTAGAAAGTTTTTTTTTGGATTTTAAAAAAAAATGGACTAAGCATAATTTTCAAATGTGAACGGAAAGTTTATTTTTGCTGTAGCTCCTTAACGGTATGGCGGATCGGGAATCGGTCAAAGGCAAAAATATAGCTCTTAACGAGAGCTAAAATATGTGTGTCAAGGTCGTAGTACGACTGGAAAGTTTTTTTTTTTGATTTAAAAAAATGGACTTAGCGCATGAAAAGTTGCAATTGGAGAACGATTATTTTGATAATAAAACTGAATAATTTGTAAACTTTGTTCTTGCGTATATCTCCTCATGATGAAATTGTAAACACTACTGAATACAATGAAACACAAATGACAGATCATGACCGAAACGTCACTTCAAAATCATATCATCACTATTGGAAACCGAGTTATATGTAAATTAGACATGGGAGCGTATCATTAATATAAATTGAACACAGGGACGTATGAACAATGTTAATTCTAAATAATTCAAAGAAATCAGTCATAGCTTGCTTATTTATCGGTTTATTTTCAAAATTTAAACTAAAATAAAAACTGAATACCGACATCTGTTAAATTGGAGTAACCGATATATTCGATATATCACTTAATAAATAATATGTCAATCATATTAAGTAAAATCATTTCATTCCATTTATATATATTCAGCAAATTCCTTCAAGAACATAGGCTGTCTACATAGAATCTCCATTGGATTCGGTCTGTTGCTATTCCATTCCATTTCCTTTCACAAATCTCTCGTCTTATTATCGTTCCGATTTTATTGAAAATAATAACAAATTATTACCCCCATTTATAGTTCTCACGTGTCTCCGAAAATTATCATATGTGAATATATTCATATAAAATCTCTGATCTGAAAAGTTGTTACATTTAACACATGCAATAATTGCATAACCATCATCAGGTCTCTTGTTAAACTGGGGATACAAGTAGTTTCTTTCCAATGTTTTTTTTATAAACAATTACTTACCAATAATCACGAAATTGCGGTCAGTCATGAGTTATTTTTTAACACATTAGCCTGTGTTATTTTTAACAAAGCCAAAAGCGAAAAATAAAAAAAACAATTGTTCTCCCTAGAAACTCAACACTAGATTCTGAGCCAAGAATTGAACCCGGCAGAAAACAAAAACAACCCAAGAAAACAGGTTAATATTAAAATTGTCTTGAATTATTTGGAATATGGTCTATACATTCATCCACCCGTCTGTCTGTCTGTCCGTCCCTCCGTCCGTCTGTCGGTCTTACCTATTAGCATTGAAATGTAAATTAATTGTGAAACTTTAAGAAACACCGAAAAAAACAGCCAACAACGTTAATTGTTTGCCATAATAATATTCAACGAATATGTATGACTACATCATACAATTGTCTTATAGCCGAAAGTATTTTTGTTTTCGAATTATTTTAGAAAAAAGGCAAAACAAATTCCAATACAAACAATGGCGTATTGAAATTGAGATTAGATATTTGTCTACCTTAAATGAGTTCGAAAATGTGTGTGTATACATTCTGTCTAGAATTGTACATTTTCAAGCGGTTTTTAAATTAAAGTAATGACACAGTGCAAGGTTAAAATGGTTCTATGAGCATTAGCACATAAGTTCAATTAAATTTGTTGTTCTACGCTCTTTTCTGGAAATGTTTATCAGACCGTGTAGTCAGGAGTTGTAAAATACTCTGTATGTCAAGTTTAATTAAAACGACCTAAAACGGATATCCACCGAACATACTTAGGGTCTTAAGGCACTCCTTAAAATTAAAAATTAAATATTAAAAATTAAAAATTAAAAATTTAAAAATTAAAAATTAAAAATTAAAAATTAAAAATTAAAAATTAAAAATTAAAAATTAAAAATTAAAAATTAAAAATTAAAAATTAAAAATTAAAAATTAAAAATTAAAAATTAAAAATTAAAAATTAAAAATTAAAAATTAAAAATTAAAAATTAAAAATTAAAAATTAAAAATTAAAAATTAAAAATTAAAAATTAAAAATTAAAAATTAAAAATTAAAAATTAAAAATTAAAAATTAAAAATTAAAAATTAAAAATTAAAAATTAAAAATTAAAAATTAAAAATTAAAAATTAAAAATTAAAAATTAAAAATTAAAAATTAAAAATTAAAAATTAAAAATTAAAAATTAAAAATTAAAAATTAAAAATTAAAAATTAAAAATTAAAAATTAAAAATTAAAAATTAAAAATTAAAAATTAAAAATTAAAAATTAAAAATTAAAAATTAAAAATTAAAAATTAAAAATTAAAAATTAAAAATTAAAAATTAAAAATTAAAAATTAAAAATTAAAAATTAAAAATTAAAAATTAAAAATTAAAAATTAAAAATTAAAAATTAAAAATTAAAAATTAAAAATTAAAAATTAAAAATTAAAAATTAAAAATTAAAAATTAAGAACTAAAAATTAAAAGTTAAGAACTAAAAATTAAAAATTAAAAATTAAAAATTAAAAATTAAAAATTAAAAATTAAAAATTAAAAATTAAAAATTAAAAATTAAAAATTAAAAATTAAAAATTTCACAAAAAACACTTTCCAGTCGACCTACGACCTTGAGCAATATTTTAGCGTTAATAGCTATCTTTTTGCCATTGACCGATTCCCGATCCGACGTACCGTTAAGGAGCTAGAGCAAAAATAAACATTCCGTTCACACCTCAAAATGATGCTGTCCATTTTTTTTTAATCAAAAAAAAAACACTTTCCAGTCGACCTACGACAAGAGCAATATTTTAGCTCTTGTTAAGAGCTATCTTTTTGCCAATGATCAATTGTGGCTACGTGCCACACAGCAAAGGAAACAATTGAATTGTTGCGAGAAAAGTTTGAAAATTCGATTATTTCAAGAAATTGTGATATTGAATGGCATCCAAGAAGTTGTGATTTAACACCAATTTAACACTATTTCTTGTGGGGTTATATGAAGTCATTGGTCTTTCGAAATATACCAAACTCTCTTCACAAGTCAATATTGAACGTGCCATTCATGACATACGACCTGATTTAGTAGAAGTAGTGCTCGAAAATTGGGTTCATCGAATTCGTTCCTGCAGAAGAATCGTGGAGGCCATTTTAATGAAGTTTTATTCTGAATTTAATTGTATCGATTGTACTTCACATTAGAAAAAAACTTTTGAATTTTCTTAATAAGTGTCTTTTTTTAAAGAAATCATATCAATCTTATTGGAAAACCATATACATCTTGACTGAATAATAATATAAAATAAAACAAAATAAAAACTGTTAAGAAAATGTCAGTCGGGTAAACCGAGTAATGTAATACGAACGAATTAATCTGTCAATTTTTATGGGAGTTACCAGAAGCGGTTTAACAAATACACCTATTTTTCGCAGAACAGTATATACTTCAAATACATTGTACTGCATAAACTTGTAAGCGTTTATGTGCACTGGTATATTAACGTTATTATCTGTTCAATTTTGGTATTATTTGGCCATTTTGTGTGGGAGCTACCAAAAGGGGCCTAATGATAACGCCAATTCTTCACAGGGCTATAGGTACTTTAAAAGCATTACACTATAGAACATTTTGTAGTATTTTCGTACATTGGCACTCACGCTTTAAGCTTTTAACTTTTTGGTACAAAATGGTCCATTCGTGTGGGAGGTACCAAAAGGGGCGTGGCAAAAGCCCCCATTTTTCAGTGGACTGTTGGTACTATAAAAACATTACACTGCACAAAATTGCAAGTATTTTTATGCACTGGTATTACGGTTATAAGCTGTTAACTTTTGGTACAAAATGGTCCATTTTTGTACATAGAAAAACATTTAATTAGAATAATTGAGTTTATTAAATTACCATTGAATTAATTATACAATTTTGTTTACAGGTTCAAAATTAAATAATAATAAAAAATATAAATTTGTAAAAATATTATCCGCCTATCCCGTATACTTCTTTGCATAAATATAATTTAAATTCATAGAATCGAAAATTAATTAAAAAACAAAAGCAAGCTTATCATTTAATGAAAGTGGATGTGTGTGTGTGTTTGTAAATTCGTGGTCTATGTGACTTGGCAAATATAAACTTGCGGCAAATGTCCGGCTGTCTGTCTCTCTGTCTGCTAGTGGTCAGCAGCACGATATGGCACAGTAGTATCTGAAATAAAATTTCACTTTTAAAATTCGTTTGCCCTCTGTCTTTCAAAAGAAATGATCAAACAAATCTCTATAAAACCTCACGGGGTTATTGTCAAACAAATGTCAGAACAATTTATGTAAATTTTTAACATCTTTAGCTTTATTGTTCGATTTTTCTCCCCAAGAAAACATTTAATTTTTAATACAACCTTTACCAAGCCTGAGAAAACTTTGAAGATGACAACAAATACACTTAATTTTAGAAAAAAAGAAAATCTAAATATTAAAAATAGCTTTTGTTGAAAACTATTTTTAGCCATAAACATTTTTAAGTTGTAGTCTTGTCTTAATGGTGTGTATTAGTTGTCTTAATGTTGTTTTAAGAGTCTACCGTCTGTCTGTCCATCTTCGTTTCGTCTTGGCCGATGGTTTAGTGAAAGGCTTTCAATTGGTCACATTTCAAAACGTATCGATTGTCGTTGCATTTTAATGACACTAATTAAGTATTTTTGTTTATAATTTTGTTTGTTTTTGCTGTCCAGTCTTTCTTAGGAATGGTTAAGTAAAATTTTAATTTCTCATTGCGTTGTCGCGTCGTTAAAAATAAATTGTTTGTATTTGTTTTTTTTCCCAAATTTTTATTTATTGCAATTATTACGCATATTTTTTGTGTTTGTTGTTTTTCTTGTGTGTCTATTTTTTGTTTTGGTTTTTTTTTGCACAAAAATTGAAACTTTTTAATGCATACAATTTTTGTACGTAGTCCAAAACGAAATTAATGTGCGGCGCGCGCACATGAGGGAATGTTGTGGAATAAATAATTGATCCGGGTACTTTTCTTAAGTACATATTTCTATATGATAAATGAATTGCACACAATAATTACAATCATACATTTACTATTTGAATTAGTAAAATAATATGAAATTCCAGTACCCAACTTTTAGAAACATTTCGTAAAAATATAGAAAAATTGGGTAAAATAGAAAGCTATTTTACTGAATCAAAATCTCAAATCTCTGATAGGACAGAATAACCATGCATATGACGAATACCTTGAAATTAGTACTATCGGGTTTTCCAATAAGAGTGATATGATTTAATTGAAAAAAATAGCACACTTATTGTTAAGGAAATTCAAAAGTTTTTTATTTAATGTGAAGTACAATCGATACAATTAAGTTCTAAATAAAACGTCATTCAAATGGCCTCCACGACTTCTTCTGCAGGAACGAATTGGATGAACCCAATTTTCGAGCACTTTTTCCACTAAATCAAGTCGTATGTCATGAATGGCATGTTCAATATTGACTTGTAAAGCTTGAAGAGAGTCTGGTTTATTTCCAAAGACCAATGACTTCAAATAACCCCACAAGAAATAGTCTAATGGTGTTAAATCACAACTTCTTGGAGGCCACTCAATATCACAATTTCTTGAAATAATCGAATCTCCAAACTTTTCTCGCAACAATTCAATTGTTTCATTTGCTGTGTGGCACGTAGCCACAATCGGTCAATGGCAAAAAGATAGCTCTTAACGAGAGCTAAAATATTGCTCATGGGTGTCAAGGTCGTAGTTCGACTGGAAAGTGTTTTTTTTTTAATAAAAAAATGGACTTAGCATCATCGAACGATTATTTTGATAATAAAACTGAATAATTTGTAAACGTTGTTCAGGCGTAAGTCTTTCCATGGTGACAGCGTGACACGACTCACACGTGATCTGTCAAAAAAGGCTATTGAAAAAGTATCTCTACTTAGATCACCCTATACAACAGACGGACGGTGTAGGCAATATACATTTTGTTGCTAGTACTATTTTTTTATTGTTACAACCGAATTCCAACCAATTATTTTTCTGGGTGTACAAAAATGCAGGACAAAATCCAAGCCCTCTTCTGCCACTTAACTAAAAGAAATTTCTTCTAGAATGAAAATTTGACAAAAAAAAATGTTTAAGCCCCTCGAAAATAGGGTTTTTGGTCTTTCGCTCTTTTAATTTAGGTATTTGATGTTTGTGGGTGGTTCTAGGTAAAATGTAGAAGAATTTGAATTTTACAAAGTTCAATAGTAACTCCACCAAAATGATGTTGTGATAAATATAAGATATTCCGGTGTTTACAATATATTAGCATAGACCATTTTTTTTTACAATGAGTTTGTTTTTCACAACACATGTCTAAATTTTTTATCATTTTACTACAATTTCTTTTCATAATCACCAATAAAAAAATGCTACGAATAATTTCAAACTAGAAGTGAAGAAAAAGAGTCTGTTGAAACCATCGACACCTATGGATAAACATGAATTTAAAAAAACTGCCAAGACCACAACCACCACCTCCAGCCGAAGCGATACACAATTATGCAAATTATACGCCTTCTAATCAACAAAAACCAAAAACAAGAACAACATCAACTATTCCAAGACAACACACATCGCTTCGCTATTCACTTGTGTCACAACCAAGAAAACCCCAACCGAAGACAACCGGCCAATTATGGACATGCAACCAAGAGTTTAGCTCCAGCCGAGTAATTCTACGCCAAGAAATACTCGTAAAATACTAGAAAATTAAAATACTAGAAAAGAAAAATTTAATCACAAGTTTTTTATTTTTTTGTTGTTGCTGCACCACGCAATATCTACGAGTTTGTCTATATAAATGCTACACATATGAGCGGAGAGTATTTAACAACAGTTTTTTATTATTATTATTGTTTATAATTCCATTCTGGTTTAAAAGAAAAACCACATTTCATTTGTCATCGTTGTGAATTTAGAATTTCAATATGTTTACGTCTAACAAAATGGTCAACAGAGACGGGCGGACAGTCATAAATAAATGTTGATTCAATGATGTTGTGGGTGATACATTTGGAGAGAAAAACAACAATATAATTGTGTAAATATTGTTAAATTTTCGGGGTTATAGATGAATGAATAGGCCTAAAACTTCAAGGTGTTACGAAAAAAGTGACTATTTCAATATTTTTCGTTGATTGTAGGAGTTTAATGTCCAGCAAATATTGAATGTACTTTTTGCCTATTACGACATGCAGCATTATTTGTCACTCAAGCATTTTTCTGACGTATTTTGGTACTCTGAATATTCGGAAATGAGCTATGTACATATATCCGTCCATATGTCTGACTGGTTGGTGTGCAAAATAACACTCGCATAGAAACAAATTCAACTGAAAATTAATCTATTAAAATATTGAATAATAAAGGGGTTTTCAACAAGAGGTGTTATTTTGGTATTCAAAGAAAAAATGCAATTTTTTGAGATAAATGATCGCATGTTTATTTCATAATAAATAGGAAGGTATGCCGTTAATAATGAAAAACAACATGAGCAAAATGGCCACCACGACCACGCTTACAGGACCATATCCTTTTCATGAAATTTTCCATAACCAAATCGCAAAGTGGCTGTCCTATGTCCTCGATAGCCTCACGAATTCTATCTTTGAGGTCTTGAATCGACGCTGGGCTGTTGGCGTAGTCCTTATCTTTTTACGTGGCCCCAAAGGAAGAAGTCGCAAGGTGTTAATTCACAAGATCTCGGTGGACAATTGTGATCACCTCTTCGAGAGATAACACGGTCCGGAAACTTTTCCCGTAACAGAGCAATGGTTTCGTTGCTTGTGTGGCACGGAGCGCCGTCTTGTTTAAAGTAAACGTTGTCCATACCATCCAACTCCGACCATAAAAAATCATTAATCATCTCTCGATAGCGCAATCCATTCACCGTAACTGTTGATCCAACCTCATTTTCGAAAAAGTAAGGTCCAATGACCCCGCCGGACCATAAACCGCACCAAACAGTCACACGTTGAGGATGGAGAGGCTTCTTAACAATAACTCTTGGGTTTTCCGAGCCCCAGATGCGACAATTTTGCTTGTTGGCATAGCCACCGAGGTGGAAATGGGCCTCATCAGTCAAGATGATTTTGATCGTTTGTATCGTTCGATGATCGTGTATCGTTCCATTTTTAGTAACGGCATAGTTTCTAATTGTCAAATGTCAAAGAATAAAAGCTTCAAAAGTGACAGCTACCGAAATATCTGCTGATTCAAAATAACACCTCTTGTTGGAAACCCCCGTATAAAGACAGTTTTAGGAAAGTTCTGTTTGTATTTGTGATAAATTTAGTAAGATGAATATGCTGCTAGCAACATAAGATTTGCAAGACTATACGCTATTTCTAAGGGAGTAAGAAACCAGTAAGGAAAGACCAATGACTGGCCAAGTACATATATGATATCACACACCACCTTTTTAGAACAGAATAAGCTCAGATATAGTAAATATAAATATGAAATATAAATAATAATTATAAAACTAAATTTAAACTGAATTTGTTCAAATTCGACAATATGCGTTTTGCATAAATAAACTCTACCCTACAGATTGAATGTGGAATACAGCTTCCACGCTACAAGGCCAAATCTAAAGAAACATTTATATCTGGGGGCAATATCGATCTGAACCGATTTTGACCAATTGCAATAGGTTCCCTCCCTGTTCAGCAGAATCGGAATGCAATTTTGACCTGTACTCAAGGAACAACTTAAGATGGACAGACAGACGGACTGGTAGTGATTCTGAGTCGAACAATATATTTTAAGGTGTGTCTATCTGTAGTATTTTTTTACAAATCTGCCAAAAAACAAAGTTACCATAGTGTGGTGTAGAGTACAATAACTAACGAACAAACTGGATGCCTGAAGCGAAGATAATTTCCAAAAATTGCGATATATGGGTATTAAAACAGATGCAGTGATTTAAAATTTTATCATGATTCCATTTTGAAAGAATTGTCATATTAGTTGCAAGTCAAGCGCCGATAAATAAATAATAAAATTTTATTTAATTACTGGCATTTAATACCTGTTTTTTGTGGTTTTTTAACAAAACTATATCTTATTTTCAATAAAATGAATTCACGTCTTAGTAGAAATATAGTGTCAGAAATTTATGTTATTTCACTGCCGGAGTCGGAGTCGGAGTCGAATCATTTTAGAATCCGACTCCCGGAGTCGGAGTCGAGTAGTTTTGGCTCGACTCCGCAGCCCTGATTTGAAGTCAATCGTTTAATGTCATTGAAAGTTATTGTGCGCAACAGACAGACAAACGGACGGACATTGCTCAAATGACTTAATTGCTCTTTGGGTCTCTTAGGTCACTCCTTCGATATGTTACCCTTTTAGCACACAGCAACTGATACATAGCCTTGTTCACAGTAATGGGGGTATAATAAGATGATTTTGTTTAAATTATCATACTTCTATAATTTCTACATTTATCCAAATTTTTTTCAAATGGACACTTTTTTCTTCTTTGGAATGCTAGCTTTCAATAATTGTAGCAAAAAATTATTGCCGGTTTTTTCATTTATGTCAACTAGGAAGTAACAGAAATATACCGACTATATCTAATCTGAACCGATTTTCTTTAAATTGGGCGGTGGATATTCAGTGATCAGGAAACTCCTATCAAATTTAATAATGATCAGATGGGAAAATACAGCTTCTAGAACGCTTAGAAGCCAAATGCGAAAAAACATATAATATATGAAAATCTGAACAGATTTTCTTAAAATTTGGCAGTGTTCGTTTTGTAACAATCAAGAATCTAATTAAGAATCACTCTGCCAAATTTAATAATAAAAGGACGTCTATAGGGCTAATATCGAAATTGGAAGGAATATATATGCATGGGGACTATACCTAAATCTAAACCAACTTTCTCTAATTCTAGTAAGGATGCAAGAGAGAGCTTTATCGCAAATTTCGTTGTGATTGGACTAATTAGCTAAATTACTCGTATTGATCTGCAGTTGATGTTGTTTTATGTTTCTCAATTTGCGTCATTGTGTGAAAAGGACGGAATTTTGTGAACACTTATTTATTGGTGAAAATTATGAATTTCCCTGGTCAAACTTAAAATGGCTATAACATATTAAATATGCGAAAAGACGAAATTCTATCAACTTTTTTTTGTGAAAATAAACGACAAAAACTAAAAATTACTATAGCTCCTGAAATAATTCCCCTGTAGTAAAAAGGACTGCACTTTATTATTACTTTTTTCAGGACATTTTTAATTTTCCTAGTCAAAATATAAAATTGCAATAACAGGTAAGATAATCGTCGTAGAGCAAAAAGTATAATAGTTTGTTACCACTTATTTTGCGGCTTTTCCTAGTCGATTTTAAAAAGGCTCTAACTCCTTAAATAATCGGCGAAAGTATGTTATCATCTATTTGCGAGTTTAAGTTTGTTATAAATCCTTTAGTTATAAATCGAAATTGTTATAAATCTGTTAGTAATATTACTTTTCCTTCGCAAAATTTGAGAAGGTTATAACTCCTTTAATATGCCTCTTAGAGCGAAAAAGTCCGAATGAATTAATCGCTTTGTAAAATGTTCTTATAAACTATTTTTCTGATAAAAATTGTGAATTTGCGTCGTCAAATTAAAATGGCTATAAATCGCTAAATTAAAGGACCAAATTTTGTTATTTTTTTTGGAGAATATTTTGAATATCCCCAGACAAACTTATTGCTATAACTCTTAAATAAGCGTCCCGTGACATAAATGAAGACGTTTTGTTATGACTTATTTGTTGGTGAAAATTTTGAATTCCGCTAGCCAAACTTAAAATGGTTATAACTCCTTATATATGACCCCTGAAGCAAAAACGACGAATATTTAGCTAAGTAAAATTCGTCGAATAACTTAAAATTGATATAACTCCTTGCTTCAGTTGCGCTACAACTTGGTCTTGGTCGGTTTAATAAATGTTTTCTATGTATGTAGTTAGATTTTTAGCGCGCAGTCCCCAAATGAGCTCTTCAAGGGTTTTTTTTTCTGAGCTCTCATATAACTTCTTGAAAAAGCTTAAGTTTTTATTATCACATATTTTATGGTGAAAATTGTGAGCTAGATAAACTGAAATTGCTATAACTACTTACATAAGCTTCCTACATCAAAAAGGAAACGTTTTTTAAATTCTTACTTTTTTAAGAAAACTTCCATTTTTCCAAAGTAATAACAAGCTTCACACAGCGTTGGGCTATTAGTGGTCGTGGTGTTATTTAAAAATGCAATATATCGGAAACTATTGACCGTAGAAGAATGAAATTTGCTGCAACACTTAGACGAAACAATACCAATAGATTTGTTAAAAATGGGTTAAGATTAGATATTTTTGTGTTAAAATTTAAGTAAATCTATATTTCTAAATTCGTCGGTCCAATGTTAGCTGTCTACATTTTACTCAAAATGTTAATTTAAATTGCATTAGATGTACGAGTATTCAAAATAAAATATACAAACACCCGCATGAAAGGCTACAGGAAAAAATTGTCAATATTCGAGTGTATCTATTATTATGATCAACAATTCTTTGTAGGTAGATAAACCCTAAGCAAGAATAATGTCAAAACACATCCTTCCCATAATTGTTGCTACAAATGGTACTTCCACTTTAAAGTGTTAAATAGAAAACATTTTGTTTGTATTTTTTATCACTAATAACGGGTGATCCAAGTAGAGATACTTTTTTCAATAGCATTTTTTTGACAGATCACGTGTGAGTCGTGTCATGCTGTCATGTTATTTTTGTTAAGTATTTGTTTGGCATTTCATCATGGAAAGACTTACGCCTGAACAACGTTTACAAATCGTTCAACTTTATTACGAAAATTCACGTTGTGTGAGGAATGTGTTTCGTGCACTTCGCTCAACTTATGGTCAACATAATCGGCCTACTATATTCTATCGGCCTATCTACTATTCGCAACACCATCACCCATCTTGAGACCCATTCATTATTGGATAATATTCGACCGAATAGACCACGTCCAGCACGCAGTGAAGAAAATGTAGCGGCCATAGCTGGGAGTATACACGAAGACCGTGGAGAGTCGATTCGGCGCCGTTCGTTGGTGCATTTTACGTCGAGATTGAAAGCATACAAAATTCAGCTTGTGCAAGAACTGAAGCCGCCCGACCTTCCCAAGGACATCGCTTCGCTCTATGGGCTCTTGAAAAGTTCCTAGAAGATCCGACGTTTTCGAGCCAAATTTTGTTCAGCGTTGAGGCCCATTTCTGGCTCAATGGGTATGTAAACAAGCAAAATTGCCGCATTTGGGACGAAGAGCAATCTGAAGAGATTCAAAAGCTGAAGAGATTCATGAAGTGTCATCCAGAAAAAACAACGGTTTGGTGTGGTTTGTGGGCCGGTGGAATCACCGGTCCATATTTCTTCCAAAATGATGTCGTGCCATGATAACCGACTATTTGATGCCTGAAATTGAAGCTCGTGATCTCGGCCACATTTGGTTTCAAAAAGACGGCGCCACTTCCCCCACATCGCATCAATCAATGGATTTATTGAGAGAACACTTCGGTGAACAGATAATTTCACGATTTGGGCCGGTCGATTGGCCACCAAGATCGTGTGATATCACACCGTTAGACTTTTTCCTGCGGGGATATGTAAAGTCCAAAGTTTATGCGGACAAACCCGCTCCCATTCAGGCCTTGGAGCAAAACATCACGCGTGTTATTCTCCAGTTACCAGTCGAAATACTCGAACGAGTCATCGAAAATTGGACTCAAAGGATGGACCATCTGATAGACACAATCTTCAAAAAATAAATGCCAAAGAATGTTCTTTCAAATGATAATAAACATTCCCCATTCAATTTGAATTATCTATGTTTTGTCTTTAAAAAAGTAGGGGACCTCGAAATGGATCACGCTTTACTAACCGATTTTGTGTATCTGTTATTATGTGCAGATGTTTACCTTAACATTTTTAAACTAATTTTGAATAGTAATTTTATTCAAACTCAACAAGCTTCTAATTGTTTTGTTTCTTTCTTTACAGGTAAATTTTTATGGTTGCTTACTACTTCCATGAAAAATATTACAAAGTAATCGGTGAGTTTTAAGTACTACACCTGGGTAAATATTCTAACTTGATTTTATAAAGGGTCCGCCATCTAACGTTTTTTTTTTCAACTAGTGCTTATTTCGTGAATGGTAACATTTAGCTCATGTCTGATTTGACAGATAATTAGTTTTATCCTTCCACTGAACGAATATGTGTATATTGCAAATATTGCGACATTACTTTGAAAATCATGGTAATGTTGCAGAATGTGTGCGAAAATTGCGTACGGATTTTGGAAGAAGAGAAGCACAGTCAGCTCCGTATGTTCGTTATCTTGGGAAAAAAGTGAAAGAAACTGGCATCCTCATCGATAAACCAAAGCGTGAAAAGCCAAAAACAGTGAAACAGAAGAGAAGCACCGTCAGCTCCGTATGTTCGTTATCTTGGGAAAAAAGTGAAAGAAACTGGCATCCTCATCGATAAACCAAAGCGTGAAAAGCCAAAAACAGTGCGTACACCCGAGAATTTTGCTGCTGTGGCAGAAAGTCGTTTTCAACAATTGAACATTTCGGAGACATCATTGAGACGAATTTTGCATAAAGACCTTGGTATGACGCCATACAAAGTCCAATTGGTTCAGGAGTTGAAGCCAACTGACTATCCAATGCGTTTTCAGTAGTTTTTTTGTATAGCATTTTCAAAAAAAAAAAGTTATTTGGCGGACCCTATATGTTAATGAAGGAGTTTCTTTCAAACTAATTTCTGAGACTCTGGAATAACCGTCTATCTTTAATGATCAAAATGTTCGGAAGAAGTAACATCATTAACAATGACTGGTTTCGAGTTGCCAGCCAAATGCAAAATAATAGCACTGTTGCGTTTACATTCCAATTCGCTAACTTTGTTCAACTGCGATATGCCTATGTTAACGGTATGCTTATGTAGGCTTGTAAACTATAAAATAAACAGACGCTTATCAAAAAATTAGCTCAGTTCTGTTAAACATTGGCTTGCTACAGCAGAGTGAAGTTGGTAAACCTTCGAGCGCTGATCCCTGTACATATATATGATTAACGGAGTCACACTTGCTACTCCATAGATTCTTGTACAAATTCATATGTATTAATTGTTCCCCATAAATATGGCAAAAACCTGTCCCACATTCCCAACATTTTCTCGTATAAATAATTCAAATATTTGTCTCAATTATAAGACAGACATTCATAGTCGAGACAATAAGAGACAAAGGTAATCACCGCAAACTGGAATGCGCAAGTGCACATTGTCGTGTAACCCTTCACTAATGCCAAACAATCCAAATACAATACATAGCACATTCATTCGTTCTTCTGTCATTATTTGTTTCTTTAACTCTGCGGTTTGTTTTTTCTGTCATTTTTTTTCTTCTAGTCTTTTAACGAGGGAATTTTTGTAACAAATTGCTAATGTGTTCGCTTGAAAGATTTATGACCGCAATTGATAGGTTTAACTAGCAGAAATTTAAGTATACATATATATTTCTAGATTTATTTACAGCATTTTACAAGTGTACACTGTAGAAAAAATGTGTCCTGATATTAAAGATAATCGAATTGATTTGGTGTCGAAAGGCAATAAAACATTAAAATAAGAACATTTTATGCACAAACTAAAGAAAAGTACCAATTTGCACCAAAAGTTTACGGCTTATAACTTGAAATCCAATGTATGCAAATACTTGCAATTTTGTGCAGTGTAATGCTTTTATAGTACCCACAGTCCATTGTAAAATGAGCGTTATAAAAGAGTGTATTTAAAGATTTCGTTCATATTTAAAAAAACGCAAATTAAAAATTCCCCTCTGAACCAAATGTTATTACCCGCAAATGTTCTCAGTGTAATATTACTAATAACAATCCGTATTAAAGCAACCAATGATTTACGAGTAATTAATGCAATGCTCTTCGTTATGATTTTAATTTTTAATGTTTACCTTAAACCATTTCATCTGTTTGTTTTTGTGCAAATTGTACGAGTATTTTAATCAGTATTCGATTTTAATTTCAATTTTATAATTTTAGTCGAGTGGAAAATTACTACAGTTTTTGGGATGCACCCATTCATTCGCCATTCGTTCATTCATTCATTCATTCTCTTACACAAAAGGCGTAACCATATTTCAATGAAATCCATTCATTTGAAGGGAATTGAGTTGTATATATTTAATTGAAGTGCTGAGGTTATGAATGTATTAATTATAATGTATTTACCAAGATTATACAAAAAGAAAATCATGATAGCTAAATGCATTCATTTACATTATACATATTTTCAAAGCAGTTGAATTATAAATTCATTCAAGCATTTTTGTAAACTGCCGCGCAGTGGGAGAATTTCGCAGAAAACGGAACATAAATCTGCCATTTCTTCGACCGATTGATATAAAAGGTATTGTTGAGCTTAAGCTTTTGGTTTTTTAAACCATACAGAGGACCCACCGTGAGACCGCTCGTGTACCTTTGTAGATGCTTTTAACTCTGCCTCCTCTGCTTTAGAATATCTCCATGAACAGTATTCTGCATTCTCTAGAAAAGATGAGTGTTAAGGTTATTGCCTATGAAGGCAATGTACCAAAAGTGGTTAGTTTGGGGTGGCAGCCGGAGTTACCAGCTCACATAGACCAATTGAGGTACCTAATAATACCAGGGGCCCAGTTGCCCCTCATCAACCTGTTTGATACACAATCAATTATACGAACATCGGTTCCGGCAAGATCTGTCAGACTTGCTAGAAAACGCCGACTTCAGTATATCCAGACGTCGTTTACTTAATAAAGGACAGTAGCAAATTAGCTTCTGCAGAAGTCATTGGACTCAATTCAAATCCTCCTGACGTGTTCGCCCATCAGGCAATTTCCCATCAGAACTGACACTAACGTAGACAGTCTTGTCCTCTCTAGTGCGAGGAGGTATTTTGACCTTCTTGGGTAGTATTCTCGGCAGATTTGTCTAGCTACCCTACAGGTGTAGATTTCTGGACTGCCTGAATGGACTGCCTGAATGCCTCTTGCCTAAACAAAAGCTGGCATATGGATAGTGTCACATCAACATATCCCAATGATTCGAGAAATTGTAATGTCGTCCCTTTTCTAGCAAGTTAATGGTCTTTGAAGTTCCCAGGGATATCCCTATGCCCTCGTACCCATATGAGGTAGGTAGGTTTAGGTTTAGGTTAGGGTGGCAGCCGTATCTTTTTTTTACAAGCTCACATAGACCAGTTTAGGTCCCTAGTGTTACCACGGGCTGAATTACCCCTCATCGAAACCAACCTGTTTGATATACAAATTTATCGATAGTACGAATATCGGTACTGGAAAGATCTGTTAGGCTGCCTAGAAAGGCCGACCCCAGTCGTCGTTTACTCAGAGCGGGGTAGACTAGCAAGTGACGACCGACCTTTTATGTCAATGCCCTGCACTCGCTGCAAGAAGACGACGCTATTTTGGTGTTTTTACAATCGATTCAATTGATTATATTTGCCAAATTTTACTGGAGAGCAATACTTAATTTCGCAAGGGTCTCAAATGGCTGTGGGTGACAAACAACTGATAAAGTTGTAAAGTCACCCATAAAGCTCAAACAAAATTAGGATCTCTCAAAATAATCGTTATAAAATCTACATTCTATGTGAAAAAATTTCGATACGAGCCCTTTAACGTAAACTAACCTAGGGAACTGTCACTCTGAACAGGAAATGGTTACGGACATGTCATTCTAGACACAATGTCCGAGCATTGTTGATTGCACTATGTCCGAACCACTTTTTGACAATTTCTCACTCTTATACCTGTAGATCAGAAAGGAATGGTCGCATCCCAGGACATACGTCAATCGTGAACTTCTATACTGACGGTTCCAAACTCAAAAAACCAAGTACGCTTTGGAGTATTTTCTAGGGAACTAGAGTCATTCATTGCAAAAAGAATGCCTGATCACTGTATGTTAGCTCTTAGAGAGGTAGCAGAGTTAAGTCACTGAAGTCAGTATCAATATTTTCTCTCAGGCTTAAGCTGCTATAAAGCCCTGAGTACTGTATTTCTGAATTAAAATATGGGCCTCGAACTACACCCAATTTTCACCTGATTTGGGTGCCGGACCACAAGGATATGGACCAGGGAACTGCAAAACAGATGAACGTGTGGACATGCCTCTAGCGACCAACAGGTTCTTTTCGAGAGATAGTGCCCTTACGACAACAAATGAAAGGTAGTCACTAGTCAGCAACTGCATATATTCCAGGCTGATGTGTCCCGCTGTCTGTCCTGACGGCTCACTGCCCCACTGGATGGTACGCAAAGAGAATGAAAGTCTTAGGAAATGACTTGGCAGCTGCGGAGATGAAGAGGAGAAAGAATCAATAGAACAACTTACATATATGTGTCCCGCTCTACAAAGCGACAGGCTACCATAGACCCATAGACTCTAATTTTTGGATTTAGCAAACATAGCTGAAGTTTAAATCCGCCAACTCTTGAACTTTCCAAACCAATCAAATTGGTTCAACGGGAGAGGTGGTAGGAAGGAGGCATGTTTTTCCTTACGTCCCTGTGGTAGTGCCATGGACTTAATATTTTCTTACACAAACATTTGTTTACAAATCAAATTTTGTTTTCGGAACTTTTGCAAAACTTAAAATGGCTCTATCTCCTTATCGCTTATTTTTTGGTCAACATTTTGTGTTTTTATAGTAAAACTTAAAGTGGTTCTATCTGCTTAAAAATACGACATACGACTACAGCAAAATTTATTTCTATCCCTTATTTTTTGGACTTCATGTGCATAAATTGAGCGAAATGGAAAAAAATTTCTTATTTATTTTAATTTCCTTAGCAAAACCAAAAATGGATCTATCTCCTTAAATAACGAATAAAAGAGAACGATATTTTCTTATCACTTCATTTCTGATCACAATTTTTAATATTTATAGCAAAACTAAAAATGTCTCTACCTCATTAAATATACATCATAAAGCGAAAAGAACGAAATTTTGTTATCACTCGTTTTTTGGCAAAAATTTTGGATTTTTATTCATAGAGCGGAAATGGACGAACTTTTCTTATTACTTATTTTTTAATTTCCGTAGCATAATTTTAAATGGCTCTGTCTCCTTAAGTAAGCGCCACAAAGCGAAATTTTGTGAAAACTTATTTTTGGACAAATAGCGGCTCTTCAAATAAATGTCCTTATACAGGGTCTCCCATATTCGACGGACCCACCTGGCAACGCCATAACTTTTGACAGAGATGTCAGATCGCTTAATGACATACCGCGTTTGAAGCGTCAGTCCAAGCAGATTTTTACCATGGAACAATACACGCCACGCGAGCGCTCTGAAATAGTTGAAATTTACATTCAACAGAAGAAGTCAAGTCAACGTGCTTTTAAAATATTAAAAAATTTGAGAAGTGCGCCTTCTAAGAACACCATTAAGCGTTTATACGAAAAATTTTCG
This sequence comes from Eudasyphora cyanicolor, assembly GCA_963930755.1. NCBI lineage: Eukaryota > Metazoa > Arthropoda > Insecta > Diptera > Muscidae > Eudasyphora > Eudasyphora cyanicolor. The sequence goes on along the minus strand of OZ005738.1, from coordinate 122,917,294 downwards.
ACTGGTGAGGCTCTTTCTAATCCGAAGAGGCCAAATAAAAGTCGACCAAGGCGATCGGCCGAGAATATCGCTGCCATACGAGCCAGTGTTGAGAGGTCCCCAAGAACATCCCAAAAACGCCGTTCTCAGCAGTTGGGCATGGCTCGGTCCACTTTACAACGGATTATTCGCGTTGATTTGCATTTGTTCCCGTACAAAATTCAATTGACGCAAAGATTGTTGCCTGCGGACAAGCCTCGTCGATTGGAATGGGCCCAACGAGTCCGTGGGTCCGTCGAATATGGGCAACCCTGTAGATACAAATTAATGTTCATCTATGACATAAAATTGCATACATAAAATTATTTAACAATTTACCAATATTTGTATCTCTTTATTGTTAAATGAAAACTATTCTAATCTTTAAAAAAACCAGCCGATTTGCTAAACAAAAACTTCTATTCCAATATGCAGTATCATATGACATATGTCCATCATTATTTCGAAACACATCATCATTTGTCATCTGGAACAGTGAATAAGACAAACTCTCTCAACAAGGCAAATAATGTGATAAAGATTTAAATAAATGTCAAAATTCTTGCAAACAGACATCGTTGTATAAAATTGCTAAGCTCCAGCTCCAAACCAACCAATAAATCGAAATTTATATTGTCAAATGAATGCGTGAGTGTCACAAATAGATAAACTGAAGCAGCCTCACCAAAATCACAATCCAATAGCCAAAGCATCGAAGGCGTACAAACTAGTTATGATGATACATATGTATGTACATACATGGAGAAAATTTTCAGTGGGGAATACATGTTGCTGAGAGGAATTTTAAAGAAAAATATAAGTCTGTGCAAATAAATTGCAATCACCTAATAATGACCCAACTGGTCGTCTAATATTGAGTAGAAAGCCCATCCGGTTGTATACAATTGAGCCAATGACCCAACTACTATTGAGTTTATGACCCAACTAGTCATATACTGTATAAAAGGTTACCTATCTGGTCATCTACTATATTCTACATGACCCTATTTGTGTTCTACTTTAGAGTAGATGTCCCAAAAAGTATCCCATTACAAAGTAGATGATCCCAATGATCGTCTCCTATAGAGTAAGTGAACCAACGGATCGTCTACTATGGAGTATTTGACCCAATTGGTCTTCTATAGAATAAATGACCCAACTTTTCGCCTACTGTAGATTATTTTGCAAGTATTATATGCTTGACCCAACCTAACCTAACTATGTATTTCTAATTGTTTTTATGAAATTTGTCTCCGTGTACATATGCCCCATGTGTGTGTAAATGTATATATGTACATTGGTATGTGGTACTTAAAAGCTACAAAGACTGATCAACAACAACGACGACGATTCTGTTTGAATCCACTGTCAGCCATTGGTGTCTTTACCACAAACCACCATAGCCGTATAAATTTTGCTACAATGCCCCCTCCCGGTCGTATTTGAATGTTTTTGTATTTTTTCTTGTTTCAATTTAAAAGTGAAACTATTCCAAATCACATCGCCACCGAGAGTACACATATGTTGATCTGATGTTTATCAATGACTGCTGGTGGCGTTGGCTCTGATGGCTGCTGGCGTTCTGGTTTGTTTGTGGTATTTTTCAGTCAAGGTCATTATTCCAATAACATCCAAGGCACCACCACACCGCACTATAGATTTTCCTTCCTTTGGTGATTTTGATTTTCATAAATTCTTGGCATAAAAGAGTCGATATTAGGGTGGGTCTTTTTTCCCCTCATAAAAGAAAATTTATATTTGAAATGGTCGTCTACTATAGAGTAGATGATCCATCGGGTAGTCTACTGTGGGAGTTGATGTCCCAATTGGTCGTCTACTATAGAGTAGATGTCCCAACTTCTCGCCTAATTTACTTACACTTATAGAGTATATGACCCAACTGCTAGTCTAATATAGAGTATATGGCCTAACTGCTCGTCTACCTTAGAGTAGATTGCCTAACTGGTCGTCTCCTACAGAGTAGATGACCCAACTGGTCGTCTACAATAGGGTAGATGTCCCAATTGGTCGTTTACTATAGAGTGGATGTCCCAACTGCTCGCCTAATATACTTGTGGAGTAGATGAGCCAACTGCTTGTCTAATATAGAGTATATGGCCTAACTGTTCGTCTTCTACAGAGTAGATATCCAACCGGTCGTCTACCATAGGGTATATGAATCAAGTGGTCGTCTACTATAGAGTAGATGACCCACTGCTTGTCTAATATAGAGTAAATGAGCCAACTATTCAATTACTAAACCAACTGGTTGTCTACCATAGAGTAGATGTCCTAACTGGTGGTCTACCACAGAGTAGATGGCCTAACTGATCGTAGTAGATGATCCAACTGATCGCTTACAATAGAGTAGATGAGACAACTGGTCGATTACAATAGAGTAGATGACCAAACTCTCCGACTAATATAGAGTAATTGACCCAACTGGTCGTTTATTATAGAGTAGATGACCCAACTGGTCGCCTACTATAGAGTAGATGACCCAACTGGTCGCCTACTATAGAGTAGACGAGCCAAATGGTTGTCTAGATAGATAACCTAAGTGGTCGACTACTAAAGATTAGATGAGTCAACTAGTCGACTACAATAAAGTAGATGATCCACACGGTTGTCTTTTATAGAGGAGATGACCAGTCTGCTCGTCTACTATAGAGTATATGCTTCAACTGATCGTATGGTACTGATTAAATGACCCATATGGTCATCTACTACAGAGTAGATGACCCAACTGGTTGTCTACTATGTAGTAGATGTCCCAAGTGGTCGTCTACTATAGAGTAGATGACCCAAGTGGTCGTCTACCATAGAGTAGATGAGCGAACTGATCGCCTACAATAGAGTAATGAGACAACTGGTCATCTACTATAGAGTAGATGACCCAACTGGTAATCTACTATAGAGTATATGACCCAACTGATCATCTACTATAAAGTATATGACCCAACTGGTCATCTACTATAGAGTAGATGAACCAACTGATCATCTACTATAGAGTAGATGAACCAACTGGTCATCTACTATAGAGTAGATGACCCAATTGGTCATCTACTATAGAGTAGATGACCCAATTGGTCGCCTATTACAGATTAGATGACCTAATTGGTCGCCTATTACAGATTAGATGACCCAACTGGTCGTTTAGTATAGAGTAGATGACTCAACTGGTGATCCACTATAGAGTAGATGTCCCACCTGTCGTCTACTATAGAGTAGATGACCCAACTGGTCGTCTACTACAGAGTAGATGACCCAACTGGTCGTCTACCATAGAGTAGGTGATCCAACTGGTCGTCTACTATAGAGTAGATTTCCCAACTGGTCGTCTACTATAGAGTATATGACCCAACTGCTCATCTACTATGGAGTAGATGATCCAACTTGTCCTCTACTATAGATTAGATGATTGATCCAATTGGCCGTCTATTATTGTGTAGGTGACCAAAGAAATCGTTTACTTTAGACTAGATAATCCCACTGGTCAGCTACTGTAGAGTAGATATCCCAACTGGTCATCTACTGTAGTTTAAATGACCCAACTGGTCATCTACTATAGAGTAAATGACCCAACTGGTCGTCTACGGTAAAGTAGTTGACCCAAGTGGTCGTCTTCTATAGAGTAGATGACCCAACTGGTCGTCTTCTATAGAGTAGATGACTCAACTGGTCGTCTACTATAGAATAGATGACCCAACTGCTCATATACTATGGAGTAGATGGTACAACTTGTCCTCTACTATAGATTAGATGATCCAACTGGCCGTCTATTATTGTGTAGGTGACCAAGGAAATCGTCTACTTTAGACTATAAGATCCAACTGGGCGACTACTGTAGAGTAGATATCCCCACTGGTCATCTACGGCAATTCAGATGACCCAAATGGTAATCTACTATAGAGTAGATGACCCAACTGGTCGTTTACTATAAAGTGATTGACCCAACTGGTCGTCTACTATAGAGTAGATGACCCAAATGGTTGTCTAATATTAAGTAGATGATCCAACTGGTCGTCTACTATAGAGTATGTGATCCAAATGATGGTCTACTGTAGAGTAAATGATCCGTCTGGTCTAGTACTATAGATACCCATCTGGTTGTCTACTATAGAATATTTGACACGTCTGTATATCTACTGTAGATTACACTATAGATTGGGTCATATAGATTATATGACCCAACTTGTCATCTACTAGGAGTAGATAACCCAATTAGTATTATTCTATAGATTACAAAACTCAACTATTCTTATTCTATAGAGTAGATAGTTCAACCAATCTTATTCTATGAGTAGATAATTCAACTAATACTATTCTATAGAGTTGTTGACATAACTAGTCGTCTACTAAAGAGTTGATGACCTAATTGGTCGCCTAATGTACTGTAGATGCGTCATCTGATCGTCTACTATAGAGTGGATGACTCATCTGGTCATCTACTATAGAGTAGATGACCCAACTGGCCATCTAGTAAAGAGTAGTTAGCCAAATAAGTCGTTGATTTTGGAGCAGATCAATCAAGGCGCTACTTTGGATTAGATGACACTGGCAAAATTACATCACTTTTATTGATTATTATCTTTGAAATCAATGTGAATTTTTATTGTGTAGTGTTAGCTCCAAATACGCAACATCAGCTTATTGGCGTAGCCAAAAAAAAACTAACCCAAAAAAACTCCAAACTCTCACAGAAAAATAAATTTTTTTTCTACCTCAAAATACACCCTCTATACTCGTACAATGTATAAATATTTCTTTTCTTTGGATAATTTTTTTAAAGTATGACTAAATCGATTGCTTCTACTCTCGACCTATTCAAAAACTTAAAAAAATTGTTCGTGTTTAAGTTGAAACTGGAAAAAAAACTAGAAACTCTGCCAAAAATTACTCTGACCTAATACTACATATGCAGCTGGTTTACATCGTATTTTGTGACTTTTATTTATGTAGTATCTCATATAGGTGTTGAGTCAACAGTTTTTCACAGAATATACGCCACCATAATGAAGCCATCAATGGGCATAAATCAGATTCTGTGTGAATTGGCATTACCACAAATCACACACTCAAATGATGATATTGGCTTTAAAAGGGCAAAGTTTGATGTGTGAGGCTTGAGACCAGAGACCTCCAAGAGTGGTGCCAAATCCACCAAATATGGAACAGTAGTTGGGTGTCAAATACTCTTGTTGTACATATGTATGTATGTCTCGAAGAACAAGTGCATGTATGACATGGTACGAGTATACATACGTACATACATCCGTATTTGTCGTATATAGCAAATCTGTCTTCACATGTATGTATATATGTATATGTAGATACTCTTACGTATATACTCTAGTGTATATACTAGAATTTACATAATTTCCCATTCATAGACAATAATGACAAACGTTGGAGGTGGTGGCTCCGGGGATTTTGTCTGTTAGGGCACATAGAGAGAAAGAGCAGAGCCCACGTTCATTTTTGGTTCATTCATGAAACTCAAACGAAAAATCAAACAAAAGACAATGGAAGCTGCCGCCGAAGACGTCACCGCGCCTATCCACCATAGGCGGCGACAAAGACCAGAAACTGAACCAAATGAAAAATCGGAGCTCTGATTTTATAAACGAACCGCCAAACAAACAAACGAAAATGGAAAACCGAAAATAATGTTAGAAAAAAGATGAAAAGTGTAAGAAACGAAGAAGTGAACGACCCACTAAGCACCCAAAGAACGAAAGAAATCATTCGAAGGAACGAACTCCCATTAAATTGTAGGAGACTACTGATTTTCTGTGGCTGTTGGGTCAATTTCGTCTCTTTTTTTGGGAGAAATTGTCACAAAAATGGGGTGAATTGGGAAATCATTACAACGAATCATAGAATATACATATGAATGAATGAATGAATGAATTGTAAGCGGAAACTGTAGAAAAGCGGAAAATGAAAAAGCCAAATAAAAATATGAATGAAAGAATGATTACAAACGGAAATGAAAACAATGCGATGAAAACTATGCTGTTGCCGAGTGGTAGGCAATGAACAGTGGAGTGAAGCAATGGTGAGACGGCCGCATACCAATTGTAAAGCAATTTGAAAAATGAAAAATATCCCAGGTGATTAATTGTAACGGGTGATTTTTTGCTATTCGATTTTTCAGTGTTAAGACATGGAATCAAAATGTGTTTATTTATCAACAAAATTCTTCAGCGACGAGGCTCAATGGCTACGTCAATAAACAAAATTGACCGAGGGTGTCCAAATCCAACCACAATTGCTCTTGACTTTCAGAATCGACTAGCTGATGCGTAGCCGTTGGCATAATTTGTATTAAATAAATATTTAATCCAATGTACAAATTTTCGGTGGTTTCTTAAATTTTCAAAAACTAAATGCTTAAGAAATCACCCTTTCTTATTGATTTTCCATTAATGTTTATTTTAAACCATAGAAAATCTATATTTTCTAATATTATATATCCTATAGACGATTGATATACTCTCTATGAAATGTAAACATGAGTGCATATAATAGAGTGGGTTTGCAATAAAACATTCGATATTCCAATGTGTTCGTATATGTAGCTCTAAACCAATTATTTGATTCAATTAACTTTTCAATGAAAATAAAAATAATAATTTTTTTCCAATTAGATATAATTATTTTGTCACTTTCAATAAAACAAAACAAAATTGTTTAATCAATTTGAAGTTTCATGTTTTAGCAGGCGTTAAATCTTACTCTTTTCGTAGTTTGTAGGTCTTCAGCAATTCAATACATTTAAATCGATTATGGCATTTTTTTAATGCTTCCTACCAGTACCATTGTAATGTGTAAAGGTCCGATAAAAAAATGCAAAACTTCAACACAACTTTTTTCTGCAAAAAATCTTGCATTCTGTATACAAAATGTGGAGATTCTAAGCCATTTATCTCTATAAAAATGCTCTGATTCAAAGAATTTTATTGAAATACTAGCTGACCCCAGCAGACGTTGTCCTGCCCGTTCTGTCAGGGATGAATTGGTTTGTTATTCACTGACATTTTAATAAAAATGCATAATTTCCGAGTTTCAGGAGATAACCACCATAAAGACGTGTATTGGAAATAAGTCCACTACAGCGCCATCTACCGGTTAGAATCATGCACACAAATTATTACCAAGACGAACCACACATATATTTTCAGTTTCAGTCAAATCGGTCTGGAGATGCGGATTTTGCAAATAACCTGACCACTCCGCCATTTTACGGGGTTAAAAAAATTCTAAAACACAGATGACCCCGACCTGAACCTAATGTGGAATTTTTAGCCAATTCCCTCTTATGGTTTCGGAGATCATGCGTTACTAACAAACGTACAATGGATTTTATATATAAAGATTATTTTCTTTTTTTAAATCTGAGCAATTTTTTTTCCTCTAATTCAAATATAGTAATATTCAGAGCAATTTATTTATATAAAAATTCCTACATTCAGATAATTTTATATAAAAAATATTCAGATTCAGAGACATTTTTTTCGTTTGAGATTTAGAACAATTTATTTCTAAAAATGCTTATATTCAGAATACATAATGTTGAGAGATTTACAGCAAATTACATTGTTTGTAATAATGCTCAGATTTAGATAGAAATACAGGGTTTTCCAACAAGAATCACCCGGTATTTCGGTAGCTGTCACTTTTAAAGCTTTTATTCTTTGATATTTGACAAGTAGAAACTACGCCATTACTAAAAATGGAACGATACACAATTCAACAACGCATTGAAATTATTAAAATTCGAAAAATCGAAAATCATCGAAAAATCATCTTGAATGATGAGGCCCATTTCCAACTCGGTGGCTACGTCAACAAGCAAAATTGTCCCATTATGGTCCGGCGGGGTCATTGGACCTTACTTTTTTAAAAATGAGGTTGGATCAACAGTTACGGTGAATAGATTGCGCTATCGCAATGATTTTTTATGGTCGGAGTTGGAAGGTATTGATCTGGACAACGTTTACTTTCAACAAGACGGCGCTACGTGCAAAACAAGCAACGAAACCATTGCTCTGTTACGGGAAAAGTTTCCGGACCGTGTTATCTCACGAAGAGGTGATCACAATTGGCCACCGAGATCTTGTGATTTAACACCTTGCGACTTCTTCATTTGGGGCCACGTAAAAGCTAAGGTCTACGCCAACAGCCCAGCGTCGATTCAAGACCTCAAAGATAGAATTCGTGAGCTATCGAGGACATAGGGCAGCCACTTTGCGATTCTGTTATGGAAAATTTTATGGTAAGGATATGGTCCTGTAAGCGTGGTCGTGGTGGCCACTTGGCTGATGTTGTTTTTCATTATTAACGGCATAAATTCCTCTTTATTATGAAATAGACATCCGATCATTTATCTCAAAAAATTGAATTTTTCTTTGAATACCAAAATAACACCTTTTGTTGGAAAACCCTTTATAAACATTTTATTTAAAAAAAATTCTAAAATTCAGATACCTTTTTTCTATCAAAAATGCTTAGAATTTTATACAAATAAATGTTATGAGTCAGTGTAATTATTCTACAAAAATGCTTATACCAGAAATTTTTTATAAAAAATATTCACACTCGGAGCATTTTTTCTACAAAATTCCCCGATTTTACATAAACATTGGTGATATTTTGAAACATTTATTTCAATAAAAGTGTTCAGGTCCTGAGATTTTTTTGTGTAAGAATTTTCAAATTTAAAGCAATTTTTTATAAAAAAATCTATAAAAATTTTCTATAAAGATTTGTAGCATTTTTTTATTCTCTTTTATATTAAAAATGCAAAAATTCTGATAAATTCGTTCTACAAAAAATCTCAGATTGTGTATACAAAATTTTGAAATTAAGAGCCATTTATTTCTATAAAAAATAAAAGATTTAGAAAATTTTTTATAAAAAAATTGCTCTGAGTTAGAGATACATTAATGCATAGCTAAAAGAAGACACAGCTTAAGAGCATTTTTTATAAACTTTTGTTTCTACAGGGTGGCCCAAAATGACCGAAGGGGTTTGAGTTCATTATAACTTTTTATTTAACACATAATTATAATTTTTTTTAAATGTAGTACGATGTATTATGTTAGGTTAGGTTAAGGACTCGAGGCATACAACCATTGCTGGCGTGCACCACTTCACTCGGAGACCATTTGGTCCATTGTGTTAGTCCTGAGAAAATGAGTAAAAGAAGAGGCAGAAGTCGAAGTAGATGAAGGGGTGATGAGAATATTTTTAATTTAATTATGAAAATTATATCTCGCAAGTGGTGGAAATTTTCTGCTTCGCATATTCTTGCTCGTTTAATTGTGTACTATTCCATTTTAAATTACCAAAGTATTTTTTAAACAAGTAACAAATTTCATTCGAGTAAACCGATTTAGGTATACCCTCACTTTGTGAGCAATGTAAATATGTACTGGTATATGTACTAATATTATGAGCTATTTAATTTTGGTATGTCTTGGCTCTTTTTGTATGGGAGGTACTAAAGCGGGTGTGGTCATAACTCCCATTTTTAACAGGACTGTAGGATTTTTACGATATAAGCTGTTAACTTCTTGTACAAAATGGTACGTTTGATTGGGAGGTACGTTTGTGTGAGGGGTACAATAAGGGGGCGTGACAATTGCACCCTTTTTCGAAAGACTATAGGCACTATAAAAATATTACACTGTACAAAATTTTATATATTTGTAGGCACTAATATTAATATTATAAGCTTAAAACTTTTCGTACAAAATGGTACCTTTGTGAAAACAAATAAAAAAATATATTAAAGAAGTTTTAAAGAATTAAAACCCCTTCGGTCATTTTGGGCCACCCTGTATATGTACAAATGCTCAGACTCTGCATACAAAATTGTGAGATTCAGAGGCATTTATTTCTATAAAAAAGTTTAGATTCAGTATATAAAATGCTGAGATTTCAAGCAATTTATTTATACAATAACGATTCCGATTCAGAGGAATATATTTTTTTTTATAAAAATGATAAAAATTCAGAAAATTGTTTTCTATAAAAAATTTTGGATTCTTTATAAAACATTTTAAAATTCGAAACAATTTATTTCTATAGAAATGCTTATACTCAGAAATTTATTTTATTAAAAAATATTTACATTCAGAATATTTTTTATAAAATGCTCAAATGCAGATAATTTTTTGCATAAAATCAAAAAGAGCTCTGATTCCGAGCACATTTTTCAAAAAAAAAATATTCATATTTAATAAATATTCATATCAGAAAAATTGCAGTTTTTTTTTAAAGATTTAGGGCAATTTTTTACAGATTTAGATACATTTTTTTTAAAGAATTAGAGCTATTTTTTAAGATTTCGAGTAATTTTTTAGTTTACTTTTCGTAGCAAGAAAATGTATGTGAATTTTTGCAGGAAAAATTTAATGGGAATCTGAATAACTTTTTGTAGAAAACATGTATATAAAGGGTTTTCTAACAAGAGGTGTTGTTTTGGTATTTAAAGAAAAATGCCATTTTTTGAGATAAATGATCGGATGTTTATTTCATAATAAAGAGGAATTTATGCCGTTAATAATGAAAAACAGCATCAGCCTTTTCATGAAATTTTTCATAACAGAATCGCAAAGTGGCTGCCCTATGTCCTCGATAGCCTCACGAATTCTATCTTTGAGGTCTTGAATCGACGCTGGGCTGTTGTCGTAGACCTTATCTTTCACGTGGCCCCAAAGGAAGAAGTCGCAAGGTGTTAAATCACATGATCTCGGTGGCCAATTGTGATCACCTCTTCGAGAGATAACACGGTCCGGAAACTTTTCCCGTAACAGAGCAATGGTTTCGTTGCTTGTGTGGCACGTAGCGCCGTCTTGTTGAAAGTAAACGTTGTCAGATCAATACCATCCAACTCCGACCATAAAAAATCATTAATCATCTCTCGATAGCGCAATCCACTCTCCGTAACTGTTGATCCAACCTCATTTTCGAAAAAGTAAGGTCCAATGACCCCGCCGGGCCATAAACCGCACCAAACAGTCACACATTGAGGATGGAGAGACTTCTCAACAATAACTCTTGTGTTTCCGAGCCCCAGGTGCGACAATTTTGCTTGTTGACGTAGCCACCGAGGTGGAAATGGGCCCAGTGTTACCGTTGTGCGACTAAAGTTGCAATTAGCAACTTTTTTGACGGCTTGCAACTTCTTGTGCGACTTTATCATTTTGACACTTTTTTGCGACTTTTTGGCCTTTTTGCGACCTTTTCCCCTTTTTTGTCAACAAAAATTTGTTGTATCAATCGTAGGCACAAAAAAACATTTTTGTGTATATTATAAGTGCATCGTGCTTAGTGTTTGAGTTTATGATTTAAAAAGAAATCGTGTACCGGACAAGCTCAGCATGTCGATGACCATTGCTGCTTAATAATTTAATGTTTAATGTAACATTCTTCTGTTTCGAAGGAATTACTTTACATCATACATAGAGCCTTCTCAATGCAATTATCTGACCTTTTAATCCAATAAAACGGATAGAAATCTGCCAATTTTAAGTAAAGTCTCAGAACAAAGTGTTGTTTTATTTTAAAAGCAATGAACAAATAATTGTCTATCAAAAATAATATTTTAAACTCTTTCATTCATGGGTCAGAATTAACCTATGAATTTTATTTTTGACTAAAAAGTATATAAAATTTTCTAAATGTTAAAATAAGATTTAGCTGTCATTTATTTTTTGGAAAAACTTTAATGGGGATTGAAATTTAAAAAAAATATATATTTTTGTTTTTACGAAATTTTTAATTGGTCTTGAAGGCTGAACCGAGCTTTATAACGTTTAAGTCGTTGGAAAGACATTTTTAATTGGATTTTTTAATTCATACATTTTCTGCATTTTTTTTAAATCTAATTAAAAAAATGCTACTGCTTCCAAAAAATTACAAAATGTACCAGATCTGCCTTAGTATTTCCCTATAACTTTTACTAATATTAAGTCTCTAAAACTCCAATTACTGTTTTTGGACTTGTGAGAGTCAGTTGCATATTCTGCATCGAATGTGGAGCATTGTTTAAATTAAAGTTTTTAAAATTTTTTATAAATTAAAAAAATTCACAAAAATTAAAAATTTTAACTTCTTATTACATTATTTTCGTAAGTGTTTTATGGAAAGAACACACGCTTCTTATGAACATAAGAAGTGTGACCCTTTTTTATTTAATTACGACTCTTTTGTGCGACTTTATTTTTAAAAAACGACTTTTTGTGCGACCTTTTCAAAATTCTCAACGGTAACCCTGAATGGGCCTCATCAGACAAGATGATTTTTCGATGGAATTCCGGATTTTCAAGATTTTTACGAATTCAAATTTTTCACCATTTTTGTAGTGAATTTTAATAATTTCAATGCATTGTTGAATCGTGTATCGTTCCATTTTTAGTAATGGCGTAGTTTCTACTTGTCAAATGTCAAAGAATAAAAGCTTCAAAAGTGACAACTACCGAAATACCGGGTGATTCAAAATAACACCTCCTGTTAGAAAACCCGATACTTATTTTATTTTACTATTAATTATTAGATTTAATTTATTTTGCATTTAATAACTTGAAAGTTTGCACAGGTATTAAAGTTATAAGCTGTTAACGTTTGGTGCAAAATAGACAATTTGCGTGGGAGGTACCAATAACGCCCATTTTTCACTATATATATTATAAAAAATTATACTGTACAAAATTTAAATAATTTGTATTAAAAAAATGTAATATGCCTCACGTATAGTGTAAATTAGCTAATATTGATTTGGGGCTCCTGGAAGGGACCAAAGAACCAAATGAATTTGGGTAGTTAGATATACTTCTTAGTGATCAGTGCACCGAAAATGGGCCTTCCCCGATGCTCTGGGGCCAAGATATCCGCTTAGAAGTTCAAGACCCAAAAATAGCCCTTCCCGGCATACGTAAGGGTCTGCGATGGAAAATTGCAGCGCCATTGGAAGGGCAATCTTAAAAGCTATACTTAGTTAGCATTTAGGTGCAAAATGTTCAATTTGTGTGGGAGTTACCAAAGGGGGTGTGGCAGCATCGCACATTTTTCTCGAGGTGATATCGACTAATGACCTAATACTGAATTCAGAAGATTGTAATAAGTTACATAGAAGTTATTAAATAATCAATATTTCACTAAATGTTAACTCTTTTTGGGTAAGCTATTAGAAGGAGTGGACCAATATGACCCACCTTCGAACTAGGCCAGAGAGAGATCCAGAAAAATATTATAACATACCAAATAACATATAACATACCAAATTTGAAGTCAATCTGTTGCTCCTTCGAGGGTTATCGTGCGCACCAGTCATCAGACAGACGGACGGACGGGCATTGCTCAAATGACTTAAAATTATCCAAATCGAATTTCCACCAATGGGGTCAATATGAACATATTTAATAGGAAAAACATGCTTGGAGTTTGAAGTAATTGTTATGGAAATGAGCTAATTTTTATGAAAAAATGTTTTTCTCAATCTAGATCTGAGTAAAATAAAAGAATATTTCTAATTTGTTTCACTATAAATTCAATATAAATATTCTTATAGCAAAACATACAATATCTTTCCGCAATGAAACTAATCATGATTTGAAGGTGTTTATACAGTAGTAGGTTGCAGTAAAAATGTGCTATCTATTTACTACCTAACGCAGATGTAAAAACAATCTGATATCACCCATCCATCTGTGTCGTGATATCTTCTTGATGATCAAAGATAAGATTAGCAGAAAAATGTGCGTAAATAAGAAAGATATTTTCACCACTCCGGTTAAAAGCGCAACGCGTCGTGTACGTGATTAACAAATTTACTTTAATTGATAAAATAAATAAATTGTCAAAGTACAGACCTCAACCCATCACCACCATCAACATCTCGCCTCATTAGCAATAGCAAAGTCAACAACTCAAATAATATCAAAAACTATTTGAACTTAAGAATTATTCAATATAGTATATATAAGTATTTGCTTCACGAAAAATCACGTGCTTAAAGAGAATTACTTAAAAAAGAAAAACAAAAACTAAGATGAAAACCCTCAAAGGGGAAAGCAAACAGTAGGGAGGGGATGGAGGCGGCGAAATGGGGGTGAATGAATGAATGAAAGAAAAAAGTCAAATACCCATAATCTATAACATAAAAATACTGTTGACCTGAATGTTATGGAAATATGTACATATAACCGAATTCGAGCAGCTGCAGCGCCAGAAGATGAAGGAGAAGGAGAAAAAAGACACCTCTGATGCTGCTACTGCGTCTGTAGTCGGAAAAACCGAGAGATGCTTAAAACTATTACAAGGTTATAATGTAGTCATTTTATGGACACGTTGTATACGATATGCAATTACAACATTTGGACCACTTTTTTCCCCATAGCCACAGCAAGTACCTCGTTTAGTGTTAAAACAAGTTCCCCCTCCCTCCCACTCGCCCTCTCTCTCCAACATTTGCGTTTTTTGAGGTATACAACCATTATCCTTTTTAAATGTTCAACAAAAGGGAAAACTAGGACATTACCATGAGCAAGTGTATACATATGTCGCACGAAGAACACACATAGGGCTTATAAAAGTTCAACAAAATGTCCCCCAACCTCTCCCAAAGAAGGAAAGAAAAAACTAGCAAGACATGTCTCTCAGGATTAAAATCCTGAGTGGGAGGAAGGTGTCTTAGAACATAACAAATTAACCTCTAAGTAGTCAATACACGGCTGTATTACATCGATACTTATTTAAAATGTTTACAAGTACTAAGTGAACATAAACAAGGCAAAAAGTAGGAAAAAAAACCTGACAACGTTGTAGGTGTATTTGGGTCATACTGTCATCACCTTGGCAAGTACTCCCACAGAGTTTACATACATATGTATATTGACGAATTTTGTCCATATTTAAAGCTATCCGTAGTCTGTAAACGACTTTAAATATAACAAATGTTGTAAAACTGAATCATCTTTTGTAACTAAACGTGGAATACATATAAATAAATATATTGCCCAGATTAAAAGCAGTTTTTTTGCTATAAATGTTTAGCTTGAAAAAAATTTTTGCTATAAAAATTTAACTCAAAGCAAATTTGTTGCTATAAAAATTTACTTCAGTAACAGAACAAAATTTTTGCTTTAACAATTTAGCTCAGTAACAGAGCAAAATTGTTGCCATAAAAATGTAGCTAAGTAACAGAACAAAATTGTTGCTATAAAAATTTAGCTCAGTAAAAAAGAAAAATGTTTGCTATAAAAATTTAGCTCGATAACAGAGCAAAAATTAGCCCAGTAACAGAGCAAAATTGTTGCTATAAAAATATAGCTCAGTAACAGAGCAAAACGGTTGCTATAAAAAATTAGCTCAGCAACAGAGCAAAATTGTTGCTATAAAAATATAGCTCAGTAACAGAGCAAAGCGGTTGCTATAAAAATTTAGCTCAGTGACAGAGAAATATTGTTGCTATAAAAAATTTAACTCAGTAACAGAGAAAAATTTTTGCTATAAAAATGTAGTTTAGTAACAGAGCAAAATGTTTGCTATAAAAATTTAGCTCAGTAACAGAACAAACTTGTTGCTATAAAAATGTATCTATGTAACGGAGCAAAATTATTGATATAAAAATGTAGCTTAGTAACAGTGCAAAATTGTTGCTATAAAAATTTAGCTCGATAACAGAGCAAAAATAAGCTTTGTAACAGATGAAAATTGTTGCTATAAAATTTTGCTCAGTAACAGAGCAAAATTTTTGCTATAAAAATTTAGCTCCGTAACAGAGCAAACTTGTTGCTATAAAAATTTAGCTCCGTAACAGAATAAAATTGTTGCTATAAAAATGTATCTCAGTAACAGAGCACAATTGTTGCTATAAAAATTTAGTTCACTAACAGAGCAAAATGTTTGCTATAAATATGTAGCTCAGTAACAGCAATATCATTGCTCTACAGATTTAGATCCGTAACTGAGCAAACTTGTTGCTATAAAAATTTTGGTCCGTAACAGAGCAAAATGTTTGCTATAAAAATTTAGCTCAGTAACAGAGCAAAATTGTTGCTATAAAAATGTAGCTCAGTAACAGAGCAAAAATGTTGCTATAAAAATGTAGCTCCGTAACAGAGCAAACTTGTTGCTATAAAAATTTAGCTCCGTAACAGAACAAAATTGTTGCTATAAAAATGTAGCTCCGTAACAGAGCAAACTTGTTGCTATAAAAATTTACCTCAGTAACAGAACAATATTGTTGCTTTAAAAAAGTAGCTCAGTAACAGAGCAAAATTGTTGATATAAAAATTTAGCTCAGCAACAGAGCAAAATTGTTGCTTTAAAAATCTAGCTCAGTAATAGATCAAAATTGTTGCTATAAAAATGTAACTCAGTAATAGAGCAAATTTGTTGCTATAAAAATTTAGCTCAGTAACCGAGAAACATCTTTGCTATAAAAATTTAGCTCAATAACAGAGCACAATAGTAGCTATAAAAACGTAGCTCTGTAAAACAGCAAAATTGTTGCTATAAAAATGTAGCTCAGTAACAGAGCAAGATTGTTGCTATAAAAATTTAGCTCAATAAAAAAGCAAAATATTTGCTATAAAAATTTAGCTGAATAACAGAGCAAAATTTTGCTTAGTAACAGAGCAAAATTGTTGCTATAAAAATTTAGCTCAGTAACATAGCAAAATTGTTGCTATAGAAATTTAGCTCAGTAACAGAACAATATTGTTGCTATAAAAAAGTAGCTCAGTAACAGAGCAAAATTGTTGATATAAAAATTTAGCTCAGTAAAAAAGAAAATTGTTGCTATAAAAATTTAGCTCAGTAAGTCCTGATTCACACTCGGAAATTGTTTCCAAGCGTCAAGTGTCAAATTTTGTTGGAGAGTGAGGCAGGCGGAAAGTGTTCTCTGCCTCTCTCTCCTACAAACATTGAAACTTGCTTATTGTTGTAATAAAAATTTTGCTTAGTAACAGAGCAAAATTGTTGCAATAAAAATTTAGCTCAGTAACAGAGAAATACAATTCTATATAAAAAATTTCTCAGTTAATTAAAAAAATATATAAAAATTAACTAGTTACAGATACGAAACTGGGCATTTTTTTATACAAAAAAAAATATATATCCCGGAGTCTGAACTCATTTTTATAGAAGAGTTGATAGGAATTTGAGAAAACTTTCGAGCAATTTCCTCTATAAATGTTACTTAGATTCCGATCAACTTTAGCTAAAATAGGTTTTAAAATATTTCAAATTAAGATGAATTAGCGTTATATCTAAATATTCATTCCAAGTTTGAATATTTTGAAATATTTGCGCAAATGTTCGCCGGGAAGTATGTATGTATGAAAAATTTTTCCGTGAATATTTTGTTAGTCTTTCAGAGAGTATCATTTTTAGAAGAAAAAATATTTGCTTTTATAATATATGCAACCAGACCAACAGCGCCAAAGTCTGTCTATGTGTTTATTTATTTATTTAGCGTTTTCTGTTTGCTTTTAAATTTAGCGCAAAAATACAAAAAACCATCGTTTTCCCAATACACAAACGCTGACTCTGAACTGAACTGAACACAGACGCAGATACTCACCGGGCAATGGAGCAAATAAAGGCTCCTCCAAACGCCCATTCCTCGTCGCCAATCATGGGGAGAAAGAGAGAGAGAGAGAGAGAGAGCGAGCGAAACATCGACAAAACAGATTACTATAAAGATAATGATGAAGATGATGGAAACGATGCCAAAACGTCATCATTATTATGAAAATAGTTTTTTTTTGCTATTCATCTTAGAAGATGATTTAGGGAAACTTTTTGTCGGGAGCTGAGCTAAAAAGGTGCGCGCGGTCATCGAAGGGGTGTGTGGGTGGGCAAAAGTTACTATTACTTTGTGGTTATTTTTTATGGTTTTTAAATTAGCAGACATTTTATTCAAAAACATCTGTATACTTCTTTTATTAAGACACAGTCTTTAATTGAAATCTTCTTTCTATTCTTTCTTTTTTAGATTTTACAAAACTTGGGAAAAGTTGATAGGACTGCAGATGAGATTTTCGATGATCATTTGAACAATTTCAATCGCCAACAACAAAATGCCACTAGATTACAAAAGGAATTCAACAACTACATTAGATGTATAAGAGGTAAAATGAATTTAGCGATATTTAATTACAAATTTACATTTAGATTTTCTTTTTAATTTTTACAGCTGCACAAATTGCATCCAAATCGTTGATGGATGCCATATTCGAAATTTATGAACCCCAATGGAGCGGCTATGATGCTTTGAGTGCACAAGTGCAATCGTCTGAGTCGTTATGGCAAGATTTCTCCCACAAATTGGCCGATCAAGTATTGATACCCATGAATACTTATACAGGGCAGTTCCCAGAAATGAAGGTATGATATGAAGAATGGATACTAACTACACAAACCTGATGCAAATATTTTTTACCTCAAAAAATTGGATAAGAAATTTTTCCTATACAAATTTGAAAAGCAAATTTTTTCTAGAATAAAATTTAGAGAAAATTCTTTCTATAAAAAATTTAGAGCAATTTCTTTCTATAAAAAATTGTAGAGCAAATTTTTTCTATAAAAAATTGTAGAGCAAATTTTTTCTATAAAAAATTGTAGAGCAAATTTTTTCTATAAAAAATTCTAGAGCAAATTTTTTTCTATAAAAAATTGTAGAGCAAAATTTTTTCTATAAAAAAATTTTAGAGCTAAATTTTTCCTATAAAAAATTGTAGAGCAAAATTTTTTCTATAAAAAATTGTAGAGCAAAATTTTTTCTATAAAAAATTGTAGAGCAAAATTTTTTCTATAAAAAATTGTAGAGCAAAATTGTTTCTATAAAAAATTGTAGAGCAAAATTTGTTCTATAAAAAATTGTAGAGCAAAATGTGTTCTATAAAAAACTGTAGAGCAAAATTTTTTCTATAAAAAATTGTAGAGCTAAACTTTTTCTATAAAAAATTGTAGAGCAAAATTTTTTCTATAAAAAAATTGTAGAGCAAAATTTTTTCTATAAAAAATTGTAGAGCAAAATTTTTTCTATAAAAAATTGTAGAGCAAAATTTTTTCTATAAAAAATTGTAGAGCAAAATGTTTTCTATAAAAAATTGTAGAGCACATTTTTTCTATAAAAAAAGAAGAGCAAATTTTTTCTATAAAAACAATGGAAGCAAATTTTTTCTATAAAAAATTGTGGAGCAAATTTATTATTTTCTATAAAAAAAATTTGGCAAAATTTTACTATAAAAAATTAGAAATATTTTTCATTACAAAATTGGAGAAAAATTGTTACTTAAAAAAATTGGAGATCAATTTTTTCCTACAAATAAATTGGATATAATTTTTTTACAAAAATATTGGAGAGCAATTTTTTATGCCTCCAAAAATATTTATTATATAAATTTTATAAAAAAACGATTCTCTAATTTTTATAGAAAAACATTTCAATATTTTATAGAATATATTTTCTCCATAATAAATATAATTTTCTTTCCAATTTTTACAGGAAAAAGTGATCTTTGTTTTTTATAAGAAGAAATTAGACCTTACATTTTTTTGTAAAAAAAATTTGCTCGCTTTTTTTACACCGAACATATTTGCTCTTATTCTGTTATTGATTAGAAAAAGTTTTTCTGAATTTTTTTATATTAAAAATCTCAAATTTTTATACCAAATATTAGTTCTCCAATTTTTCTTTTTATTTGAAAAATATGATATTAATATTGAATACAAAAATTTACATCTTTTAAACATTCTAATTTTTACCTACAAAATTGTTTTTATTTTGTTATAGAAAAAAAGTTTTCCAATTGTAAACAATTAAAAAAATTACTCCCAATTGTATATTGGGAAGAAAATGTTATAATATAAAATATAAATATATAAAACAAAAATTCTCAACTTTTTACAGAATTTCTTTCTAATCTTGAGAAAAAGTTTCCCTCAAATTTGTACTAAAAGTTGATTCCTTATTTCGTTTTAGGAAAAATTTGATCTATACAAAATTCTCTCCAATTTGTTGTAGTTAAAAAATCTACAAATTACAATTCACTGCATTCACTTTATAGTAAAAAATTCTCTCCAACTTTTTATAGTAAAAATTCCTTCAATTGTTTATAGTAAAAAATTCTCTTCAATTTTTAATACAAAAAAAATTCTCTCCAATTTTTTATAATAAATAATTCTCTCCAATTTTTTTATAGTGAAAAATTCTCCAATATTTTATAGTAAAAAATGCTCTCCAATTTTTTATAGTAAAAATTTCTCTCCAATTATTTTATAGTGAAAAATTCTCCCCAATTTGTATATAGTAAAAAACTCTCTTCAATTTATTTATAGTAACAAATTCTCTCCAATTTTTTTATAATAAAAAAAACTCCAAAATTCTCTAAAATCGTTTATACTAAAAAAGTTTTTCAATTTTGTATAGTACAAAATTCTCTCCAATTTTTTGCAGCAAAAAATTCTCTCCAATTTTTTTCTTTCCAATTTTTTATAGTAAAAAATTCTCTCCAATTTTTTATAGTAAAAAATTCTCTCCAATTTTTTATAGTAAAAAATTCTCTCCAATTTTTTATAATCAAAAATTCTCTCCAATTTTTTTATAGTACAAAATTCTGTCCAATTTGTTATAGCACAAAATTCTCTCCAATTTTTTATAGTGAAAAATTCTCTCAATTTTTTTATAGTAAAATATTCTCTCCAATTTTTAAAATAAAACTGCAGTCAATTCTACCAGGCAATTAAAACTTTCTACCAATTTTTGTATTTGTTTCTATTACTTTTTTGCTATAGATAGAAAGTAAATGGAACATATGGTCTCAAACCAAAAATAAATTCTGACTGAATAATAAAAAATTCTCTCCAATTGTTTTATAGTGAAAAATTCTCTCCAATTTTTTTATAGTGATAAATTCCTTCAAATTTTGTATAGTTAAAAATTCCCTAAAATTTGTATAGTAACTCCAAAATTTGTAGAAATAATTCTTTTCATTTTTTAAGCGCAATTTTTCGTATTCGTATTTCCGTTTGATTTGCATCTGTTTTTAGAAAATATTTGCTCTGCATATTTTTTAGGAAAAAAATATTTTTAATTTTTATAGGAACAATCGATCTGTGAAGTTTTATAAGATAAAAATAATCAAATAATGTTAGGAAACATTTATAAAAAATATTTTCTGCACAGAGTTTTAAAATGATTACCTTTTATTTTAATTTTCAGAAAAAAGTCGAAAAGCGCAATAGAAAACTTATCGATTATGATGGCCAACGCCATTCTTTCCAAAACCTACAAGCCAATGCCAATAAACGAAAAGATGATGCTAAACTGACCAAAGGACGTGAACAATTGGAAGAAGCTCGTCGCACATATGAAATTTTGAATACAGAATTGCACGATGAACTCCCAGCATTGTATGAATCGAGAATATTGTTTTTGGTGACCAATTTGCAAACGTTATTCGCCACAGAACAAGTTTTCCACAATGAAACGGCTAAGGTAATTAATTGGCATAAATCCAATTCCAAAAAAAAGAGAAAATGGAATATCACTGGCATATTAATAATAATAATTTTGTAAAAAGAAAATTGTAAAAAAATGTCTTTGATGTATAAGTACAATTGGTGTCGTCTGTGTTTTGTCCAAAATATTTGTAAATTATTATAAATATGTCGGTAAAATCAAGTACATATTATTATGTACGGTTTTCATTTTCATAGAATTTATTACAGATCTACTCGGAACTCGAAGCTATTGTTGACAAATTGGCTACAGAATCACAACGCGGTTCAAATACTCTGAGAAAAGTAACATGTAAGTTCTTAGCACTTTCTATCGGTAAATTTTGAAAAATTATTGATTTGTTTGCCTTTTTTCCACTCTCTTGTAGCCAATGCCATCAAAGCTTCCAGTCCTGTACAGTCACCAGTCAAACAAATGAACGATGCCAACATCAGCAACAGCATTCAATATCAAAATACCAATGGTTCTACCAATCGTAAGTTTTGGTTATTTTTACAAAAAAATTTTTTTGGATCTACCCAACTTGTCCAAATTTAGTTTGCCTTCCAAAAAATAACATTTTGTTGTTCGATTTTTTTCAAATTTGTTTTTGAGTTTGTTGTATTATAATTTATTTTGAAAAGTTTTAAATTTGTTTTATGAAATTAATGAGTTCCTTTGAAACAATATTATTTTCTCCCATTAATTTGTTTGATAACACCAACAAAAAAATTTGATTTTGTTTTCCTTTTTTGCTTTATATTTTACTTTTTCTTTCTTTTTCCTTCATACACACACCCACACTGTATTTTTAAATTGCCCAAAAACTGTATATATGAATATAAAAAAAAACAATCTGTAGAATCATAAACTATTTAATACATATTCCCTATTTATATATCTACTAGCAATTTATATATGATTTGCTAAATTATTATTACATACGATATTTATGAAATATATGTAACTACACATGTTTTTAGAGTTTAGTACGACAACGAAAATTATTTTCTTTAATTCCATGTATATTTGTTTGATAGTGTTCATAATTAATGTCACATTTTTTCTTTTTATTTGCAATTTGAAGCTGATTTGCAAATTAACTTCGAATTTCAGGATTATTTCGAAAATGTTCTTTGAATTAGTGATAAATTAAAAAAATCAATTTACGAACTAATGATTATTTCGAAAATCTTCTTCAAATTAAAGATAATTTCGAAAGTGTCCTTTCGAATTAAAGATAATTTCGAAAGTGTACCTTCGAGTTAAAGATAATTTCAAAAAATACATTCGAATTAATGTTGATTTCGAAAATAATTTTCATTCAATTAAAGATCATATCGAAAAGATCTACGATTTTTGCTTTTTAAATTTTGCATACATATTATTTGATGTTGTTTTTTAAGTTTTGGCAATTTAAAAATATTCAATTATCTTTATTAGGTTTTAAGGGCAATTAACCTCGTTTTTAAAATACATTCCAATTTAGTTTATTTTTTGTTTGTTTGTATAAATGAATACTACTACTATTCGGGTTGTAGATGGTCTGGATATTATTCTTGGTGTTTGTAGACATTAGTGAAAGTTTCAGTGCAAACTTTATTTTCGGTTACGCGGATACTACATATTTACTAAAAATTGCTGGTTTCTAACACTTAGTTTTTTTTAACATTTTCAATAAAATGGACAAACCAAAAAATTTCGATATGCCTGGCCCACTTATTTTATATTTGATATTCCAGTGGAAATAATTTGTTCTACACTCGTTGTTGAACTGTACTGTTGCCATAAATTTAATTTTTTTTAGAACATTTGTATATTTTCTCAAAATGTATTCAGATCCAGACTTTGCTTTCCGTTGAAGAATTTCAAAATTAGATTTTGTCTTTACGAAAGCAAGTTAAAAGTGGGTAAAAACGAGCGTATTCGACTATATAATAGCCTACAACATAGCCGGTTAATGCACAATAACACTATGCAAAAAAATGTTGTCGGAGCGCTGTGCATAACATTTTCTTGTGTAATATGGTGTCCTAAGCACAAAAAAATATATATATTTTGAAGAATACACTTTAAATTAATGTAAATTAAGAGGACTACAAAGGTTATTAATGACAGTTTCACTTGAAAACCGAAGTTTAGTAAATGTTGTTAAAATAATTAGAAAAAAATTGTTTTTTTTTAATAGTTTTTCTGCACAAAAAACCATAAAAAAGAAAAATAAATTGGCAAAATTTTTTTTGTCACTATTGTTGAAAGCTAGCATCCTAACGAAGAAAACAATGCCTATTTGAAGAAAAACTATGGGTAAATGAATGAAAATAAAGAAATTATACCACTTTTGGTAGAAATAGAAGAATTTCAACATAATCCGGTGTTTATACCCCCACTATTGTGAACAAGGTTATACATATATTAGATTTGGGCACTTTAGTTCTTTCAAGTGATCGCTCTTTTTAGTTCAGTTTAATTGAGTGAACTAGTTAGTTCTTTTAGTTTACCAGGTCACTTTAGCTCACTAGCTCACCAGCTCACCGGCTCTTTAGCTCACCAGTTCACTTTACTTAAAATATAATTTTATTTCGTTCAAATCAGCCGCTATTAAAGGAATCTGAGTGGAACATGATTTGAATACATAATAGATACAAACACGTTTGTATAAGGGTAATTCCAACGGCAGTCGACCCACTTTTTAACACGACCCCCTCCGATTTCGATGAAATTTGGTACACGCTATCTCCTAGTGCATACAATTTGTGTGATTTCTATATTTAGTCCAAATTCGTTATGGTTCTTGTTTTACAGCGTCCGAAAGTTGGTCGAATCTCTACTTTTTTCTTAAAGGATACTGAATTCAACAGAGTATAACATAAGAACGCGTTATCCGATTTCAATGATTTTAGTGTCATTGTAACTTGCCACTCCCGTATTTCAAAATTAGTTAATTTAATAAAATTATTGTCCTTGTCGAAGGACATCAAAAATCGAAAAATTATTTTAATTCTTAAATATCTCGAAAAGCACCAAATTTTTTTTCTTCATATTTTTTGTAGTTAAACCGTTAAATGTCCTTTACACGTGACATAAGATTCACAATGGAGGTCATTTTGGTTTAAAAGATACAGATTTTTTACTTTTTTTCCCACATATATTTCAGGTTTTTTTATATAAAACACAATGTAAGTTCTTTCTATGTGAGCGGAATCAAATTATTATTTGTTATAAGAATGTATATCGTACCGTGATAATAATAAAATCTGATTAATATTTTTTAAAGTCTCAAGGCAGAATTAGTTTTAAGCCTCAAAAGCAAACCTGGCTTAAACAATATATTTGTTAGAAGGAATTACAAAGATGTAACATCGTGGAATAACTATAATAAGGGCACTTATTTATCATTTGACGTGAATATCTCTATATGAGCGGTGAAGAGATCAGTGACACGAGCATGTATACAACAAAAGAGTGATCCAATATCTACCCCTATTAATATGTTTAACTGGGGAAAAAACAATATTGAAAACATGAACTTCATTTACGTTTCGCAAGATGAATATGATCTAGAAGAACAAACGTCAACCATTACTAGTACTACAACAAAACCTTTCCCTGGAATGCAGTCACTTCATACCGTGGAGAAATTGGGGGAAGGAGTTGCAAAAACAAAAAAGTTTGCACATTCCATTAATTGTAAAACCTATTATTTGTATTAGGAATAATGGTTTGAAAACCAATGTAAATATAAACACAACAAAAACTGCAAAACTATTGTAATTCAATAAACAAATATTACGTGTCGTTAGTTATAAATAAGTAACCTTATTATGGATATTCCACGAAGTTACCCCTTTGTAATTCCCTCTAACCAATATATTTTTTAAGCCAGGTTTGCTTTGAGGCTTAAAATTAATCCTGACTTGAGACTTTCAAAAATATAAATCAGAATTTATTATTACCACGGTACGATATACGTTCTCATAACAAATAATATTTTGATTCCGCTTACATAGAAAGAACTTACATTGTGTTTTATATAAAAATCCTGAAATATATGTGGGAGAAAACAGTAAAAAATCTGTATCTTTTAAACCAAAATGACCTCCATCGTGAAACTTATGTCACATGTAAAGTACATTTAACGGCTTAACTACAAAAAATATGAAGAAAAAAAATTAGGTGCATTTCGAGATATTTAAGGATTAAAATAATTTTTCGATTTTTGATGTCCTTCGACAAGGACAATAATTTTTTTAAATTATTAATTTTGAAGTACGAGGTTGGCCAGTTACAATGACACTAAATTCGTTGAAATCGGATAACGCGTTCTTATGTAACACTCAGTTGAATTCAGTATCCTTTAAGAAAAAAATAGAGATTCGACCAACTTTCGGACGCTGTAAAACAAGAACCATAACGAATTTGGACTAAATATAGGCATCATAGGAGATAGCGTGTACCAAATTTCATCGAAATCGGAGGGGGTCGTGTTGAAAAGTGGGTCGACTGCCGTTGGAATTACCCATAAGGAAGAATCCTACATTCATGATGACATAAAAATGGAAACAACACATAACAGCTTAGAACAGAGAACTAAATGAGAAGAGAGGACGAAATGACAGGGTTGAACTACCGTTCAGTAAAGTGACCCATTCAACTGAACTAGTTCGTTCACGAACTACACAACTCTAGTATATGTCAGATGCTGCGGGCCAAAAGTGTAACACATCTAGGGAGTGACCTAAGAGACTCCAAGAATATTTGGCGGAAATCCGTTTTGGGTTATATTAAGTCATTTTAGCAATGTCCGTCTGTCTGTTTGGTTTGTACGCACGATAACTTTCGATAGGATTAACAGATTGACTTAAAATTTGGTATGCGTCAATATTATTTTCTACCTCAGGCTAAGGTCAAATATGACTCCTTCGAGTACCTCCACCACGAAGGGTCAGAATTTAGAAAAATATTGATTATCTCATAACTTCTATACTAATACTCGGAATCTTTCACAATTCTACACATAGTATGTATATGTATCTTGGTCCCTATCTCCTTGAGAAAAATGGACGAAGTTGCCACGCCCCTTTTGGTACCTCACATACAAATGGACCATTTGGACAAAAAGTTAACAGCTTGTATCGTGAATACCAATGCATTTTTGCAGAGTGTAAAGTTTACATTGCTCACAAAATAAGGTATACCTTAGCTTAGGCCATTTTATAAGAGCATGACACTAGAGCTATCCTAGTATCTAAAACTGAACCAGGTGTGATCCATTGTTGTTCCTCATGTTGTATTCTTCTCTTCCTATTCATTTTATTTTGGTTATTGTGGCGGTATTTCCCACATTTCCAGTCTGTCCCCGAATGACATCTTGTATCACGGATTCCATATTGATGACCTAATGAATGTCATTTTTCTTCTTGGTTCGATGCCCGAATTTCAGTCATAGCCTGAAAAGAAAAGGAGCCGAGTATTTGGTAAAACTTTCTTGTTTCTTCTTTTGCTTAATGCAGGGCACTGACAAAGGAAGTGGTAATTGTCTTCCAAGTAGTCAGTGTCGCCACACCACCTACATAAATCATCATTTCTGATGCCGATTCTTACCATGTGATTTCCTAAGGAATTGTGTCCTGTTATTATTCCAATTACGGCCCTTAGTTCATCTCTTTTCATCATTAGTAGGTGTTCAGAATTTCGCGATACTTTTTCGTCCCAAAGTAGTTTAGTCTGTTCGCAGGCTGCCGAGGTGTTCCACCGTCTGTGCCATTTCGCCTTGCTCTTTCCTTTGATTCTAGAAAAATAGCAAACAAAGGTGGTAAAACATGCGGATCATCGCCCCCCTGTAAGACGTGCTCTATTCTTAGCTAAAACATCTGCTTCCTTGTTTCCCGGAATATCTTTGTGGCCTGGTACCCAGTACAAAGTAATGTTATGCTGTTCTGCGAGAATTCTCTACGACAGCGGCTGACTGCCTTTGACCTTATATCCGGCCCCTTTAACGCCTTTATTGCTGCTTGGCAATCAAACTGATATCGCTGTTGTATAACGGTCTAATTGATATAACTTCAGCAGCTTTTAGAATTGCGTATATTTCCGCTTGAAATATTACATTCATCCATTTGTAGGATTAACGGATGTTTAGTTCCTTGCAGAAAATACCACTGACCGTGCCGTCAATCATTTTTGATCCGTCGGTATAGAAGTTAAATTTTCCATAAGCGATAATTTGCTCTTGCCAGTCCTCAATGGAGGGAATAACCGTAGTAAAATCCTCTTCTATGAAGGTTTGGAACAGTGAGTAATCCGTGTGTGGAGGGTTACCACCATCTTCAAGTATCTTTGTGTGTCGGACAGGTGTCCTGGCAATCTGGTTTAGTTCATTTAGCCTAATTAAGGTAATTTCTGCGGTTTCTTGTATAAAGATATCCAGGGGGAGTATGTTCATTATAATTTCCAGAGCTGTAGTTGCGGTCGTTCTCATTGAAGCAGTGACACTCTATTTATCCTACTTAGTTTCCTTGTGTGATTTTGATATTTTGTTATCAGCCACCAGACATGACATCCATAGCTGGCAATTGGTCGAACAATCGCAGTATATATCCAGTTATTAATTAAAAATGAAGATAAACTAATCGGCCGAAAATCATTCGCCTTACTATGTTGAATTTTTCCGGCTTTTGGGATGAATACTACCTTCACCCTTTGCCAAGATGTAGGTACATATGCCTTTTCGAGACAGGCTCTGAAAATTGATGTTAAGGTATAACTCAAGATTTCCCATGATTTTTGTAACATACATGGGTATATACCATCCGCTACCGGTGATTTATATGTCCCAAAACTGTCGATGGCCCTTTTTACTCTGTCTGGTGTGACAGCTTTATATATTTCCAGTTTATTATGAGAATTATGATTGTGCGATCTTTTATCAAGAGCTTTCCCCAGCTCACAGCCTGGAAAGCGTTTGCGTCCCTTAGTCGCTTTACCCGACTGAAATTTCTTACTTTTGTTTTTTTATCATAATCCCAATTAGGGATAGCTCCAAATTTATACATTATATTTGAAAAATTATCATCTCAAAACTGTTATACTACATTGTATTTAAAATACAATATAAAAACGAAAGTCGTTCCTTTAAATTAAAGATTCTGTTTAAAAAAGGGACAAATTGTGAGGCTCCAAAACTGTTATAATATAAAATTAAAATTCCATTTCATAACGGTTCAAGACTTCAAGGAAAAAATATGACAATATATATAGACAACTCCATTCAAACTATGCTAAGTTGAAACAGATACTTTTTCAGGTGAGGCAATCAAAGTTGTATGAAATTTTTAAATCTGTATGGAATTCCCTTATAATCCAAATCTAATGACCTACAATGTTTTAACAAAACCAAATTTTGGCTGAATATAATTTGGAATATTTTGAAATTAAAAATACAATGTCCCTATAAACTTTGTCGACTTAGTATATGTACTTTGAAATTAATGCATCGATATGTGTCCTATCCACTTATGTATTCTTTAAAAAATCTGTTCTATGGCAGAGCACCTAACAGACTTAGATATTCATTTAAAAGTCTCTTGCTGCTTATGTCTGTAAAAGCTTAAAAATTATTACCCTTTTCTTTAAAAAAAAATTAGAAAATATGTGTATACCATTCAATTCTGTATCCGTAAATATTACTTTAATTTCTCTCTCGCTCTCCTTTGGCCTCCCAAATCTCTGTTTAAGTTAAGTCACACATTAAAAAAATCTATCCTCAAAACTGTTATACATACTATAGAAAAACAATTTAAATTCAATTTAAAAAATCAACTGAAAAATTAAAACATGGAATGTATTTTAAAGAGGTCTATCTACTGTAAACTACATACTCGTATATATACATACATATATTACATAAAAGCTATATGTAAACTTTATGCTTTGCTTATTTATGATTTTTCTATTGCAAATTTTCTACCGCTGCTGCTCTGTGCATGCAAAACAATACAAAATCAAATTTTTCCCAGCCCGAGTTGAAATAATATTTTTTAATTTTGTTTTTAATTGTTGTTTTAATTTAAATTAAGGCAATTCGAAGAGAAACTATTTAACATTGCATGAGCTGAGCTTAAATGTGTTTTTTTCTATCTTTTTTTCTACTCCTCTTTCACCAAAATTCTCCTGCTGCAACAAAAAAAAAAATAAAAAACTACCGCCACCACCAAAACTTGATGAACGTGTGATGATGATGATGATTTTGTTTTTTGATTTTATTGTTTTCTTTTTAATTCTCTGTAAAAATTGCGTTTTACTTTTTATTGTTTTTTTTTAATCAATATATTTGTTTGTTTATTGGAATGAAAATGTATGAAAATTAAAATTTAACCTATACAAAATTAACACAAAAAAACATACATACATAACTATTATGCGCACCACCTATTTGCCTAACTCCATATATATCTACTATATGCATCACTTGAATTGAAATTGAAATCAAACAAAAAACAAATATCCTCCACCAACAAAAAATATGCAAAAATATACCAAAACCAACCACCACCAACCACAAAAATAAATAAATAAATATAAAAAAACAAATCAAAAAATAGCACCATCACCAAGTACTTCTTCCACACAAGAACCCAGACTTGATAATGTTTCTCCAACACCAGAAACATCTGCGGCGGCGGCCGCTGCAGCCTCCTCAATGCCCGGATCGCCCAGTGGTACAGCAGCCGGTTCCATGCGCACGAGTAGTCCTAATCTGGTGAATGATGCCACCGCTGTGGATGCGACATCACCGGCCCATCTGAATAGTCCCAATGCCAATGTAATGCCTGAATTGGTGGCCAGAAGATCAGCAAACAACGAAGCTAAAACCGAATCGGACGTCAAGAGCAACACTCTCGATAGAAGCATCGCCAAAGATTTGGATATGGATATGAATAATGCTACCACAACGATCACCAAGACCGTGGAGACCGTTACAACAATGGGCGTGGCGCCGGAATCGATTGTTAAATCGCCCTCCCATCACAACGAAGGACAGCAGCTCAATGGCAATAACAACGACGACGATGATGACGACGCAGACAACAAAGTGGCCACCACAAACGGCAATGCTAATGAATCGGATCTAACCCAATCCATCCCGGCCCGTGGATCCAAGAGCGCCACCAGTAACGGTAATGCCAACACCATCATCTCCTCGATGACGACCACCACCACCACCACAACGACGACAACCGGCGGCAGTAGTAATGTCCCAGATGATTCTTCGAATAAAAAACAATTAGGTAATAATCATTTGAATCATGACAATGATGTCAATAGCAATAGATGTAGCAAATTAGTTGAACAGAGTAAAAATCCTTTCGAAGATGATGACGATGAGGATGAACAAATCTACGAAATACCAAGGGGTGAGTACGTACGTCCGTTTCTCTAGTAGACACACCACATTCTCCATCAAAATGGGTTCGATGTAAAAACGAAAATGTAAACTGAGCACTCACACAAAACCACGTCCATCTGGAATGGAATGTGGAGAGCCTGTGGCTGTGAAATGCCGTATGTGTCTGGGGTATCGTGTTTGTTTGTCTTGTCCTGGCCTGGCCTGATCTGTCCTCTCACTCCTTTCTCTCTCTTTCTCTTTCACTGTATAATCTAAGAAATTGTATGAGACATATGTGTGTATTTATGTATGACAACAACAACAAAAATCTATGAATTCGAAGATTTTCACAAATTTTAAAACAATTCTTAAAAGTAAAAGCTTAACAATTTGTCGGTTTAAGCTTTCCATTTCTTTGAAATTTAAAGTCCAAGGGCCTTAGTTATAAAATTTTTTGGAAAGTGTAAAGTACATCAGTATATCAGTATATATTTAAAGTAAATTTATCAGTAAATCAGTATATATTTAAAGAAAATCGGTTCTATAATCTTTCTCTAACTTTTTATGAATAATGAATGAATGAACGAAAGGTTTAAAGTAAATTTTACATTAAAAATGAGTTCTTTAAATTTTCTATAACTTTTTATGAATAAGTCCTTTACTACGTAATTTTTTCTATATTATGTAATTAAAATTTTTTGAGTCTTAAAGCTTCTCTAAATTTTAAAACTTCTTTGAAGCTTAAATCTTTTCCAAAACATCAATACATCCCGAAACTTAAAGTCTAAGGACTCGTTCATAAAAAGTTATGGATGGTTTAAATACACATTGACGTTGAATATCGGTTCTATAAATCTTTACAATTTGTATACTTTAACGTAAAGCTTTACATATTAGTTTTTAATTAAGAACTTTTTGAGGCTTAAAGCTTCTTTGAAGTTTAAAGCGTTTAAAAAAACTACACGGACTTGACAGTACAGGTTCTATTCTACTACCAAACGGTAGCATAACCCTATACATACTAGGTTTGACGAAAATGGTGACAAATTTTTTTTATGGGCCTCCAAAATTTCTGAAAATCTGTGGGCCCGTCGAAAAAGGTGTCTACTGCCTTTGTCCAACAACTAATTCAGACTTGGTGATACCGCCTACTTAGCTTAATAATGTAGCTAAGAATTTGCTGAACAAAGCTTCTTAACATTTTATGCGAAAAACATTTTTTCCGGTACTTTTTTTTAAAAAAGTGAAGAAAAAAAATATTTTTGTTCACTTTATTCAGCATAACTTTAAGGGACTTCACTAACAATGTTTGGCAAAATTGTAGCCAACGTAAATCTGAACAACTTTTGTGAACATATCAATACAATCTGAACGTGTTTAGGCACCCTAAATAGCTGAAAAAATTACATTGTACCTCAAAAATGTTAGTATTTCGCTTTTATGTAACAAAAACATTTTTTTGGTAACTTTATAGAAAATATTAAGGCCAATATTTTTGCGGAACATATTAACCGTCTAGGTCCCCCACATAACTGTAATTTTTTGCCATATTTTAACAAATCGTAAAAAACACCCCTAAAAATGTGGAGGGCGGGGATGAAATGTTCTACAAAAATGTTGGCCATGAAATTTCAAAATTATTTCTTTGTTAACAAATATTTTTTCTTTGTTATTTGGTGAAGATTTTCAGTATCGGTAGTGTACATATGGACCATTTTTTTATAAAAAAAATTAAGGAAAAAAAATTAGATCGATTCTGAGATATCGCAATTTATACTTTTGTTTCAGCGAAAAGTGACCAAAAAAAATGTTAAAAATAAAATTAGTATTTTTTATGAAAAGTACGCGGAAAATGCTTTAAGAAACGATATTTTCTATTTTCAATGTCTTATGCCTTGTAGCATTAAAATTAACTTGAAAATCGCATTACAAATGCAAAAAATCGATTTTTCTGAACTTTGACCTCGCCCCTGCCTCCAATTTTCATTTAATTTTTTTAATATTGTGGGTCATTACTCCCACATACTAGGGCAACATTTTCTGAGAATTTGAGAAAGATCTAATTTTAGGCCTGTGACACTTGAGAAAGACCTACCCATATATTTTCTGAGAATTTGAAAGGCCTATCCTTATCTATTAAAAAAAGTTTTTAGGCCTCGGACACAAACAATTTTTTGTTGTTGAATTTTCGTATAAAGGCAATTCTTGGGACTTAACGTTTGAAAATCGAAAATATTACATACATATAATAAATCAAATGTATATCAATTTTCGTATAAAGGAAATTCTTGGGACTTAAAGTTTGAAAATCAAAAATACATAGAGATAATAAATCAAATTTATATTATGTAATCAAAAGTTTCCACTGGCAAGATTGTGGGCATTTGCTAGTTTATAATATATGTAAATGTTTTCCAAAGAAGTACTTACTGCATTTTATATCAAAAAAAATTAATCAGAAACTGAAGATAAAGATTTTACATTATAAAATGTTTTAAAATTTGTGAAAATAATTTTTTATCAAATTTAAATGTGCCTATTTATGTATGGAGGGATTTTATTGAGTACATAAATTTGAATTTGGACTTTGGATGGTAAAATTTAATTTCAGATGGTTTGTGAAATATCGGAAGAATACATATTTTATTATTAACTCTTTTTCCAAAAATAAATTTTGTTTGGACACAAAAGTATTGTATATTTTCTATAGTATCAATTTCCTTGAAACTTTGCATATCTTAAAAATATCTGCAGATTTTGAACACAAAAACCCCGGGTCCGGTCCAATTAAATTTTGCTTTCCTAAAATCTCTCTATCCTAAAGTCCATACACATGTACACTGAAAAACAATATATTGTTCTAATTTAAAAAATGGTCCCGAAAGCTTTCGAATCATTAAAAAAATAACATTAGATACATAATATAAAGACAATTTTCTTAATATTAAAGAAATTAGCTTTTATAGACATTACATACTGGTACATAAATATAGTCAATTTACTCTATACGAGTATTAAAGGAATTGGATTTATTTTAAATATGAAATGTTGTTATTTTATAGATTAGTTCGTCTTTCTCGCCAAATATTAAAAGTAGTGCAATATTTGTTTCAGTGCACACATGCATATGTAGCTTAGTGTAAAGTAAGTGTTTTGTTTTCTAATTTTATGTACATAAATCAATTGGTTTTGGTAAATGTTTTTTTTTCATTTTTTTTTTTTACAAAATTTCAATTTTGTTTTATTCGAAATCACAATGTTTAGTTTGTACCCAAAAAAAAAACAGAAAAAATGTTTGTTAAATCACGTCTAGTCACGCATTGCCTAAGCCAACTATGGAATGTTCTAGCAAGCATAACAAGTAAGCTCATTTTTACAATATACATATCTAATTAAATGTAAAAAACAAACAAAAAAATTCAAGAAAAAAATACCTTTGTAAATATGTATTTAAAAAAATAAAGGGTTCTGAAGGTATAATGGGAAACTTACATTTGAATATCTGGGATTATCTATGGTATGTGTGTCCTAAAACTTTCAAAAGACTTTTCAGATATCTTTTGACACAAAACAACAAAGACAACTCATGCAAAAGAGAAACGAAAATGATTTTGAAATTTTAAGTTTTCTCACCAAAAACAAAAGGGGTAACATATTACATTTTTGTTTTGTTCATCACCCTCATCATTAGCTGTCAATTTATTTTTCTTCTGAAAATCATCTCCATTTTTGTATTTTATTTTTTGATTTTTTTCGATTACACCCAACCAACCACTGCAAAAAAACTGAAAAACGTTTGTTTGGCAAGAAAAATCACTTCTAACCCAAAAAGTTTGCCGGCATGTTTGTTATTGTTAAATTAATGTCTACTAAAAACCGATACAAAGAAAATAAAACTAAATAACAACAATTGCAACAAAAATTGTATAATACCGGCGGGGGGAACAACACAAAACAGATTTGTCTGCTGCGCGTGTGTATTGTACAATTTTGCACCTCTACTCTTCTGCCCTTCTTTTAGAGAAACTGAAATGCGCTTTTACATGTGTTTGCCAAAAAATGTAGTTTTTAATAACTATCTACTTTAATGCCGTATAGTTGTCATCCGTCTTCGATTCGAATATAAATTAATTTACATTTTTTATTAATTTTTTTCTCGGCGACATATATAGATGCCACCACTACTGATTTGCCACCCGGTGTCCTTTATCGTGTAAAGGCCACTTATGGTTATGTCAAGGAGGACGTCGATGAATTGAGCTTTGAAGTTGGCGATATCATTCGCGTTATTGAATACGATGACCCTGAAGATCAGGTAAGGACATTTTGATAATTATTTGAATTAACATTTTTTATGTTTTTTTTTAAATGTGCTGTAAATAGTGATACGAAATGATAGGTACATTAAAGAAGACCATCTAAAATATCGAATCGAGCAAACATAATTTTTTTTGTTTTTTTTTAAACGACCAGAAGTAAAAAAATAAAAATTTCTTTTTCGAGAATATTGGCACAAAAATAAACAAAATCAGGGCTTTGCTTAGCTTTTTAAACACTTTTACGACATGTTCCGTAAAAATTAATATTTTTAGCAAACTGGCGCCATTTGATGCAAGTAAAGGCTTTTTCAAATATAATTCCTTTACCTTTTTATACCCTCACTTTAGTGTGACGAGGGTATATATCATTTGCTACGGAAAAAAGTGTAACACATCGAAGGAGTGATCTAAGACCCTAAGTATGTTCGGAGGAAATCCGTTTTGGGTCATTTTAAGTCGAATGAGCAATGTCCGTCCGTCTGTCTGTCTGTCTGTCTGTCTGTCTGTCTGTCTGTCTGTGTGTCTGCTGGCTGGTGCGCACGATAACTCTCGAAAGGAGTAACCGATTGACTTAAAATTTGGTATGTGGTAATATTTTAATCTATCTCCGGATGAGTTCGAAGATGGGCCATATTGGTCTACTCCTTCTGGTACCTCCCATACAAAGGGTTAAAATTTAGTGAAATATTGATTCTTTAATAACTTCTATACTGCTTATTCGAATCTTTTGAAATTCTGCACATAATATTAGTATATTAGTCGCTATTAACTCGAGAAAAATGGGTGAAGTTGGCATGCCCCTTTTGGTACCTCCCACACAAATGGACCATTTTGCATCAAAATTTAACTGCTTATAACTTTAATACAAGTGCATAAAAATGCTTGAAATTTTCTACAGTATAATGTTTTTGTAGCGCCTATAGTCCGGTAAAAAATGGGCATTATTGTACATCCCCTTTTGGTACCTCCCACACAAATGGACCGTTTCGCACCAAAAGTAAACGGCTTGTAACTTTAATACCAGTGCATACAAATACTTGAAATTTTGTACAGTGTAATGCTGTTATAGTGCCTATAGTCCTGTAAAAAGTGGGCGTTATCACCCCGCCCCTTTTTGTACCTCCCACACAAAATGAACAAATCATACTAAAATTACATAGCTCGTAACTTTAATATACCAGTGCACATAAACGCCTATAGTTCAGCACAATGCAATGTATTTAAGAATGTACTGTTTACTGAAAAATATGTGTATTAGGAAAACCCCTTCTGGTACCTCCCACACAAATTGACAGATTTATTGGAGTAATGTTATATATTACATTACTCACAAAGTGAGGGTATACCTTAGTCGGTTTACCCGACTGAAACTTTCTTACTTGTTTGTATTCTTATAACACTATGCAACAAATGAACACTTTTTGAAAAATAGACAGATTTGACAGTGTGATACAAGTAGAGATACTTTTCTCAATAGCCTTTTTTTGACAGATCACGTGTGAGTCGTGTCATGCTGTCATGTTATTTCTGTTAAGTATTGTTTGGCATTTCATCATGGAAAGACTTACGCCTGAACAACGTTTACGCGTGTCATTCGCCAGTTACCAATCGAAATGCTCGAACGAGTCATCGGAAATTGGACTCCATGCATGGACCATCTGAGACGTAGCCGCGGCCAACATTTGATAGACAAAATCTTCAAAAAATAAATGCCAAAGAATGTTGTTTCAAATGATAATAAACATTCCCCATTCAATTTGAATTTTCTGTGTTTTTTTCTTTAAAAAAGCAGGGAACCTCGAAATGGATCACGGTTAATAACCCTATACTCGGTTTGGCGAAATTGGTTACACATTTTTTTATGGGCGTCCAAAGTTTCTGAAAATCAGAAAATCTGAAAAAGGAGTCTATCAGCTTTTGTCCAACAACTAATTCAGACTTGGTGATACCGCTTAATTATATTTGGCAATAATGTAGCTAAGAATATGGTGAACAAAGTTTCTTAACATTTTATGTAAAAACAAGTAAAAGCGTTAAGTTCGGCCATGCCGAATATATACCCTCCACCATGGATAGCATGTGACCTCACAAAATAACTCAAACCTACACGCTGAAAAAAATCGCTCCTGTAGTATTGCACTTAAGTATTCAGAAAATACCTAAGTTGCGTTATATTGTTCAGTAATTCAAAACAATTTTTTTTAGAAATTTTTAATGTTCGTAAAAATAATAAATAAATAAATAAATTTTTCGGTGGATTGACAACTAATGATGACTTGGAATACTTAAATTTAAAATGATTGATTTGAAACAAAAGTCAATGCTGCATAAGGTATCATAACTGGGAGGTACAATTAGGAACCAAGAAAAAATTAAAAAAGGAATTCGAAAAAGTCAGCACAAGATTTGAAATTATTTTTTAAATAAAATATATTTGCAGAAATCCCTAAAGAATAATTTTATTTGTACTTAAACATATACTTTATTTGAGAAATTTAGTTTGCAAATATATTTTGTTGTAATATATTAATATATTCGTTCCAAATATATTTTATTGATTTTCAAATAGAATTTATTTCCTCAGAAATATATAATATTTAAAAATTTGTTTTCCAAATATATTTTCTTTCGATTCAAACATATCAAAAAAGGCGATTTTGCCCCGGCGATATAGTAGATGATGACAGTAGGAATCACAACAAGTTAGATGCTATATATGGGAGCTATATCTAAATATGGACCGATATGGCCCATTTGCAATCCCAAACAACCTGCATCTATAGAAAGTATTTGTACCAAATTTGATCAACCTAGCTCTATTATTGCGGACTGTAGCGTGATTACCACAGACGAACGGACGGACGGACATGGCTAAATCGTCTTAGAATTTTACGACGATTAAGAATATATATACTTTATGGGATCTCAGATCAATTATTAGAGGTGTTACAAACGGAGTGACAAAATGAATATACCCCCATCCTATGGTGGAGGGTATAAAAATTTTTTCCGTTACTTTTTTTTTTGAAAAAGTGTAGGAAAAAAATATTTTTTTTCACTTTTTTCGTCATAACTTTCAGGGACTCGTAATTTTTAACTAACAGTGTTTGGCAAAATTGTAGCCAACGTAAATCTGAAAGAAGAAGAAGCTTTGTTCAGCATATTCTTAGCTACATTATTGCCAAATATAAAGGGTTTTCCAACAAGAGGTGTTATTTTGGTATTAAAGGAAAAATGCAATTTTTTGAGATAAATGATCGGATGTTTATTCATAATAAACATCAGCCAAATGGCCACCACGACCACGCTTACAGGACCATATCCTTTTCATGAAATTTTCCATAACCAAATCGCAAAGTGGCTGCCCTATGGCCTCGATAGCCTCACGAATTCTATCTTTGAGGTCTTGAATCGACGCAGGGCTGTGGCGTAGACCTTATCTTCACGTGGCCCCAAAGGAAGAAGTCGCAAGGTGTTAAATCACAAGATCTCGGTGGCCAATTGTGATCACCTCTTCGAGAGATAACACGGTCCGGAAACTTTTCCCGTAACAGAGCAATGGTTTCGTTGCTTGTGTGGCACGTAGCGCCGTCTTGTTGAAAGTAAACCTTGTCCAGATCAATACCATCCAACTCCGACCATAAAAAATCATTAATCATCTCTCGATAGAGCAATCCATTCACCGTAACTGTTTATCCAACCTCATTTTCGAAAAAGTAAAGTCCAATGACCCCGCCGGACCATAAACCGCACCAAACAGTCACACGTTGAGGATGGAGAGGCTTCTCAGCAATAACTCTTGGGTTTTCCGAGCCCCAGATGCGACAATTTTGCTTGTTGCCGTAGCCACCGAGGTGGAAATGGGCCTCATCAGTCAAGATAATTTTGTATCGTTCATATCGTTTTTTTGTTCGATCGTTTTTTTTTTTGTAATGGTGTAGTTTCTACTTGTCAAATGTCAAAGAATTAAAGCTTCAAAAGTGACAGCTACCGAAATACCGGGTGATTCAAAATAACACCTCTTGTTGGAAAACTCTGTATGTATATTAAACCGTGTTGGCCTACATGTAAAAAAAAAGAAATGCCCGGATGCGAGGCGGAATATGGAAGCTTACCTCTAGACGATTGTGAAAACATTTTTTTCAATTTTTTCCGAACCCGCGAAATTGGCCCAACATCGTTTTTCCATCGTATTTTTTTTTTGTTTGTAGCTCAATTGTCACATGCTATACATCAATGTGTTGGTCTCGGCGAGTACTACGTTTGCCACATAGATTTCGCTGGCGTACAATGTAATTTTCTAGTGAATACTTCTCTTACTGCAGTTTCTACCTCAAATATTAGGATTGAAGCGCTTTAAAAACCATTAACATTTAGGGTGTACATTAGGGCGGGTTGATTTTTTTCTTTTAAATCGTATAGCAAAAACGTAAACTACATATTATTCTAAGAAAAATCTCCGAAGAAACCATGTATCTAAAATAAAATCTAAATCCGCGCCTCTCGACTTGAAAATTTATACGCCCGCCTTTGCCACAAAAAAATAAATGTTAGAAAAAAAGCTTTTTCCAAAAAAAAAATCGAATTTTCTGAATAAATTTGTTTAGTATGGTAGTTCTTTTGCACTTTATATCATTTCTACACCCAACATTTTTTCATTAAAAAAATATTTACCCAAGTAAAAAAGTTTGTATATAATTTTATATTTAATATTTTTATAAGGAACATAGATAAACAAATTTTCCTTCATAATTTAATAAAAAGGATTGGAAATACAAAAAAAAATATTGCACTCAAAATTGTTTTCAGTATTTATAAAATAACCTTCTTTTGTTTCGATAAACAATTATTATTTTATATAATGCAAATAAAAACGTGTTCAAAACTATTTTTTATATAGAACGCAAATCAGAGGAGATGCAAATTGGGGTTCAACCGCTTTTTTGATAATTGAATATTTTGATTAGTCTGAAGACAAAACCTGTATGGCATAAACTATAATATAACAAGTAAGAACGTTTCTGTCGGGTAAACCGACTAATGTATACCTCACTTTGTGAGTACTGTAATATGAAAATACACG
The DNA here is from genome assembly GCA_963930755.1 of Eudasyphora cyanicolor. Taxonomy (NCBI): domain Eukaryota; kingdom Metazoa; phylum Arthropoda; class Insecta; order Diptera; family Muscidae; genus Eudasyphora; species Eudasyphora cyanicolor. Next base: position 122,876,963 of record OZ005738.1, on the reverse strand, counting down.
AATTAATCTATCAATTTGTATGGGAGGTACCAGAGGGGGATTAACAAATACTCCTATTTTTCGCTAAACAGTAAACTTCAAATATATTGCACTGTATCGAATTGTAAGCGTTTATATGCACTGGTATATTAAAGTTATGATCTATTCAATTTTGGTATGATTTGACTATTTTGTTTGAGAGGTACCAAAAGGAGCGTGGCAACTTCGTCCATTTTTCACTGGATTGTAGGTACTATGAAACCATTACACTGTACAAAATGTCATGTCTTTTTGTGCATAGGTATTCAATTTATAAGCTGTTAAATTTTGGAGCAAAATGGTCCATTTGTGCGGAAGGTACCAAAAGGGGCGCGGTAAATTCGCCCATTTTTCTTGAGGTGATAGTGACTAATAAAATAATATTATGTGTAGAATTTCAGAGGATTCAAATAAGTAGTATAGAAGTTATTAAATAATCAATAATTCACTTAATATTAGCACTTTGTGGGGTAGGTACTAGAAGGAGAGGACCAATATGGTCCATCTTCGAACTTAGCCGGAGATAAAAAAAATAATACCACATACCAAATTTGAAGTCAATCGGTTACTCCTTTCGAGAGTTATCGTGCACACCAGCTAGCAGAAAGACAGACAGACGGACGGACATTGCTCATTCGTCTAAAAACGACCTAAAACAGATATCCGCCAAACATACTTAGGGTCTTATGTAACTCCTTCGATGTGTTACACTTTTGGCCCGTAGCAAATGACATATACCCTCGTATCACTAAAGTGAGGGTATAATAAAACATAATAGGCGTGTTTTCGTTACACCATAAGTGCTTAATTTGTATGGGGAGCTAAGCACTATTAGTTCCCGATGAAATTTGGTGCTTGTGTTCATGTCTTAATCGTGTATGATGTTGCCAGATTGGGAACCCTATATTTAGCAATATGGCATCCCATTTTTGGAGAGATTTTGTCAATTATTGTGAATTAACGGGAAGAAGAAGAACAAAAATGGGAAATTATTTTAATATTTGCAAAAGAGTGTAAACAATTGAACATAGAATAGTAAATATATGTTTTATAAATACTTTTCACGAATTTTTTTGTCTGTTTCGCACTGTTTTTTCTTCGCAACTCATGACACATTGCTACCAGATAGTGAAAATCCGCCACTTATTGCTTATGTGCCAGTTAGTGGAAGTCAGTTGTTTTCGTTGCAAAGTGCTAAACTAAAAGTGCTAGCTTGTAACGAAAACATGCCTAATATATTTCAAGAAAAGAAAATAATTTTAGCGAAAGTAGAGGAAAAAAATTTTCAAGTCGAGAGGCGCGGATTAGGTTTTGATTTTAGACCCATGGTTTCTTGGGAGAATTTTCTTAGAATTTAATGTAGATTACGTTTTTGCTATACGATTTTTAATTTTTTTTTTCATCCTCACAAATCAACCCGCCCTAGTGTACATACTTTTATTCAAAAGCTTTCATATACCGCCTCGCATCCGGGAACTTTTTTTTGTGACCTGGTCTAATGTATATGAAACACAAATGCATATTTTACAGCGAAGTCTATAGGAGAACTATAAAACATTAACCGATATGACTGAACTTCAATCCCATACGACCTGCATCTATAGTAAATATTTTGGTCAAATTTCGAAAGAAGGACGGTTATGGCTAACTCGTCTTAGAATTTTACGGCGATCAAGAATATAAATGGGGAATTTCATGTCAAGTGAGTTATGACACAACTATTTCAACAAGAGCAGCTAAGGACACTTCGAGTTGAAGGCTGTTGAATTTTGACATTTTGGTCAAACGGCCAGTTTTTCACATCCATTACTTATAGTATTTTTAAAATTTTGTCGAAAGTGGTTTCGATAGCGTTTTCATCAAAAAGAATACAAAAAAGTGAGTGAAATTTTAAAACCGATGTCTTCTAGTAGTAGTTATGACACAAAATTTCAACGAGATTGGTTAAGAACTTTCTTAGTAGAAAGCTGTTGAAATTTTACGTTACGAGTATGATCCTTTTCCCTATCTTTTTTTCTTTAAAAATTCATCTCGTTGAAATTTTGTGTCATAACTACTAATTAATAGGACTAAACTTCGGGCAAGTTTCATCCCGATTAGAAGACATCGGTTTGAAAAATTCACTCACTTGACATGAAATTCCCATACATAAAACAAAAACTGCAAAATTTCAGCATAATCATATGGGGTATTTACACATCAAAAAATGGGTATTTATGGCTTAAATAAGCATATATGTGAGAGCGACCTCTATAGGGGAGCTATAGCAAAACATTAATCGATACGGTTGATTTTCAATCCCAAAAGACCTGCAGCTATAAGAGACATTTCTATCAAATTTGATCAAATTAGCTCTCTTATTATGAACTTAGCGTGATTTTAACTGACAGACAGACAAACATAGTTAAATGGTCTTAGAACTTTGCGACGATCAGATAAATATAGAAATGACAAAGATAGTTGACAATTTTACTGAAACCATATATAAATTGCCCTAACAACGGAATGTAGATGGCGCTCAAAAATTTTTCTTGCAACCGCTTCCTTCTTTGTTCTAGAATAGTACCATATATGTGTTGTGTGTATGTATATTGTCTGTCAGCTTTCAAAAGAGCTAGAGTCGCTGATCCCGCTTGATGCAAATGCATGCGTCCTTTTGAATGTCTAAACAAATTCCGATGTCCTCAATGTCATATCTAATATAGTTTTTCATTTCTAATCTACAGGAAGAAGGATGGTTGATGGGCGAGAAAGAAGGCACAACTGAAAAAGGTCTGTTCCCAGCCAATTTCACAAGGCCCATTTAGAGAGCAGGAGGAGGAGTACGCCTCCGAAGCAGCCGCAACAGCATCACTAACAACCAACCAACAAAAAGAACAACAATCAACTATAAAAGTAACAAGAACAGCAACAAAAACAAATATATCAAATTGTATTCAGAGAGCAGCACACAAACAACATACAATAACAAAAAAAATACAACAACAACAGCAATAACAAAACATAAAAAATAATTAATAAATATTTATTTAATTTTAGAACAACCCAACAACAAAAACATTTAATAATTGTTAAAAACTCAACAAAAAAAAACAGAATAATTTTAGTAAAAAAGAAAAAACAAAACAAAAATACCAGCAACAACAATAACAACTAAATAGAATTAGCAATAGCAGCCACAATTTTCTGAGAGAATTAAATTAAAGAAAAAAAACACAATTTTTTAGCAACAAATACAAAACAACAAAAAGAAAGTTTCCCTTTGAAACGACGCACGATGACGATGATTCAATTTGAACCATATTTTATTTATTTATGATTGAGTCTTATTCTTCTACTTCTATTTATACAAAGAGAAAAAACGAAACAAAACAAAACAATAGCAACTACAAAATCAACTCTGTTTGTTTTTTTATTTTATTTTAATTATTTAATTAATTTATTAAATTTTTTTCGTTTTCTCATTTTAATTAAAACAAAAAAATACTAAATTTTTATTTTTATGATGACATGTTAAATTACATACAAAAAAAATATTAAACAAAATTTATTGTTTTTCTGTTTTCTTTTTTCTTTCTTCTAATTTAAATGAGCTTCCAGAGAAAGTTTATAGTTATTATTATTTTTTTTATATATATAAATATGTAGAAACAAACAAAACCCAACAACAAATAAAATACAACAAAATTAACCGAAGAGAAAGAAAAACTTTTTTGCAACATTTGGCCAAGTAATAATTATTATTAATAATAATGATATATTATACTATTAATTAAAAAAAACAAAACAAAAGAAAATCAATTTTTTCTATTATTATTGAAACAAAAAGTCTTAGTTTTAAAAAAATAAGAAAACAAAAGTGAATATATAATGCAAGCATAAAAACAAATAAATAAACATTATTAATTGTTAATTTAATAAATTTACATAAATAAAATATAAAAAATCTAAAAAAACACAAATATTATGTATTCATTTATACAAAAACAAGAAAAAAATAAAACACCGGTTTATGAAGTGTTAATTCATGCATATAATAAGGACAAGATGGAGAAACAAATGTAGAATTTCTGTTGTTGTTGTTCTAGCAGCTTGGAGACGCTGAGTTGATAATCCTTAAGTCTATTTCTATTACAGACATCGTTCCGGCATATATCCGATTATCGCGGGAACCTTATGTTGTTTTCATCCACTCAATGTTGTCCGGTTGTAAATTAACATTCGTCTGTTAATATCAGGGAATGGATGTTATTTGAGTGTTGCCGTTTCTATTCTCCACTAGAAGCGCTGCATATCTGCTAATAGTCGTCATGGTGTTATGTCTATTTTTAGCTTCCCTGTTGACTTGTGTGATCAGATGTTGTTGTAGTGGTAGTGCGCCCGGTGAGTTATTTTTAGCTGCAGAAACTCGAATTATGATGAAAACATGAAATGTTGATGTTAAATTTTTCCGGTGCCATGGCTGGGAGTTGAACCCAGCACCTTCGGGATCCAAGTCTAACGCACTAACCACTAAGCTACCGAAGGCCGAATTTCTTTGTTTTATTTGGCAACAAAAATAACTATTAAATCAAATAGATTGTACATATACAAAAAATCTGCCACTGAAAAAAATCCAAAAAGAAATAGAAAATATCGTTAACATAATTTATTCGTAAAATGGTCCCAACTCATGAAAATCCAGGTGTTCTGAATGTGAAAAAAAACTAAGTAAACAAGCAAAACAACTTTTAAGCAAATAAGAATGGTGAAGATTCGGCCGGGCTAAATCTTATACAGTATCGGACAATACATATTGGACTGACAATTTCTTCAGTTTTTTTCACTTATTGCTTCAATATATGTATACAAAGTGAAGTCCGATAAAATGTTTTCGATTGATTAATTTTATATTTTGGGAAATACGAAAACGAATGACAGTGATATGAAATGGACTTTCCTTTAAAAAATTCGGGCAAAGTCGAAAGTATCCATTGCGGTGTTCGATCAAGGTGTCGAACAATCAAAGATGATTGCAGGATAGTTAGAAAACTTCGAAAGATTCCAGAAAAATCGGCTGTTGATGTGGTAAATGCCCGAAACCTAAAAATTAGTAGTAGTGCAGTGCAGAGGAGAGCAAATGATGCTGGAATTTGAAGTTATCGTGCTGCATTTCCTCTCCTCTGCACTGCCCTACTACGTATTTTTAGGTTACGGGCATTTACCACATCAACAGCCGATTTTTCTGGAAGCTTTCGAAGTTTTCTTACTACCCGGCAATCATCTATTATTGCTCGAAACCTTGATCGAACACCGCAATGGATACTTTCGACTTTGCCCGAATTTTTTAAAGAGAAGTCCAATATGATTTGTCGCATGCATTTTTTCGTAGAACAATATTTCTGAGGTTCAAATGAGTAAATACAACAAATACACCATATCATATCGCTGGCATTCGTTTTCTTAATACCCAAAATTTTAAATTAATCGAAAACATTTTATCGGACTTCATTTTCTATACATATATTGAAGCAATGAGTGAAAAAAATTGTCAGTCCAATATGTATTGTCCGATACTGTATATTGGTCACAAGTGTCACAGTTCAAAAATTAGATTACAAAGAAAAAATATTTGAAAAAAAAAATATCAACAAACAAAATATAATTGAAAAAACATACAAATATTTTTTTCTTTGTAATTTGGTGAAGATTTTCAGTTATTATCAGGCATGTCACAAAGTGCAAAATCGTACAAGAATTTACGTTTTTGAAATCGAAAACGTTTTTAGCTTCTACAGAAAACGTAAACCGAAAAATAAATTTCGGTTTAAAACGTTCACAAAATCTGAGGTGAAATTTATGTTTTTAGTAATTTATACTCCAGAAAAGTCAAAAATCTACTAAAGATTAGGTATGAATAATATTTGAATTAATTTCAAACAAAAAAACTATGTTACCCCTCTGTTCTGTATTCCGAGAGCGGATTGAATCCAAATTTCTAATTCATAAAATTGTCCACAATTTCTGTTCGAGGGCTTTTGCAAATTATCTGTAAGCGCAGATTGCTTTTATTTTTCCATTCGAACATAATTAATACATTCGAAATATATTTGGGTCCAAAGAAACAAATTTAGAAACTCGAATCCGAGCGGAAATTTCCGATTCAAGCCACATTCGGAATACAGAACAGGGGCGTATAATACGTTTCGCACGATAATGTTATTACTTTTGTCTTCGAAGTGCTATGTCCACTTAAGTAACCATAAAACAAACAAAAAATAAGAGAAAATTCAACCCTGTAACTAAAAAAAGAAACAACAAAAACAAAATATTCGATCAATGAAATGTAAGTTTTTATTTTAATGTTAAATTTGATAATAATTATTGTTATATATTTAAAGGGGCAAACACAGAAACATTAATCAAGCCAAGATTTTGGCCAATTTTATTTTTTGGTTTTAATATGTTTTATTTATTTTCACTACCGCCAATCAGAATCTGGAGTAGAGCCGATTTTGTTGACGACGGTGGCTGAAACAGCTGTTTTTGATTTCTTTGCTGCCATATTTTTGATAGTGTTTTTCGGTTTTCATTTTCTTTCGGTTTCATAAAAACGTACAATAGCTGTAGAAGCAAAAGTAAAACTATAAGAATTTGAAAAACGAAAACGTACCAATTCCGTACAAAACCTGTGACATGCCTGTATAATGTAACTTCTGAACCAAAGTCGGTCCCACTCCAAAATTTACAGCATCGGTAGATTACATATGGACCATTTTTTATAAAAAAATTCAGGAAATAAAATTGTATCGATTCTGAGATAACGTAATTTATATTTTTATTTCCGCAGTAAGTGACCGAAATAAATAGTTTTAGGAAAAAATTAATATTTTTTATGAATTGTGCACGGAAAATCCTTTAAGAAACATAATTTTCTATTTTCAATTTCTTATTATTTGTAGCATTAAAATCAACTTCAAAAAGACATCACAGCGAAAAAAATCAATTTTTCTGAACTTTGACCTTGCCCCCTGCCTCCAGTTTTCATTTAATTTTTTTTAATATTGTGGGTCATGGCTCCCACATTCTATGATAAAGTTTTCTGAGAATTTGAGAAAGATCTAATTGATCTAATTGAATTTGAGAAAGATCACTTGAGAAAGAACTACCCATATATAAGGTTTTCTAATAGGGACATAGCAATTTCGTATCTTTATGTCAACGCACCCGCAACCATTTTTAATGATTTTTCAGTGTCAAAACGTTAGTCGAAGTCAACATTTTCATCATGGTGAAGTTCACTTACGGACAACGTTTGGAAATCATTAAAAATTGCTACCGAAACGAAATTCTGAGCTTACTCCAATTTTCGGCAGTAATAATCGTCCCACCCGACAGAACATTTGAATCCAATATCACTTTTGGATGTTCCGGCGCCAAAGATACGTCGTACCGCTCGAAGCGACGAAAATATCGCAGTCGTAAGTGTATCCGTTCACAATGAGCCAAATCAGAAATATAATGTTTTAGAAAATTCCTTCACATTTGCATTTTTCTAGAAAATTCCTATAAATGTATATTTTTTTAAATTTTTTTTTATAAATTTTGGTTAAAGTTACATTTTCCTAAACAAAATTTAAATTAATTTTTTATAGAATTTTTTGAATTATTCTACAAAATTCCTACATTTGTATATTTCTAAAAATGTTATTGAAATCTAACTTGTCTGCAAAAATACGTTGAAATTTCATTTTTTTAGAAAACTCGTTAAATCGCAGTTCTCTACAAAATTACTTAAAATTTAATCTTTTCCAGAAAATTTTGTTGAAATTTATTTTTTTTTTTGAAATGTTTGTCCTTTTTAATTATGGTTAATTCCAAATGCCGGACGTTACTTAATTTTGTCATGTTTTGCAAGATATTTTGAAAAATACACAGCTTGCGTATTTTTGGTCATAAGAAAAATTTTAGATCATAAAGAGACCTATAAAATAGCTTTAAGGCGAGTTTATTTCAATCAGTAGTAAGTATTATATAGCGTGATCCATTTCGAGGTTCCCTACTTTTTTAAAGAAAAAAACTCAGAAAATTCAAATTGAATGGGGAATGTTTATTATCATTAGAAAGAACATTCTTTGGCATTTATTTTTTGAAGATTATGTCTATCAAATGTAGGCCGCGGCTACGTCTCAGATGGTCCATCCGTTGAGTCCAATTTTCGATGACTCGTTCGAGCATTTCGACTGGTAACTGGCGAATGACACGCTCCAAGGCCTGAATCGAAGCGGGTTTGTACGCATAAACTTTAGACTTAACATGTCCCCACAGGAAAAAGTCTTACGGTGTGGTATCACACGATCTTGGTGGCCAATGGACCGGCCCAAAACGTGAAATTATCTGATTGATGCGATGTGTGGGAAGTGGCGCCGTCTTGTTGAAACCAAATGTCGCCGAGATCACGAGCTTCAATTTCAGGCATCAAATAGTCGGCTATCATGGCACGATTGGCACCATTGACGGATACGTTCTCACCGGCATCATTTTTTGATATATGGACCGATGATTCCGGTACGTCGGATCGGGAATTGGTCAATGGCAAAAAGATAGCTCTTAACTAGATCTAAAATATTGCTCATGGGTGTCAAGGTCGTGGGTCGACTGGAAAGTGTTTTTTTTTGGATTTAAAAAAAAATGGACTTAGCGCAATTGGCGAACGATTATTTTGATAATAAAACTGAATAATTTGTAAACGTTGTTCAGGCGTAAGTCTTTCCATGATGAAATGCCAAACAATACTTAACAAAAATAACATGACAGCATGACACGACTCACACGTGATCTGCCAAAAAAGGCTATTGAAAAAAGTATCTCTACTTAGATCACCCTTTATAAACAAATCAAACCTTGTTCGAACGCTACAAATTCTTGATAAATTTTGTAACGTCCGAACAGGATTTGTTTCCTTATATCTCTGGCATTTATAATTGCAACAAGATTCGGTAAAGGCATTCTTATACATATATCTTCTTAAGCTCCGCCATTTTGCTTGTGACGATGGAATTCGAAATCTGTGTAGTTATTGAAATAAGTTGCAAAATGTAGCTAAATTCTGGTTCTTGGAAATGCCCACATACATATGGGGAATTCCACGACAAATCCACGGTTTAAAAAAATCTGTTTAAAATGTTCGCTGCTAGCCGCGTGCTTGTGACTTGAAGGCTTCGGACTAGATGTTCCACGTCAAAGAACAAAATAAAGGACATTTCAGGAAGTATATCTCCAAAACGCATGCCACCACCGCTGATCCCCTTAAAAACTAACTATGTATCAATAGTAGTTGAAATCGATGGATTTTTTAGGTGATGTATTCGACAAAAAAATCATTGTAAAAAAAATCGCTATAGGTGCCCACAATACACTTTTATGGAAATTCAACGGTTTTTTTAATATATCGTATACTTAAACCTAAAATATGAACATCCTGGGATGACAAATAGAGATTGCATAAATTTCCGCTGTCTACTGATTAGTGCTCCTGTCCCCATTAAAGGGTTTGACTTTATTAAAGTTTTCTTAGAAAATTCAATTTTTTTTAAACCTTCGAGGTTTAAAAAAAAGCTATTTCAACTAAATGTTCTAGAAATATGCAATTTTAAGGATACAAAAAATTTAATTTAGACATAATTTTCTAAAAAAGAAACGAAATATTCATTAAAAATTTATTTCTAACAAAATTAAAAAAAAAATACGAAAACTTAAAAAAAAAATTGTAGACATTATTTTTAACAAGATTTTTCGGTAAAAATTAAATTTTGACGTTTTTTTTTAAATACCAATTTTGAAAATTCCATCGATTTCCATTAATTTTTTATAACAATTACATTTTTGCTGAAATTTTCTATACAAATGCAATTTCCACTGAATTTGCATAAAATATGGATGTTTGATGAAATTCGCAAGAAAATATTATTTAGGAAAGCATTTCTAGAAAAATACAATTTCGTCAATTCTGAAGGTAATAATTATAAAAAAAATGGTGCAATTCCGATGGAATTTTCTATAAAATTGCAATTTCTATGAAATTTTCGTTGTAAAAAATCACTATAGGTCCCCACAATACACTTGTATGCCAACCAAATTGTTTTTTTAATATATGATTTTTTGCAAGGAATCTTTTTGTCGAATACATCACTCCAAACAATCCACCGATTTTCAAGACTTTTGATAAATAATTATTTTTGGAGGGGGATTTTCAAGGGTAAGGGGGTGACCAGAGGTGTCGGGTGTTTTAGGAGAAATACTTCTTGAAGTGTCTTCTTTGACATGGAACTTATATTCCGAAGCTTTCTATACGAGGGTTGCTATTTATATTTCGGTCCTGGCAATGCTGGTGTTGCCAGATGTAAACTGGAACTTCCATTGGAAAGTATGACATTTTTTAGCAAAACTTCACTCAGACCGTTTTGTCATTTGAGCGCGAATTGTTTTGGTTACAGTGTGTTGAAAATTCACCTCCAAAACATGGTTTTTGAACGTCAACAGCTGCTTCAGGCGTCGAAAAACGTTGACCAATCAGTTTTTTCTTGATGTGAGTGAATCAGAAGAAGTCATTGGGTGTCAAATCAGGGCCGTACGGCGGATGACCCATCAATTCGACGTTTTGGCCGGTCAAAAAGGCGCTGGTTTGAGCCGGTGTGTGAGAGCTCGCATTGTCATGGTGCACAATGATTCGTCTTCTCTTGTTCGTTTTTCGATTTTCTCCGAAGACTTCAGGCAAACAAATTGTGGTGTACCATTCAGAATTGACCGTCCTACGTTGATCAAGCGGAACAGTTGCCACATGACCAGTTTTGCCGAAGAAACAGGACACCATTTGCTTTGAAGTGCTTCTTCCACGAACAACTTTCGTTGGATTTGGCTCGTCTTCGAAGACCCACACGGTCGATTGCTGTTTTGTTTCGGGCTCATAGGCATAGATCCAAGATTCGTCACCTGTGACGATCTTTTAAACGTCTTTTGAAGCACAGCGATCGTATTTTTTCAAAATTTCTTTGCACCAATCGACACAAGCCTTTTTTTGAGCGATTGTCAAATTGGTGAGCGATTGCAAAAAGGGTGCAGCCATATGAACGGGTTTTGATTTCGTTTGTAAAATTATTACACTCCGCAAATGCGAAAATATCGCACTTTCCACACTCAGCCCAGTCCACGGTGTGGAGTGTTGCACCGTTAAACAGCAGACTTCAGAACCAAACCTAAATGAATGCGTACATTCTTAATGTACTACCAAATGGTTGCTCCATACTGTAGGTATGTGTAGGTTTGTTCGCATGCAAAATGAGAAATTAGCAGAGGTTGCAGGGGGAATATTTAAAATGTCGCAACATGATGCGGTGACATTATTTTTCAGAAACAAAATCACCATTGGTGTTGCCTAGGCAGACATATACATATATAGCAACCCTCGTATGTGGAAGCAAACCGTTTTCGAGTAAATATTCCAGTAGAGACTCACCTCTGGTATTAGTACTAACCCAAGGGGTATGGTGTGCATTGGCGTCACAACCTAGTTTAAGATATTTTTCCGTGCTTCTACAATATTTTATGAGGACTAACTAAGTCATCATAAGGGAAGTAATCAGATCCCAATCACAAAACTGATCTAAAATAAAACATTCGTAGTTTTTTGTAATAAGGAAGCAAACTCTATTTTTATTATAATCTCTATAGTAAATCAACATGCCCCATTATTTTCTTCCCTTGGACCTAGGGTTCCTGTAAGAGGGCCACGTCTACGTTGTTCCTAATTAAATGGATGATACGGGCCTATTCTAAAATCACGCGATTTGATATCACGGTGGTTTAGTATTATCACCGATTTTAAAATCACTCTTGGAGGGTTCGAAAATCGTCCGATTTTGGTATAGTTGGTTTAAATTCATTGTTGTTTACTTTAAACAATAAATCGTACCATTTCCAAGCAACAATAATGATTTTAAAATCGATGGTGTTTTGAAATCACCGTGATATCAAATCGCGTGATTACAGAACAGGCCCGTATATTACTCATAGAATTATGCCTCAGTCCATTCCCAATTTCAAGCACCGGTTTAGGTGATGTTCCTACCAAGTCCAATCTCAGGATCTACCAGTCTACTGAGCATCTTTCTTAGGAAGAATAGAGCCCGAGATAAAACCCTTACCTTCGGTCGTTTGGGAATGGCTTCCTCCGGAATGATCCGCAGCTTGAACCCTTCCCACAACGTCTGGGCCACCTGACAACCCTTTAGGCAGGACATTGTCTGCTTTGGACTTGAAAGATCGGATCCTGAAGCCGTTCCTAGTCTATATGTTACCAAAGAGAAGAGTATCAGTATCTGATTTTCTAAAACACTCGGAGACGAAGAACAAAAGTCTCCCTTCCAGTTGTCTTGCTATCGCTATTATTCTCGTCTATAATAGCTACCCTTATACAGCCTGTTTTGGGCCCTTTAATGGCCGTATTATTAAAAGAAACCGCATCTTTCGTCCTATGTATCTCGCTTTGTGCCTCCAAGTTCCCCGGACGACGGGTTTAGTGACCTATCATCTGGCAAACCCTATGACAGCCATATTGGGATACCGAGCGTAGTGGCTAGTCTTTCCCTTTATGACAGACAAAGGGCTGGAGGAGCCGCTCTCCATCAGTTAAACGCCAAAAAAAATTTAATTGGGTCAGAAAGTGATGCTAAGTAAATCAACATAGTAAATTATGGGTTTATCACTCCACCTTTGGGATGTTACAAATGCCATGGATTTTCCAACAAGAGGTGTTATTTTGAATCACCCTGTATTTCGGTAGCTGTCACTTTTGAAGCTTTTATTTTTTGACATTTGACAAGTAGAAACTACGCCATTACTAAAAATGGAACGATACACGATTCAACAACGCATTGAAATTATTAAAATTCGAAAAATCGAAAAATCATCTCGGTGGCTACATCAACAAGCTAAATTGTCGCATCTGGGGCTCGTGTGACTGTTTGGTGCGGTCTATGGTCCGGCGGGGTCATTGGACCTTACTTTTTCGAAAATCAGGTTGGATCAACAGTTACGGTGAATGGATTGCGCTATCGAAAGACGATTAATGATTTTTTATGGTCGGAGTTGGATGGTATTGATCTGGACAATGTTAACTTTCAACAAGGCGGCGCTACGTGCCACACAAGCAACGAAACCATTGCTCTGTTACGGGAAAAGTTTCCGGACCGTGTTATCTCTCGAAGAGGTGATCACAATTGGCCACCGAGATCTTGTGATTTAACACCTTGCGACTTGTTCCTTTGGGGCCACGTGAAAGATAAGGTCTACGCCAACAGCCCAGCGTCGATTCAAGACCTCAAAGATAAAATTCTTTGGGCTATCGAGGACATACGGCAGCCACTTTGCGATTTGGTTATGGAAAATTTCATGAAAAGGATATGGGCCTGTAAGCGTGGTCGTGGTGGCCATTTGGCTGATGCTATTTTTCATTATTAACGGCATACCTTCCCCTTTATTATGCAATAAACATCCGATCATTTATCTCAAAAAATTGCATTTTTCTTTGAATACCAAAATAGCACCTCTTGTTGGAAAACCCTATATCGCACTTGTCCGTTTTCATACAATTTTCTTCTGCAACCTGTGTAGCCAAGTAAAAAAAACATAGCTTTCTACTCGTTTATCTCAAAATGTTCATTTTTTTAGATTTGTTACGAGAGATAATTTTTAGTGAAGTATTCATAATAAAATAGGGTTTTATTTCTGTTATTTGTGAGTTTGGTTTTAATGCATATTAATTTAATAAAGGGTTTTCCAAAAGCTGATGATATGATTTTGAAGTGACGTTTCGGCCAATATGTCATGATCTGTCATTTGTTTTTCATTGCATTCAGTAGTGTTTACAATTTCATCATGGAGAGATATACGCAAGAACAACGTTTACGTTTTTTAGTTTTATTATCAAAATAATCGTTCTCCAATTGCAAATTTTCGTGCGCTAAGTACATTTTTTTAAAAACCCAAAAAAACCCTTTCCACGAGCTAGAGCAAAAATAAACTTTCCGTTCACATTTGAAAATGATGCTAAGTCCATTTTTTTAAAATCCAAAAAAAAACTTTCCGGTTGACATACGACCTTGACACCCATAAGCAATATTCTAGCTCTCGTTAAGAGGTATCTTTTTGCCATTGACCGATTGTGGCTACGTGCCACACAGCAAATGAAACAATTGAATTGTTGCGAGAAAAGTTTGGATAATCGATTATTTCAAAAAATTGTGATATTGAATGGCCTCCAAGAAGTTGTGATTTAACACCATTAGACTATTTCTTGTGGGTTTATTTGAAGTCATTGGTTTTTCGAAATAAACCAGACTCTCTTCAAGCTTTACAAGTCAATATTGAACGTGCCATTCATGTCATACGACTTAATTTAGTGGAAAAAGTGCTCGAAAATTGGGTTCATCTAATTCGTTCCTGCAGAAGAAATCGCGGAGGCCATTTAAATGACGTTTTATTTAGAACTTAATTGTATCGATTGTACTTCACATTAAATAAAAAACCTTCCTTAACAATAAGTGTGTTTATTTTTTCAAAGAAATCATATCACTCTTATTGGAAAACCATGTACTAGTTCCGATTGAACACATTGCCCATTATATTAAATATTAAATCCCATAATATGAAATCACTAACTAATATTCTTCTTTCAAAAAATTAAAAATCATCGATTTTTGGGGTGTTGAAAAATGTGGTTAATAAAATACAATATCAATTTTGGCATTAATCTAAACTCTCCCAGTAAAATTTGGTTCAGAATTTGCATATCGATCATTCTGATTTGTTCACTAAGCTTATTTACGAGTATTTGTTGTTTGGTCATTATTAGTAAAGAAAAAAATAACTAGACACATACATAATATATTAGTATTTTATATCTGCATACATACATAAATATAAAAGTCATTAATATAACAGGAAAGGAATAACAACAATTTTTCTTATACATTAGATTGTCCCGAAAAAAACGAAAACTACTCTACGAGTCAAACCAACAAACATCATTATACATTAATTAATAAATTAAAATTTTTGAAAAAAAAATATTGATATAAAACCAAATATACAATTTTCTTTATTAGAAACATAAAACTAATTAGGAAACCCAACAACATTACAACAAGTATCTAACAAAGAAACAACAATTAAAAGAATAATAAATTTAAAAAAGTAAAAAAAATCATATACAAAAACAAACAAACGATTCGAAAATAATATAATTATTATAAGACACACAAACCTGTATTCAGGATTTTCTTTATAAACCAAAATCTATACAATTTTTTCTCTTTTCAATACCGCCTTGAATTTTGTGCAAATACTACAATTTGTTTTGTTAAGTTTTATTGTTAACACAAAAAAAAATATTTTACGGAAACAATTTTTGGACCTAATCATATATAAAATTTATTTAGGAAAATATTTGGAATTTTATTCTCTACTCCAGTTATACCAGTTATTTTGTCTTTTAAGTATACGAGTATGTAGTTATTTTCGTAATTATAATTTCTATATCTATTTGTTTTATTAATAATTTTATTAATTTGTAAATAAAGTGAAATGTAAAACGAAAACAAAAACTATTATTTATGAAATTTCTTGATTTTTAGGGAAATTTTTAAAGTAACATGATTTTTGTTGGAATAAGATAGATTGATTCCAAAAAGGTGGTCAAAAACTTCTTATGGTGCCCATTAATAAGCGATTTTTAACATGCAATTTTCAGTGGTGACATCCGTTTTTCTAGGTTAGCTCTTGTTTTCGAAATATTTCATCACGTAGAAGAACAAAAACGATACAAACATGTATGTAAATGCAGCAAAGATGAATATTATCAGCAACTTATAGAACGAATCAATAATGTAAACGAATGTAAAGAGTGGTGGAGATGTGTCAACGAAGTACGAGACAGAAAATTTGTAATTAGTTCAACTCTATCAGCAGAACGCTTCAAAGTATATTTTGAAAAACTTCTCTGTCCGGAACAATCTGTAGTAAACATATACTCGTACTATGCCCCAATTTACTCGGAAGATGAATATCTGGATAGGCCGTTCACTATAGAAGAGTTAAACACACAGTTGAATAAAGTTAAGTCCAACAAGGCTCCAGGGGACGACAGAATCCCGTACGAATTCTACCAAAATGCAACAGAAAATTTTTTACGACTTCTAGTCGATACATATAATCAAATATTTGATAGCGGTAACATAGATGCATCGTTTAGCAAAACTATTATTTTTCCTATGCATAAAAAGGGGATTTTGGAACTGCCCGAAAACTATAGGGGCATATCATTTATGAACTGCGTGGTGAAACTGATGATGGGTATGCTAAATGAACGGCTTTTAAATTGGACCGAGACTAGTAACAGCCTCAACGAATATCAAGCTGGATTTAGGAGACATTACTCGACGAGTGATAATATATATAACCTTTCGGCAATTGTTAGTATCAAACTAGCCGAAAAGAAGAAGGTTTTCGCGTTCTTTATAGATTTTCGAGCTGCTTTTGATAAGGTTTGCAGACAAGCTCTTGTTTATAAGCTATTTGAAATGGGAGTGTCATACAAATTTGTTCGTCTCATAGAAAGTGAATAAAAATGAGTGGTGATGATTGCTGCTGAATGCGACGGAGGGCTGGAGGGCAGTAACGTCACCAATTCGAAGAGAATTAAGTGGACTGTATTGCGTTCCAACTGAGATGTGGATAGCGGGGATTTAGAGGGAGCCTTCAATCAATCTAAAGGTGTCGATGAAGTGGAGAGAATGACGTTTAACATTCTATGAATAATTTCTCGAAATGCGAGAAATTATGAGCAATGAATTTGCAGATATGTAAATAAGAGGAGTATAAGATAAAGGTTTAGGTTTGGATGATTATTATTTTATTGGGATGGTTGCGAGTGCTCACCAATCTAAAGGTGTCGATAAAGTGAACGAGTGTGGCTTTTCTGACCTGCCACGAAGATTTTAAACATTATCTTTAAGATAAATTTTAGTTTTTGATATTCACAATAATTCAAGTACAATAATTAAAGTAATCAGTAATTTAATTTTCAGTGATATTAAAACTATGAAATTCATGAAATAGTTTTAAATACGTAGTACATAGACTTTTTAATGCCAAATTCATTAAATAAATTAAGTCTAAATATTTGATGTTTAGACATGCCGCCGGGACAGGTGATGATCATTGGTTGGTTGAACAAAGCACTGAGGCCAGTGCGCGAATGGCCTCTGATAGAATGAGTTGGTTTGGAGCGGTAGTTCCATTACTATTGGTGTTGTTGATATTGGCTTCATCAGGTTTGTTACTATTGTTCTTATTGTTGATTTTGCGGCTGTTGATGCTCTTGCTGCGCTTGTTGCTCTTGTTGTTGTGGTTATCCCTATTATTGCTGTTTCCATTGTTGCTGTTGTTGATGGAGTTTCTAGGTGGCTGATGATTCCGAGTGGCTTTTGGTATTTCTGGATATATTGGATGTAGTAAAGTGTGGTGAGGCCTACTACATTTTCGGCACATGTTTTCTGATTGACAGTCACGAAATCGATGACTTCGGGCGAGGCAATTAACACAATACGACTCCTTTAGCACCATTATGTTTCGTTCCTTCGGACTCATCTTCAAAAATTTTGGGCATATTTTGAGTGCGTGAAATCGGTTGCACATTCTGCATTTATAGACGTCAGACTTATGCGATTGAAATCTTGGGGGTGATCTGTAAACATAAAATACGCAGAACAGGATTAGTTTAAAGGACATTCCTCACCAAAGTGGCGAATGTGCAATATATGTGTATGTATCGAGTTGAAATGTTGGGAACAAGTTGGCAAGCTTAATCGGAACTCTGTGTGTTATAGAAAGGCAAATAGCAAAGTTTAGTTATTGGCCGATTGATGATTCCTGCAGCAGTACGCACATCAGCTACACGGACACGGTTGTCTGAGCCAAGATACGTTTTATTTATTCTGCCCAAGCGCCACTCGCTTGGAGGAAGTAGATCATCTATAACAACTACCAAGTCATCTATTTTTAAATTAGGAGTAGGTGTTTTCCACTTATACCGCTTATGTAGAGTCTTGAGATAGTCTTCCTTCCACCTTATTGAGAATTGGTGGTGAAGTGCTTTTAGTTTTAACCATCGATTTATAAGGGAAATATCCGATGAAATTGGTTCCGGAAATGACAATAAAGGCGATCCCTTTAAGAAGTGACCTGGGGTCAAAGCTTTCAAGTCCTCGGAATCTTCGGACATTGCAGAAATGGGACGCGAGTTCAAAACACCTTCAATTCGAGTTATTAAGGTTGTGAACTGCTCGAAAGTGAATTTATGAGCTCCAGCGATTTTCTTGAAATGAGTCTTGAAACTTTTAACTGCAGCTTCCCAAAGGCCGCCCATGTGTGGTGCGTGGGGTGGTATGAA
Organism: Eudasyphora cyanicolor; assembly: GCA_963930755.1. Taxonomy (NCBI): domain Eukaryota; kingdom Metazoa; phylum Arthropoda; class Insecta; order Diptera; family Muscidae; genus Eudasyphora; species Eudasyphora cyanicolor. Next base: position 122,858,458 of record OZ005738.1, on the reverse strand, counting down.
CTTCCATTCAAACCCATGGATCGCGTATTTTTGGGAAATATCTTCGGAAGCAGATTTTAAAAAATGAGAAAATTCTCTTAATAAGTTCCTGCTGGCTCCAATAAAGTTACGCCCATTATCAGAAACTATCCGATGGGGGAGCCCCCGCCTTCCAACGAAGCGAGCGAATGCGGCTTCAAAGGCTGCAGCTGATAAGTCAGAGCACGCTTCTAAATGAATTGCTTTTGTTACATAGCACACAAATACACAGACGTAACCTTTGATTAATGGAGATCTACGTAAAGTTGAGCTTTTGAGTTCAAATGGACCAGCAAAGTCCACGCCAGTTGTATGGAACGGTGGCTGAAACGTACATCGCTCAGGCGGTAGGGGAGCCATAATCTGGGTACTAGGTTTCTGTTTGTGTATAATGCACACTTTACATTTGTGGATAATACTTTTTACCCTGGGTTTAAGGCGCGATATATGGAACTCGGTTTGTACAAACCTACACATTTGGTTACATTCTGCGTGAAGTAAAATTGTGTGCAAGTGTAGTAAGTAGAGGTGACAGAGTCTTGAATTACCAGGTAGTATTATCGGATATCGTTCCTTATACGGGAGAAATGAGTCTGAAAGTCTGCCATTTACTCGCATAATTTTATCAGAATCTAAGAATGGATTCAATGGAGACAAAGGGCTTTTATGAGAAATGGGTTTTGAATTCAAAAGGTCATTGTATTCGATTTCATAAATTTGTTGCTGTGAGAGAGATATAAGTCGAAGCTTAACGAATTGTATCTCATTGTACTTAAGATCTATAGCTTGAAATCGGTGAGTATTTTGAAATCGGCTGTTGGTATTATAGAAAAATCGAAAAACGTACGATAGGACTCTCAAGGCTCTGTTATATGAAGAGAATCTATGTAATATATCATTCTCCTGCGTGCTGCTATGCAAAGTTTCCACAATATGTTTTTCGGGAACAATATTTGGAGCCAAAGGATTTTTCTTTGGCCAATTTTCTTCGGGGGTTGTGAGCCAAGATGGTCCATTCCACCACAATGGATTGCAGACTAGGTCTTGTGGTTTACATCCACGAGTACCAAGATCGGCTGGATTGTCATGTGTGGGCACATATCTCCACTTTGCACTTGGAGCAAGGGTGTGAATTTGGGATGTGCGATTTGCAACATAAGTTTCCCATGACATTGGTGGTTTGGAAAGCCAGCCAAGTACAATTGACGCATCTGTCCATAAAGTTATAGAGCAAACATTGAGATTGAAAACATCCATGACATATTTGCTAAGTTTTGCTAGAAGTAAAGCACCGTTGAGTTCCAATTTGGGCAATGACACAGTCTTAATGGGTGCAACTTTACTTTTCGCCATTAGTAAATTCGAGAAAACGTTTGAGTTCGATGTCTGACAACGTACATATATACCCGCACAGTACGCTGTCTTAGAAGCATCACAAAAGCCATGAATTTCGATGAGATCAGTGGGCATAAGTTGGATCCATCGAGGTATTGATATGTCCTCAAGGTGCGACAAATCTGATAGCAAATTATTCCAGATGTAAAGCGAATCAGTACTGATTGCTTCATCCCAGTTACAACCTTCTAACCAAAGTTGCTGCATAAGTACTTTTGCCTTTATAATGATAGGGGCGAGCCAACCTGCTGGATCAAAGAGTTGGGCTACGGATGATAGAACTTGGCGTTTCGTTACAGGTGTTTGGCCTTGTATGTTAATGGGAGAGTAGGAAAATGTGTCATTTAAGGCATTCCATTTTATTCCCAATGTTTTTGTAGAGCTGGTCTCACAAAACTTTAACAAATTTAAATCGTATAAATCCTCCGGGGCTAACTGGGCAAGTAATCGGGTATCATTGGCAGTAATTTTCTTAAGTGGGAATCCTGCCGACTTGAGCACCGATATGAGATTATTTCTAGACTCTATGGTCTCTTCAATCGAATACCCTCCTGACAAAATATCGTCGACATATGTTTCTTTACGCAAAATCTTAGCTACTTGAGGGAATTGCTTTTCTGAGTCCGAAGCAAGTTGTAATAACGTCCGTATAGCCAAAAAGGGTGCGCAATTTACTCCAAAGGTAACAGTATTCAATTGAAAGTCCTTTATTGGGCCCGAGGGATCCTTTTGGAATAAAATCCTTTGGTATGCTCTATCCGTGGGATGTACCATAATTTGACGGTACATTTTTTGTATGTCTCCACTATAAACGTACTTATATTTTCTCCAGTTGAGGATTGTAGATATCAACTCAGTTTGGAGTGTGGGACCCGTATAAAGTACATCATTCAGTGAAAATTCAGACTTAGTTTTACGGGACGCATTAAATACAACCCTTACTTTTGTGGATTTGTGTTCAGGGCGTATTACCGCGTGATGTGGGAGGTAAAATGAGAAAACTTTACCTTTATAACATATCTCTTGGGATGAAGTTTCCTCCATGTGTTGTAAAGCGATATATTCATTAAGGACTGAATTGTATTCCTTTTTAAGCTCTGGATCTTTGGATAAAGATTTATTCATTCTTGTATATTGTCCAAGAGCAATAAAACGTGAAGAGTCAAGGAATACAGATTCAGGGTAGTCCTCTTTAAAAGGGAGTCTTACGACATATCTGCCATCTGACTGACGTTCGGTTGTTTTCGAATAAAATTCTTCACAAAACTTGTCTGAATCAGAAGTGGGTGGAAGAGACGGCACTTCTTCTATTTCCCAGAATTTGCGAAGAATTTGGCTAAGTATATCGGTTTTAGATGGAATAACATTGGTAGTGAACGCATGTACTGTCTCACTTGCCATTGGTCCACTGAGAACCCAGCCGAATATAGTGTTATAAGCAGAAGCTTGACCACAAATATTCTTTTTGATTCCCTCAATGTTGATAAAACGTTCAGAATCATTGCCGAGTATCAGATCAATGTTGGAAGATTTATTGAAATTGGGATCTGCCAAATCAAGATCTTGTAGCTCTGGAGAATTTGGGATCTCAAAAGAGATAGAGGGTAATCGTTTGGTGACTTTTGGTAGAATTATAGCGTTAATCATACACCGAACATTGTGCTTTTGAGAATAAAGCACAAAATCACATTCCTTGTCAGCCTTTTGAGTTTTTCCTCCAATACCGACAATCTCAAAACATGATTTTCTATAAGGGATTCTTAAAATATTCCTGACTTTCTCCGAAAGGAAAGTCCTTTGGGAGCCTGGGTCAATAAGTGCCCTGATAGTAAAGAGCTCACTATTATGTTCAATTTGAACCAAGGCTGTACGAAGTAGTATTGTTTCGTTGTTGGAGGAGAAGTTTGCCTGGATTTGAGCATAAGCTTCTTTTGAAGTTGAAGGGGTCGAAATGTTGGGCTGGAATGTAGAATTATTGTTTGTTGCATAAGGTTTCCCTGATGATGACATGGTTCTGGAACGTTTAGTTTCCGTAATTGGAACCGATGTTTGCTCTAAATGTAATAAGGTGTGATGCTGTTTCTTACAAGAGAGGCAAGTGTTTCTACTTTTACATTTTGTTTTTATGTGAGCTGGAGATAGACAGTTATTGCATATTTTATGTTGAAATACGAAATCTATTCGCTCTTGGGGAGAGAATCTTCGAAATTCTGGACAAATTCGTATGCTATGATTTGCTTCACATAATGGGCATGAATAATCTAGCTTTTCTTGGGATGTGTACGTTTGTATTTTATTTGAATGTTGGGATGAGCTTCCTGTGAGGGTGTTACGGCGATCTCTTGTAGATTTAAAACTGGATATTCGTTCTACGACCTCGAATCGGTTCGTAAGAAACGCATCCATTTGGGACCAACTTGGTAGCTCTCGATGGGATTTAAGTGATTGCTCCCACAGAGAAATTGTTTCATCTGGTAACTTGGTTGATATCAAATATATCAATATTGGATCCCAGTAATCGACTTTAACATCCAGTGATCTCAGGATGCATAAACAATCTTTTACTGAGGAGTGAATCTTTTGTAGAGATTCACTACTTTCCCCAGTTGCTACGGGAATATTAAACAATATTTTTAGTTGGTTGTCTACAAGAACACGCTTGTTCTCATATCTTGTTTTTAAGGCGTTCCATGCGAGCTCAAAATTTTCATCGCAAAGAGTGTATCTTTTTACAATTGCGCCCGCGCTGCCCTTTGTTTTATTCCTCAAATGATAGAGTTTTTGGGCACGTGTGAGTTTCGTATGATTCACGTAGACGGCCGTGAACATGTCACGAAAGGATGGCCATTCTTCGTAACTTCCTTTGAATACCTCTGTATCACACGGCGGGACTTTAATACAAACGTTAGAGTTGTCTGTTCCTTGCGTATTAGAATGGTTCTGGGAGAGGTCGGTAGGGAGCAGACTATGTCTTGCCGTAGAGGGTCGAGAATTTGTACCTCTTGATATTCTCAGAATATCTAAAATTTGAGAACGTGTTTCGTAATACGCCTCAGAACAAACATTGAAATTAATTTTGGCATTTTCTTTGAAGTCTTTAGTATTAGATGATTCGGGAGATAGAACTAAATTATTTGTAATCTATTTGTAATTTTTTCCATCTGTTTTCCAAATCATCTAATTTAACTTCGAGTAGAGAGTCTGTCTGGTCCGTAATATCACATTTCTCAAAAGATGTGCAAAAACTGATGATGTGATCGCAGTCAAAGAGGAATTTGTCGTGGATAGGAGAGGTTTTGACAACAGAATCGCCTGTTGTTGAATTGGAATCTTCAGGCATTTTCTTCCGGAGATAATGTGATAAAGGAAACAATAAAGAATTTCTCTGAAACCAGATTCTAAATTTAGATAGCGGTTGATCTGGTGGATCGTACGAAATGATAGGTTTGTGGCTTTAATTTCGTTTTTTATTTTTAAATTGAGTAACAACAGCAATTTTGTCGAATATAGTTATAAATTCAGACAATGAAGTGCAAATGTGTTGATTCAATCGGAACAAATATTTTGTCCGCTGGCAAGTGCAAATGAAAGTTAATTGTAAACTTTTTATAGAAGTGAGGATGATAAGTTATACGATACTATGTGCTGCTGGGAGCCATAGGTTTTAGGTTAATTGTAAACCCTTTGGAAGTTTTGAGGTTAATTGTAAACCTTTTGCATATTATGAGTTAATTTTAGTGTAGCTATTTAAACGATTATCCAATCCTTACCGGCATTCTATCCTGTGGACTGATTTTCTATTTAGTATATAACAATTGTTTTTAAACAATTGCAAATGTTTCGTTGGATTTCTCAACTGAAATCAGTAAAATTGCCGTAGTAAATATGTATTGGTAACCAAAATGATATTTGTAAGAAGTTAATAGCAGTGTAGAAATTTAAACGATAATCCAATCCTTATCGGTATATGATCTTGTGGATTGTCTACTCTGTAGATGACAATTGTAAACGTTTACTTGGATTTATCCTCTAAATTGAATTACCCGAAATTATACACACTATTGAAGTTGTAAATATTGGAAAAAAACATAAATTCCGTTCGTAGTTAATTACCAATAGATGTAGTTTTTATACACGTGACTTTCTTTCACTGTTTTAGATTTTGAAATAAGTACGTTCAGTAACAAATTGTATTGTTTTACTCTACTTCTTATAAATCTTTAAATCCATGATACGCTCAAAGTAATAAATAATAATTGTTAAGTTTTGCAATTTAAACTATAATTTAGAATCCAATATAAAATGAGCCATATTAATCCAAATTTTTAATTTAAAATTCATTATTATCGAAATGTGCTGATGATGTGCTATCCCAGTAAATTTTCGCTGAATATATTTCTCATGGGTTTTTTATTAGAATTGTTGATTATCTTTTTAAGTTACACAACTTTTTGCGTGTGCTGTGGTTATGCTCGATTGGCTTTTTTCTTCGAGTGTAGACTGCCAAGTTTTTATTTGTCTTATTTACAATACCTCGTAGATACCCCTTTATCGTATTTATATATATTCAATGCATATATATATATATATATTTATTTTGATTAACTTTCCATTTCCAAAAGCATTAATTTCCAAATATTAAATCGTTATGTATGTGCAAATATGGTTAACATGATTACCAGATACCAATTCCTGTTAACATTGCATAATAATATTGAGTATTTCGATATGGAGTATATTGTTTACTCGTATAGTGATGAGAAAAAGCGAATAAATATATAATGTACTATTTCTATGTACCTTTAAGATATATGGATGCGGATTTTGATAAAATTTTCCTTTGCTCCGATGTTGTTCCTTATAGGCATATGATCAATTTAATTATGTTTACCGGAAACCGAATTGCATGTATAAATGTCCTAATTTGCCATCGTTTTCTTGTTAAGTATAATAACTTTATGGAACTTTCAATTAACTATGATCCAACTGGGATTTTATTGTACACTGTGGATGTTTAAGTATTACGAAGAGCACACAGTAGAATATGTAGTAAGAGAATTGAAAAAACACTCACCATACCAAATCTCTTCAAAAACAATTGGAGTCATTTATCACTGTGTTTGTGTCTGTTATAATTGTGAGTGATGTATATCTGATATTGAATTGAGCGCCTGGTACTCTCTGTATTTCTTCTCTTTTATCTTGAACGTTTCAACACTCTTTTTAAAACTCGTTTTGCGTTTTGAAGTTTAGTAAAACAACTGTGATGAATATGAATATCAAAGGAATTCGTACGATGTACAGGGAAGGGTGAGGTATGGTAGAAAAGACGAGAAATGTGAAGTGAAGAATGTAATTTGTGAAGACGGGAATGAAACTTTTGTAAAGTTGATTGGAAGAAGTATGTGATGGGAAGGGGAATTGTGGACCGCTATTTTTTGGTTTTACTTTTTCCTCTGTTTCACTAACTGCGTTTTCAACTTTGTGCAAATAAAACGAAATTTACAATATTTGCTTTACACAATTTTGTTGTTGGTGTAAACTCTTTTGTTGCTTTTAATTTGTTAGAACACCATTTTTAGGGGTTTATTAATGACGTAATACTTTTTCAAAATTTTAATTTTAAATTTTGGCGAAAATTTCGACTTTAATAGTAATTTTTTGTGATGTTTATAAATAGCTTTTTACACTTTTTGAAAACGGGCTTTAAATAGCAACTTTATGTGACGATTTAATTTTAAGATTTAACCCTTTTTGAAAACGGATGGCGGCAAATTAGAACTTTAATTAGTACTTTAATTTTATTTAAACACGGACGAAACACGTTTAATTTAATCTGCGGATTTATGTAATTTTTTTATTATTTTGCATCTACTATTTTTATCACACTTTTTACTTCAAACGATTTATCAGAGAATGTGTTCTTACCGCTGTTACTTCGCAACTACTTTGTCTGGTTTGGATTACATATGCTTTACCTTCTTCTCTCTCTATTGTCGCGAGATCTGGATCTTGATCTCCGCTGATTCGTGTTTTCTCTCCTCGGATGGACCATGAATAAAAATGAGTGGTGATGATTGCTGCTGAATGCGACGGAGGGCTGGAGGGCAGTAACGTCACCAATTCGAAGAGAATTAAGTGGACTGTATTGCGTTCCAACTGAGATGTGGATAGCGGGGATTTAGAGGGAGCCTTCAATCAATCTAAAGGTGTCGATGAAGTGGAGAGAATGACGTTTAACATTCTATGAATAATTTCTCGAAATGCGAGAAATTATGAGCAATGAATTTGCAGATATGTAAATAAGAGGAGTATAAGATAAAGGTTTAGGTTTGGATGATTATTATTTTATTGGGATGGTTGCGAGTGCTCACCAATCTAAAGGTGTCGATAAAGTGAACGAGTGTGGCTTTTCTGACCTGCCACGAAGATTTTAAACATTATCTTTAAGATAAATTTTAGTTTTTGATATTCACAATAATTCAAGTACAATAATTAAAGTAATCAGTAATTTAATTTTCAGTGATATTAAAACTATGAAATTCATGAAATAGTTTTAAATACGTAGTACATAGACTTTTTAATGCCAAATTCATTAAATAAATTAAGTCTAAATATTTGATGTTTAGACAGAAAGTATGTATAGAGATAATAAATATTCTGCATTGACTGGCGAAGAACTGTCAGAATTCTTCCAAACTTCCTCTGAAGTTAAACAAGGCTGTCTCTTATCCCCCCCTTTTATTCGCCTTATATATTAATGACATACACGATTGCATCCAAGGCGGGTTACGTGTACAAGATCTTAACATACGCGTACTGATGTACGCATATGATATTGTCATGCTTGCTGATGATGTGGAAACCATGCAACAGATGATAAATAATTTAGAATTATACTGCAGAAACTGGAATTTGGTTGTTAACTTAGATAAGTCACAGATGCTTGTATTTCGTAAAGGGGGAAAGCTAAACCAAAATGAAAAGTGGGCTTACAATGGCGAAGAAATTAAGATTGTAGCTGAATATACTTACTTAGGCGTAACATTAACCCCAAAGCTGTGCTTCTTCAAACATACCGAGAAGAGGAATATTCAAGCCAAAAACGCAATCAATAGCACATGGAAAGAACTACTTAGCAAAGTGGAAGGTATAGTTAGCCGTCTGTAGATCAATACAGGCGTAGGGTTCACAGATATGGGGTTACACACACTTCGAAGATGTGGATAAACTTCAACGATACTTAAGAAGAAGATTCTTAAGCTACCGAAAAATACACCTAATTATGTGCTTAGACTAGAGACCGAAATAGAGGAAAGCCATCTGTATACTCTAAGTATACATCTAAAATACATAGACAAAATTCTGAATAAATATCACACGAATAGACTTCCGAAACAACTAAGATTTATACTTATGGAGCGTGAAATCTTTTGGGTTAAACGGCTGATGGATCTATCAAGAAGTCTGACTATTGAGTGGCCAGAAGGTAATTTATCACACCACCAGTGGGGTACGTTTAGCAACAACATTTTGGTAGCAGTAAAATTAAATAACATGCAAAAAAAAAAAAAAGAGAAAGTAACAGATTATATACAGGGTCTCCCATATTCGACGGACCCATCTGGCAACGCCATAACTTTTGACAGAGATGTCAGATCGCTTAATGACATACCGCGTTTGAAGCGTCAGTCCAAGCAGATTTTTACCATGGAACAACACACGCCACGCGAGCGCTCTGAAATAGTTGAAATTTACATTCAACAGAAGAAGTCAAGTCAACGTGCTTTTAAAATATTAAAAAATGTGAGAAGTGCGCCTTCTAAGAACACCATTAAGCGTTTATACGAAAAATTTTCGACTGGTGAGGCTCTTTCTAATCCGAAGAGGCCAAATAAAAGTCGACCAAGGCGATCGGCCGAGAATATCGCTGCCGTACGAGCCAGTGTTGAGAGGTCCCCAAGAACATCCCAAAAACGCCGTTCTCAGCAGTTGGGCATGGCTCGGTCCACTTTACAACGGATTATTCGCGTTGATTTGAATTTGTTCCCGTACAAAATTCAATTGACGCAAAGATTGTTGCCTGCGGACAAGCCTCGTCGATTGGAATGGGCCCAACGAGTCCGTGGGTCCGTCGAATGTGGGCAACCCTGTAGATTCCTGGATTATACCGTAAGTCATCTATACATTAACAATTATACTCAGCTCGTAGACATTACATTGCTGCTGAAGTCAAGGAGCGGCATGCTGAATCTTAACGGGTCGAAGTATGGAATTAGAGATGAAGAGAAGCTATACTCTCTATGTAATCTACATGTCGCAGAATCAACATATCAAAATTGTTTGTCCAGTCTTCAAGGAATTCCGTATAAGCTCATTCGGAAAAAATTGTTTTAAGCGAGCTAGAAGTGGTATCCATTCTCAACGGTCAGCTATGGGGAAATCTGCTAATTTATTTGAAGAACTCAATCAAAGATAGAACATTTTTGATAAATGAATGTTTTTAAACTACTTTACATATAATAGTAAATTATAATTGACAGAGTTTAAAATAAAAACATTGTCAAAGTATACATCTTTATAATTCAATGATGTATGTATATCTCCAAACAATTATGTATTGCATATGTACATGTATATGTTAAATATGAATTATCACATATTGTGCTGGGAAATCAGAATGATTTATTATGTTAAGTAAAGGACGCGCGGCACACAACCATTGCTGGCGTGCACCACTTCACTAGAAGACCATTTGCTCCATTGTGTTCGTCCTGAGATGAGTAAAAGAAGAGGGAGAGGTCGAAGAAGATGAAGTAGGTGATGAGTATAGATAGAGAGGAGAGGTGGCTTTTTAGGAGATGTTTAGATGAGTTGATGTCAAACCATCCATCTCAAACTACCTATGAAGCTCATAATTCTATCAATATCGTGGGATGATAGAGATTCCAGATTTTGTATCGTGTAATCAGTTCCCAGTTCCTCCTCATCCTCACAGAGTCGACAGTAGTCGGCAGAATCACTCTGCCACTTTGATCTTAAAGATCTAACATTACAGTGGCCAGTCAGCGTGCCTATCATTAAACGAATGTTCCTCTTTGTTAGGTAAAGAAGATCTTTGGTCCTATATTTCGATATTGCTGGCCATAGAGATTTAGTGATTTTACAGTCAGATCTGCTCGACCATTTCTGATTTGTCAGGTCTTTGTAGAAACACTCTATGTTACTGAAAAATGCGCATAAGGATGGGGTTATAGTGATGGCTCAACCCTTGCAGCGTCCATCGCTGATCCATTTCGCGCGAGTTCGTCAGCCTCCTCGTTCCCCGCGATATCACAGTGTCCGGGGACCCAACACAGTCTGATTATGTCTGTCAATAGATGTAGTTCCAAACGGCACTCATTAACCACCCTTGACATAATAGTGATTGACTTCAGTGCCTTCAAAGCAGCCTGACTGACAACATAGAATGTTATGTGATCTTGCCCGAGTTTTCGTCGATTTATCAAGCTGAGGGCTTGCTGTATAGTAAAGATCTCCACCTGGAAAACACTGCAGGTGTCGGCTAACCAAGAGATTCGCTGAAAATGCCTGCCCCTGTGCCTACATCTATCTTTGAACCGTTAGTGTATATTGCATGGCCCTCCAAAGGAAGGATGTCGCATGACCAGTCTGTTCTGGGGGGATCATTATGTCGAGATTTGAGGAGAATTTCTGAACTGGTGACAAGTAGTCTGTCGGTCCTGCCAGAACCCTTAGATCAGACATTCTTGACGCCGCATTGAGAATGACCGAGTGGCCCCAATCCGCGCTACGCCACACACGAGCTTCTCGGGGTCTGAGAGCACACTTTTTGGCGCTGCACTTAACAAAATGAACTACAGGTTTTAGGTTCAATACCATGTTGAAGGCCGCCTGCGCTGTGCTCTTTCTCGCACCGGTTATAAATAATAATGCCGCTCATTGTACTTTCTCTAACTTTATAAGCTGATATTTAACTTCTATCGCCTTCCACCATACCAGCTGAGGAGATTCGTAAGTCGGTTTACCCGACTGTACTTTCTTACTTCTTTGTATACCCTCCACCATAGGATGGAGGCATACTAACTTTGTCATTCCGTTTGCAACATCTTGAAATATTGATTTGCGACCGAATACAGTATATTTATTCTTGATCCTTGTGAAATTCTAACACGATTTAGCCATGTCCGTCTGTCTGTTGAAATCACGGTACAGTTCGTAATAATAGAGCTAGTTTGATCAAATTTGGTAGAAATACTTCTTATAGTTGCAGGTCGTTTGGGATTGCAAATGGGCCATATCGGTCAATGTTTTGATAAAGCTCCCCTATAGAGGTCGCTTCAAAATACGGGTTTTGAGCAATAGATACCACATTTTTAAAGCAATTTAGCTGAAACTTTGCCCTTTGTATTCTATTTTGACTAGAATTCATCACAGTAAAAATTTTACAAATCGGTTCACATTTTGTTATAGTCACCCTATAAAGGTCGCTCCAAAATAGGCTTATTTAAAGCATAAATCACAGTACATTTTTTAAATCAGTTCATATTTTCTTATAGTCCACCTATAGATGTCGCTCCCAAAAAGGCTTGTTTAAGCCATAAACACCACATTTTCTAAGCAATTTAGGTGAAACTTTGCAGTTTGCCCTCAAATATGTTAATTTAAGCCATAAATGCCACATTTTTCGGATGAAGAGTTTGGCTAAAGAATTTTGGTCCTAAAATTTGGCTAAAAATTGCAGCGTTCACTTTCTAAGTATCTGCTTCAACAAAACGGATGGTTCGAAGATTTGCTCCGTATCCAAAGATTTTCCCAGTAAGAGAATTGAATGCATTCCATGGTGGAGGGCATATAAGATTCCGAAAGGTCCGAAATAATGGCAATAAGAGAAGTCACAAAATAGTGACAAACCCTGGCAGCCATTAAATCTCTGGAAGCCTGGCTGCCATTAAATCTCTGGAAGCTACATCCCTAAATTCAAAAATAGCTCTCGAGTACCGAAGACCTCTCATCGAGGCGGCTGAGCAGTTAACATATACCTCATATGGGTTCCTGGGCATAGATATATCACCAGAAACTGCAAAGCTGATGAACTTGGTAGGAAAGGGACGAAATTACAAATTCTCGAAGAATTTGCATATATTTGTGCGCCACTTAGGAAGAGGCAGTCGAATGAGAGATGGACAGAAATCGCAACTGGAGCTAGACAAATAAGGGAAAATACAACCTAAGAAGGTCAAAATATCTCATCGCACTAGAAAGGAAAATATTGTCTGCGTTAGTATCAGTTCTGACGGGACACAGCCTGATCGGCGAACACGCCAAAAGATTGAGTATTGACTCTAATGACTTCTGCAGAAGCTGTGGAGATGAGGAAGAAGTGTAGAGCATTGAGCACTTGCTATGCGACTGCCCCGCTCTAAGTAAACGACGACTGGACATACTGGGATCGGCCTTTCTATGGCAGCCTAACAGATCTTTCCAGTACCGATATTCGTACTAACGACAAATTTGTATATCAAACAGGTTGGTTTCGATGAGAGGCATTTCAGCCCGTGGTAACACTAGGGACCTAAACTGGTCTATGTGAGCTTGTATAAAAAATACGGCTGCCACCCTAACCTAAAACCCAAAGACAAATAGAATATAAGAAGACATTCCCAAAGACAAAAAGAATATAAGAAGACATTCCTTCAGGCCGAAACTTCAAAATCTATCAGTTACGGACGAATAGGAATGAACTGTCACACGCGAAAAAACAGTATTCCGCGAACATTGATTGAACTTTTTTTGCACTTATCGATTAATATTAATTTTTTAAATGTGACAATTACAAAAAATTCGGGGAAAGCGGTCTGAAAATCCGCGAAAAACCTCACTCGTTGGAATCAAATTCCTATTCGTTCGTAACTGACAATTACTCGCTGCAGGAAGGAATGTCTTCTTATATTCTATTTGTCTTTGCTAAAACCTTCCTGTTTTTGTAAAACGTTTTCGTTCGTTTACGACGAAACGTCAAATTTCAATTAACTATTACTCGAAATCTATAAAACACAGGCAAGAAATATTTTCGGTACGAACTATTTCCCAGCATTCCTATAGTACATGACGAATTATAGACTCCTGTGGCATATATATTTCGCGTATCAATTGAAAGATTTTGGATGATTCGTCGTAGACGAACGAAAACGTTTTACAAAAACTGGGGGTTAGTCAGAATTTATTTTCGTTCGAGGTCATATGTTTCGATTACATTCCGTTTATTGCAAAAATGTAATAGAAACCGCTACAAAAAAAGGTAGCGAGTATCAAAAATTGCACGGTAGAATTTTCTTTTAGTTTCGATAGACACCCTCCAATTCAATATCAATATGTGTTCAACTTTTATCAGCTTGAACTTACCTTATTCATCTCTAGCCACAGGAAATGTTTTTTAGAATATTATTGAAGAATTTATTTTCGTTCGAGGTCATATGTTTCGATTACATTCCGTTTATTGCAAAAATGTAATAGGAACCGCTACAAAAAAAGGTAGCGAGTTTCAAAAATTGCACGGTAGAATTTTCTTTCAGTTTCGATAGACACCATCCATCTTCGTCAGAATTCAATATCAATATTTGTTCAACTTTTATCAGCTTCAACTTACCTTATTCATCTCTAGCCACATGAAATGTTTTTTAGAATATTATTGAAGAATTTATTTTCGTTCGAGGTCATACATATGTTTTGATTACATTCCGTCTATTGCAAAAATGTAATAGAAACCACTACAAAAAAAAGGTAGCGAGTTTCAAAAATTGCACGGTAGAATTTTCTTTCAGTTTCGATAGACACCCTCCATCTTCAACTTACCTTATTCATCTCTAGCCACAGGAAATGTTTTTTAGAATATTATTGAAGAAAAATAAGTTCTGAGGTTTTTGAATGATGTTGCGTACGCAAGTACAAGTCAAACAAAAAACATCATTATACATTTAAAATTAAAATTTTTGAAAAAAAAATATTGATATAAAACCAAATATACAATTTTCATTATTAGAAACGAAAAACTAATTAGGAAAACCAACAACATTACAGCAAGTATCTAACAAAGAAACAACAATTAAAAGAATAATAAATTTAAAAAAGTAAAAAATCATATACAAACGATTCGAAAATAATATAATTATTATAAGACACACAAACCTGTATTCAGGATTTTCTTTATAAACCAAAATATATACAATTTTTTCTCTTTTCAATACCGCCTTGAATTTTGTGCAAATACTACAATTTGTTTTGTTAAGTTTTATTGTTAACACCAAAAAAAACTATTTTACGGAAACAATTTTGGACCTAATCATACATAAAATTTATTTAGGAAAATATTTGGAATTTTATTCTCTACTCCAGTTATACCAGTTATTTTGTCTTTTAAGTATACGAGTATGTAGCTATTTTCGTAATTATAATTTCTATATCTATTTGTTTTATTAATAATTTTATTAATTTGTAAATAAAGTGAAATGTAAAACGAAAACAAAGACTATTACTTATGAAATTTCTTGATTTTTAGGGAAATTTTTAAAGTAACATGATTTTTGTTGGAATAAGATAGATTGATTCCAAAAAGGTGGTCAAAAACTTCTTATGGTGCTCATTAATAAGCGCTTTTTAATGATGTGTCTAAACGCAGAGGCAAGTTTAAAAGAGAATAAGCGGATAAGCTGCTGAAAAAATATACTAGTGTAAATCTGGACTAATAGTGCTTAAAAGTGCTTAGCTCCCCATACAAATTAAGCATTTATGGTGTAACGAAAACACGCCTATTGGGTAAGCTTATGGGGCCCGCAGGCGTACGATACGTTTCCACTGAAAGTATTTTGGCAACATGACAGCATTTTTAGGTAACATGACAGCTCGCTGACAGAAATTTTGGCTGCAGACTTTTTTGTTGCTGTCGCCTTTTTTGTTGACATTGACGGCGTTCATTGTCACTGACGACGCCGTTTTCCGTTAACAATTTTAAACTGCTTTATCGACTTCTTCTTTGAATTTAAAAAAGCGTTCCGTATATTAAATCACCCGTATATGTACTGACCGTTATGAATTGTATTGAATCAAGGTTTGTCCAGATTCACACGGGACAATTTTTTTCAAGGAAGTGTCAAAGTTTGTAGGAGAGAGATGCAAGCGGAAAGAGCTCTCTTTTATTTATAAGGCGTTCACCCCAACCCGTTTTGGCTCATTTGTTTTGGGAAAACATTTCACCGTTCACCGTTTGTTGCCTGCTTAATTATGACATTTATTATGTTTTCAAACAACTTTTACTGAAAATATAAAAAAGAAACATGGAAAGTACCAAAAAAGCATTGTTAAATTATTTGGTGCTCACAAATCAATGCACAACGAGAATTCAACTATTCGATGCCGTACAAAGTAAATTATTGTTGACAAAGTTTGAAATGTATATGTTTAGTGTGCGACAGATTGACAACTTAAGGGGGATCACATACTTTGGGACGTGTTATTGAGAAAAACATGCCGATTGAGACGGTTTCAATTGACATTTCTATAAGGGGAAAGCAACTCGTTTTGGCTAGAAAACATCTCAATGAGCCAAAACGGGTTGGTGTGAACGCCTTATTACGTTGTTCAATCCAACGATAAATATTTTGAAGAGGAATAATTGAGGAAAATTTGAAGTTTAATCGAGTGAAGTCCCACTCGAATTCTCAAAAAAGCTCGAATAACTTGGGGGAACAGCACTTTTGCTCTGTGAGAAGACGAAAAAACGGCTATGTAGACCAAAGTTTTCCTCCATTATTATGCATCTGCAGATCCCATCCGTAGAATGTGCGTGGATTTTAACACTTTATACAATATTTATTAACATCGATATAGGAATCGACATAGTGAAATCTTGAATTATCTCGTATTTAAATGTGTAGAATAATGTATTTTTTGCATGTATTTATATAATTAAAAATCTATTATTTTGAGAATTAATTTATACATGTATATGCAGGCTGTTGATATTCTTCTGTAGCTGGTATTCCACCCTCTACTATTAACGCGCGAAGCAATTAATTATTTGTTAAAAATAATTAAAAGAAACATTATGAAACCAGTAAGGAAAGACTAAAGTCGGGCGGGGCCGACTATATAATACCCTACACCACTCTCGTAATATTGAATAACTCTGATATATAAATAAAACGATTGGATCTAAAGAGCCAAATCGGTTGAAACATATATATTGCCAAATTCGGCAATGTTGGTTCATGCATCAAAAAACTCTACCATTCTAAATTTCAAAACGATTGGATGTAAAATATAGCTTCTATAGTACTAATGGGCCAAATCGGGAGCTAATGCTAAATCTTAACCGATTTTCTTCAAATTCGGTAGTGTTGGTTCATGGATCAAGAAACTCTACCATTCTAAATTTCAAAATGATTGGATGTAAAATACAGCTTCTTCAGGACTAAAGAGCAAACTCGGACGAAACATATATATGGGAGCTATAGCTAAATCTTAACCGATTTTCTTCAAATTCGGCAATGTTGGTTCATGGATCAAGAAACTCTACCATTCTAAATTTCAAAACGATTGGATGTGAAATACAGCTTCTGTAGGACTAAAGGGCCAAATCGGACGAAAGATATATATGGGAGCTATATCTAAATCTGAACCGATTTCAACCAAATTCAATAGCGATATTAACAGCTGCGAAATACTCTAAACTGCAAAATTTCAGAACGATCGGAGTGAAATTGCGACCTGTAGTCGACGAACAACTTTACATGGACAGACGGACGGACAGACATGCTTAAATCGGCTCAGCTAGTGATTCTGAGTCGATCGGTATACTTTAAGGTGGGTCTAGCTGTGTTATTTTCAGGTGTTACAAACATCTGCCGTGAAACAAACTTATAATACCCTGTACCACAGTGTGGTGTAGAGTATAAAAATCAAAAACCATTACAGAAATCTTCTTAAATTTTATTTTTCATAGCTATATTTGAAGGATCTTACTAGGGCATATTTTTCATTTTTCGTTCGCAGATTGGAATTCTTGTGTTATTTCTGTTTATTTGAGTATAGTCATGCAAAAAGGGTTAAAAGCCCTATATTGGGTCCACTTTTCACATTTCCTTCTATTAAAGTATAATCAGGAGAATGCTCGGGCCGGGTATATTTTTTCGTGTTGATGTCCCACGATTCAGCCTCCCAAATGACGACCTCATTGTACCGTTACTTTTATGAAACGAGGGTATATATCATTTGCTACAGCCCAAAAGGTAGGAGTGACCTACGACACCAAGTATGTTCAGTGAATATCTGTTTTGGGTCATTTTAAGTAATAAGAACAATGTCCGTCCGTCTGTCTGTCTGCTGTTTGGTTTGCACGATAACTCTAGAAATGAGTAACCGATTGACTTCAAATTTGGTATATGGTAATATTTTTCTCTATCTCAGGCTAAGTTCAAATTGGTCTTACCCTTCAAAGCGTTAAAATTTGGTGAAATATTACTTCTTTAACAACAACTGTGCTACCTATCGAAATCTAAAATTCCACACAGAGTACTAAATTGTTAGTCGCTATCACCTTGCAAAAAATGGACGAAGTTGCCGCTCTCCTTTTGGTGCCTTCCACACAAATGGGTAATTTTGCACCAAATATTAACAGTGCATACAAATACTTTAAATTATGCTCAGTGTAATGATTTTATAGTACCTACAGTCTGTTGAAAAAAATTGGCTTTAAAAGTTAACAACTTTTATCGTGGATACCAATGTATATTAGCCGCTTTCTTTTCGTCCCGTATATATGAGACGTATATACGGCACGAAAAGAACGTATTTCCAACAAGATGTGTTATTTTGGTATTCAAAGAAAAATGCTATTTTTTGAGATAAATGATCGGATGTTTATTTCATGATAAAGAGGAAGGTATGCCGTTAATAATGAAAAACAACATCAGCCAAATGGCCACCACGACCACGCTTACAGGACCATATCCTTTTCATGAAATTTTCCATAACCAAATCGCAAAGTCGCTGCCCTATGTCCTCGATAGCCTCACGAATTCTATCTTTGAGGTCTTGAATCAACGTTGGGCTGTTGGCGTAGACCTTATCATTCAAGTGGCCCAAAAGAAGAAGTCGCAAGGTGATAAATCTCAAGATCTCTGTGGCCAATTGTGATCACCCCTTCGAGAGATAACACGGTCCGGAAACTTTTCCCGTAACAGAGCAATGGTTTCGTTGCTTGTGTGGCACGTAGCGCCGTCTTGTTGAAAGCAAACCTTGTCCAGATCAATACCATCCAACTCCGACCATAAAAAAGCATTAATCATCTCTCGATAGCGCAATCCATTCACCGTAACTGTTGATCCAACCTCACCAAACAGTCACACGTTGAGGATGGAGAGGCGACAGAGGCCCAGATGCGACAATTTTGCTTGTTGACGTAGCCACCGAGGTGGAAATGGACCTCATCAGTCAAGATGATTTTTCGATGATTTTCGAATTTTAATAATTTCAATGCGTTGTTGAATCGTGAATCGTTCCATTTTTAGTAATGGCGTAGTTTCTACTTGTCAAATGTCAAATGTAAAAGAATAAAAGCTTCAAAAGTGACAGCTACCGAAATACCGGGTGATTCAAAATAACACCTCTTGTTGGAAAACCCTGTATTTGTAATAAAATGAATTATATTCCTATAAATATTTCATATTTCTTTCAGTTATGGCAATTCACATTTGGAACACTATTTTCGCGAATTAATTTTATTTTAAATTTGGGTTACACAAGATTTTCCACAAACCTCCTACCGAATTCAATTGGAACAATGTAACATATTTGAGTAGAGAGCAAATTTGATGTTTTGAAATCACTACCATGGAACGACGCGGGCTAATAGTTATGAACTTCAGTGATGTTTTTTAATTTTTTTCTAACTGTTCGAAACGAAAAATTAACAGAAAACCAACAGTTTTGTTAGAATTTAAAAATGGTATGTTTGTTTATATTTTTCTTCAATTGTCAAAAACAAAAAGTGTTACCTAGTTAAAATTTGTATCCGTTCCTACTTTTTATCCCGGTTTTTATTACCGGGGATAAAAAGGTTGTTTTAACGTACATACGTGTATTTCGTACAGTCCTGTCAATAATTGGAGTTATCACCATGCCCGTTTATATTTATTTTTATTTTTCATATTAACGGCCAATTCCACAAATTGTATGAAATTTTTATTTTTGAACTGTGAGTTAGCTCTAGCTGGAGCTTGTGAAATTGGGGGTTAGAAAATAAAAAATAATAATATTATTCAATTATTTTTCTTGATGCCTCTGACAGGGTATAGAATATTTTTTAATATTTATTGTTTTAATTATATCAAGATGTTATTTGAGAGAAGTCAGTGCAAACTGCATGACAGACTTGACTCATTTATATAACATAATCATTAGGGTGCTGATTTTAAGAGCCAAAAAGCTATTTTGTGGATTTTTTAAAGATCGCATCATTTTAATCAAGATATTAGCTTGTATACGACGACAACGTCTGATAGTGCGAACTGGGCTTAAAAAAGCCTATTTACAGTGTTGTTAAGTGTTATGACGCTCTCTTGGGGGTTTTCCAACACTGTCACGAATGAGTGATAACGCCGCTAAAGCCGCAACGCCGTCATTGTGCGAGATCAACGGCCTGGAACGTTGTGTTTGTGTAAGAAGAAATTTTTTCTACTCGAAAATTAAAATAAATGCCTAAAATTAACAAATATTTGGCATAGTTTGCTAAAATAACAACGAACAATGTAAATCGCACTGAAGTAGCCAATAGATAACAGTGATAAATTAAATAAAGAAACTTCATAAATTGCTGTGTAGCATTGATGATAGATGTATATTTTATTTTCCCCCATCCATTTCGGCTTCGGGCTCGTCATTTTTTTCGCCAAATGATGGGAAGAGGAGGAAAATATTGAGAGAGAGAGAGAGAGAGCGATAGTGAATGAGAAAAAAAAGTGTGAAGTGATCAATAAGACGAGAAGAAAAGAAAAAATAATTTTCGCTGTGGAAAAATACACAACTAAATAATAATATAATAATGTTAATATAATTTAATTGAATGTGAATAGAGCCCATTAAAGTTTAAATGAAAATTGCACAGCGTTTTGAGTTTGTGAGTGAGTGTTTCGGTCACCGTCCGTCGTCGTCGCCGCCGCCACAGTATGAAAAAGGTGTAGATTCAAGAAATCCATACGATAAAAGTCACCGGGGTCGGGGTGAATTTCGTGTATGAGTGCGTGCGTGTGTGTGTGTGTGTGCAACCAAAAGGAGCAGCGCTAAACTTTAGGGGCGAGTTTTTTAATTTTCTGGTCTCGTGTGTCATTTTTTTATTCATTAGAGAACGAGGATTTCGGACGGACAAGTACATGCATATATATATGTACGTATGTATTTAAATATATATGTAAATGATGAAGTGTGAGTGTGCGAAAGTGGTGGAGAATAAAATATGAAACGGCCGGTAGAAATGAATGATACGAAAAAATATGTGGCCTAAAAGCTAGAAAAAAGTCAATATGCGATTCATAGTCCATAACTTTTTCTATTTTTCTTTAAACAAAAGATATGCATTGTTTATTCTGTGTAAACGAAGAAAGAAAAACTGATTTTTTATGAAATCGTTTATAATTAAAGTGCTAAATTCAATTAGATGTGTGCTAAATATTCGTTTGCAGCCGCCCCACAGCTTATTCCTTTCTTTACGTCTTGTCTTCTCTCATAATTCTTTATTAAATATTCTTTTCATTTGTTCATTAAAATTGGAACCTCGCCCTATTATGTGTATTCGTGCTTTCTTCGTTTGTCTCTCGCAATTCTTTATTTAATATTCTTCATTTTGCGGCTGACTGGCTGATCAGGGAAAATATTTCTTGAAACAATATTTCCCACAAGAAAATATCTATGTATTTCGACAAGAAAATATTTTACTGCTAATTTATGTCGAAAATAATGTTTGTTTGGCCAAGAAAAATTGTCACCCCTCCTACCACCAACAACAACCAACCAATCCAATTGGAAACTACTGAACTTAAAATCCAACGGGAAAAATTAAAAATTCAACGAAAATAAATAAAAAACCCAACGAAAATTAAAACTCAACGAGAAAAATTAATACTAAAGGAGAAAAAAATTAAAAACGGAACGCGAAGAAAAAGAACCGTTCCGTGTGCTCTCTCATCGCACCACCATACATACACCCAATAAACTGAATAAACACAGTACGGTGAGAGAACTTTTGCCGAACTGCCACCCCCACCCCTTCTAACGTCATTATGCATGCACGGCAGAAGCAGAAGACCGAAGAAAAGACCAAAAATAATAAATAAAAAGATATGTCATCCCGGAGCACATACCTTAAACCAGACAGACCTTAAACTAATCGATTAATATTAATTTTTTGTGACAATTACAAAAAATTCGGGAAATCGATCCGAAATCCGCCAAAACCACTCTTTGAAGACCTACTCGTTGAAATTTCTACACCATTTTCAACAGTTATTGAGAAGTTTCCCATAGTAATTGAGAAAATTTCACTTGAAATTAAGATTTTACATTTCAAATTGGCAACATTTCATTTGAAATTGAGATTTTATATTTGAAATTGGTTAAATTTCAAATTAAATTGAGATTTTCCAACTTGAAATTGACTAAATTTCAATTTAAATTGAGATTTTCTATTTGAACTTGTCTAAATTTCATTTGAAATTAGGATACTTTCACTTTAAACTGAGAAAATTCCATTTTCAATTAGGACATTTCCATTTGAAATTCAGAAAATTCTATTTGATATTAGGATATTTCT
Organism: Eudasyphora cyanicolor; assembly: GCA_963930755.1. NCBI lineage: Eukaryota > Metazoa > Arthropoda > Insecta > Diptera > Muscidae > Eudasyphora > Eudasyphora cyanicolor. The sequence goes on along the minus strand of OZ005738.1, from coordinate 122,836,161 downwards.
ATTTGAAAATGAGAAATTATGAAAATAACTTTGATTTTGAAATACATGTTAAAAGCTGGAGTTGAAGGATAAATGCGCTATTTTCTTGATAAATATGACCCGTGGAAACGTTAACCGTTTGTTACCGAGATCCCGCGTGGTACCAGTGGTAACTTCCTCGCGTGGTCCAAATGTCCATTTGATAGATGCAATATAAACTTGAAATGATTGCACGTTTGTAAGTTGATTTATAATAATTATTCGTATTTATAATAATTTCTCAATTACAAATTAAAAGTTCTCAATTTAAAATCGAAATGTCCTAATTTCAAACGGAATTTTCTCAATTTATAATGGAAATATCCTAACTTCAAATGAAATTTAGACATTTTCAAATGGAAAATCTCAATTACAAATGAAATTTTGCCAATTTCAAATGGAAAATTTCAATTGAAATTTAGTCGATTTCAAATGTAAAATCTCAATTTCAATTGAAATTTTGTCAATTTCAAATATAAAATCTCAATTTCAAATAAAATTTTGCCAATTTCAAATGTAAAATCCCAATTTCAAATAAAATTTTCTGAATTACTGTTAAAAATGGTGTAGTCGTTCGTACCTGACAACATACTCGCTCGGGGATGACATATCTTATTACTTATTTGTCACAATTAAAAAATTAATATTAATCGGTTGGTGCAAAAAAAGTTCAAACTATGTTTGCGGAAAACTGTTTTTTTCCGCGTTTGACATTTCATTCCTTTTCGCTCGTAACTGATAGATTTTGACGTTTCGCCCGGACGGCATATCTGTCTAATTTAAAGTCTGTGGTGACAGCAACAACTGCTACTACCAAACCTAATGTCACGCAATTTTTTATTTTTTGTGGATTTTTTTTGATATCTTCCTTTCTTTTGGTCAATACAATTTTCTCTACTTTTTATCTCTCGCCGTATCCTTTAATTCCCTGATTCGTTATTTTCGTTCATTGATAAATTTCCATCAACTTCACTCTCAAACAAAATAAAGTTGAAATTAATGAGATATGAGTGATTTGAATGAATTTAAACAAAATAATGTGCAAAAATTTGCCAAAACAAAAATAGTTGAGTTTTTTTAATGTTAATCTATTTCTATTATTTAGTGTTTTTTATTCAATGTTATTATAGTAATTCTTAAAAAACAACAAAACCAATAAAATAAGCTGCAGCCACAAACACAACAAAATAATAATCCTCAAAAAAAACCAAAAGAACACGCAACAAAATTAAAAAAACATTTTTTTTACTAAAATCGGAAAAATACCAACAACTTCACTGCATACATATGTCGAAAAACAAAAACTTCATTGTTTTAGATGTGCAGAAGGATCATAAGGAGCAGCAGCGAAACATTCAGCAGGTTTAATAACATCAACACCAACCAACAACAACAACCTTAACCTAAAATATATATCCGACAATTTTATACCTACTTCTAACCATCTAAAAATAAAAATCCTTATTGGATTTCCGTCGAACAAGGAAACAAAGTAGTTGTCAATAAGTCTTGCATTTGGAACAGTATATTCGTTTACGAACGGTAAGTATTTGCAAACATATAAGTACATATGTATAAATATTTTAAGATTCTAGCGTTAATAGTCAGTCAACGGGAACATAATACAGCTCCTTAAATGTACCCTTTTGAAGTCATCGCATTTACAATATTTAAACCTAAATACACAAAATATTTAAAATAAAAATTTTATTCACGGAGCACCAAAAAACACAACAGGGTTGCCAACAATTTGATTGCTTTTATATAATCATGAGACTTTAGGAACTTATTATCGAAAATCAACAACCGGCAACTGGCCGATATAACTGACTAAACTATATCATAAGAAAAATTACATGACAGGGAGGGATATCAATCGAGGGCTTATCTCATAACGATCATTTTCAATTTAGGTGGTTTTTTACATTTAAATTTCAATTAATGGAATGGGTGAACCTCATCAACATTCAAGATTTCACCGCAATGTTGTCAGTTCTGTTTCCTCCTTTATGTTGGCAAGTCTATAGAACCGGAACTGCATGAACTGGTGGGCGCTTTCGAATCGTTCCTACATTTCAAGCAGTTTACTATTGTGGCCTTTCTTTACATTGAAGGGAGCCTTTAACAACATTCACTTAGATGCTTGATTAGTCTAATTCAGCGTTTGCTCACCAGATGACAGAACTGCCTGCTTAACCATAATTAACGACTACAGCGACAGAGTCTCTACAAGTCCTACTTGATATTTGAGCTTGAGCTGTTGCAATCAGTGTGGCATTAAAATAAATCTCTCTATCAATGTGGAAGAGTGCGAGAACTACGGCTCGAGAGGAATTTTGCCACTGATATCTGCCAGAGGCGACTGGGTTGGCAGAATACTAGGAAATATAAAATATTATTTATTTATTAATAGATTTGCATTTTGACAATGATTAATTATTGTATAAATTGTGTAATAAAATCTATATATGACTTAGCATAATTGCTGTAAGCCAGATTTGTGTTTATAATTTTTTGTTTATTTTATAGCAAAAATATATTATTATTGAAAAATTAAATTAATGTTGTATCCAACGCCTATACTGTACACATGTTCAAGATATTTATATAGTGAAGAAAAGTTCGTGCCATGTAATAGCCTAAAAACTTTGTTTATATTGAGTGTGTTTTGACCAAAGTGAATTAACCTAAATTCTTTGTATACTGGGGAAATACTAATAAAGTGAACTGTATTTTCTGTTTCATTCATATTACGTACTGTACATAAATCGTCAGAGACTTCTACAACATCTCGAGTTTAGATCAAGTTAGCCGTCTCTAGCTCTTATAATTAAACTTTAAATAAACTATATAGTTTAGATACCTGTAGGGTAGCTAGACAAATTTGTTGAAAATACGACTTGAGAAGGTCAAAATATCTCCTCGCACTAGAGAGGAAAAAACGTTCTACTTTAGCGTCAGTTCTGATGGGACATTGCCTGATCGGTGAACACGTCATGAGGTTGAAATTTGAGTCTAATGACTTCTGCAAAAGCTGTGAAGATGAGGAGGAAGTGGAGATCATTGAGCACCTGCTTTGATATTGTCCCGCATTGAGTAAACGACGTCTGGATATACTGGGCTCGGCATTCTAGGAAGTCTGACAGATCTTGTCCGTACCAACATACGTATTATTGATAACTTTGTGTTTCAAAAAAAATTGATTCCGATAATTCCACCAACCTAACCTAACATATATTCCATTATGTATAGAATATCAAATAATTCCAATTTTTCATGACTCGGCGACTCGATGTAACCACAGCTTGAATATATCGATATTTTCAAACTCTCATCACAGAAAGCCTCCTTTTTTATGTGTTATTAAAAACACTTTCCAGTCCACCCACGACCTTGACACCCATGAGCAGTGTTCGGCGGCTGGTTAGGCCGAGCCCCGAACGCAATCGGGTTTTCACACGTACACAACACGAACAGCATAACAAAGAGCACAAAAGTAAGAAAAAAATGTGTCAGTCGCTCATCAGCGTTCAACAAAGCAGGTTCATGTCGCTTTTTATCGGAAAGTTGGTACACTGAGAAATTATACATTTTGATATTACCCTTTATTAAATGAAATAAATGTGAAAAAGGTTTTAAGTTAAATAAATCTTATGTTATACTTCTGTTCTAAAACTAAGGACTAATTAATGAATTTTTAACATTTACTTTATTAAAACATTCGTATTTTTAAAATTTTAATCTACGGCAAAAATAAACTTGCACATTAACTTTACTTCTATTTAAAAATGAAGGACTAATAAACTGAATTTTCAACATTTACTTTATTAAAACATTCACATTATTTCTAATTTTTATCAACGGAAAAAATAAACTTGTACATTAATATTAGTAAAATTTTCATCAATAAAATTTTGTTTGTCGAAATCATTGGTAGTAATCAACTGGAATGAAAATTATTTTTATTTAATTAAAATATATTTTTCAATTCTTTTAAATAAAAACTTTGATTCGAATTTGCGTTATTAAAACGTTCACACCAATTCACATTATACTTAGTCAGTAAAAAAAATAATTTTCCACTCTGTATAACACAGCACATAATAACAAAACCAACAATTTTGTTCAGTGCAAACACACCAATACAGACACAATTTTGGCACGTTCTCTTTACGCCGAACACTGCCCATGAGCAATATTTTAGCTCTCGTTAAGAGCTATCTTTTTGCCATTGACTGCTTCCCGATACGACGTACCGGAATCATCGGTCCATATTTCTTCAAAAATGATGCCGGTGAGAACGTAACCGTCAATGGCGACCGTTATCGTGCCATGATAACCGACTATTTGATGCCTGAAATCGAAGCTCGTGATCTCGGCGACATTTGGTTTCAACAAGACGGCGCCACTTCCCACACATCGCATCAATTGAGAGAACACTTCGGTGAGCAGATAATTTCACGTTTTGGGCCGGTCGATTGTCCACCAAGATCGTGTGATATCACATCGTTAGACTTTTTCCTGTGGGGATATGTAAAGCCTAACGTTTATGCGGACAAACCCGCTTCAACTCAGGCCTTGGAGCAAAACATCACGCGTGTCATTCGCCAGTTACCAGTCGAAATGCTCGAACGAGTCATCGAAAATTGGACTCAACGGATGGACCATCTGAGACGTAGCCCCGGCCAACATTTGATAGACATAATCTTCAAAAAATAAATGCCAAAGAATGTTCTTTCAAATGATAATAAACATTCAATTTGAATTTTCTGTGTTTTTTTCTTTAAAAAAGTAGGGAACCTCGAAATGGAGTGGTCACATTTTATGAACATCACTTGTAAGAGCTAACGTTTAAAGTAAAGTTTAGATTATAAACCAATTTTTCCAATTCCGGATTAACCACATCCAGCCATAAATACAATTTCACCATTTAGGTTTCCTTCAATTAAGAAAATAGCCCCCGCCAGCATGATGTCACTTCATCCCCTTACGAAAAATGTTCTTTTTTTGTTGGTTTGTCATTTATAAATGCTCTCACAAATTGTTCATCCTACTGCTGAGGATGATTTTTTCGACCACATTTATGTATGTAGAACTAAATCATCGCCACTTACAACTTCATAAATGTCTACCTTTTGAGTATATGAATTCTCTTTTTATGCGACATTGTTTTCTGACGTCTAGGAATTTTTTACCAAATGACGTCATTGGTAGTCGTTTTTATCAGGCAATAAAAATTAGTTTTATGTACTTATACATACATACATATGTATATTTTTTGTGATATAAAAATACCGAATATAAATTTGGAAAATAAAACAAATTAAAATTTGAGAAATGTTATTAAGACGCTAAAATCAAAGTTTTCGAAATACATCTGTATACCTATTAGCAGTTGTCCTCACGATTTGGAAACTATCCTCTTTATGAAAATGGCCAAATCGATTCATAAAATTATTTTCTGTGTGTTAATAAGAAATAAATAATGTATAGGAACATTAACTTGATATTTCTTAAAGCTAAAAAACATTTTAGTTATCTGTTTAACACACCTTTTTATATGTTGGAAATTTCCGATTCAGCTAACCATTGCCTATTAGTCCATATATGGCACTGATATGTATGACTATTTTTTTTATAACATACACCGACCGCACTGTTTTACAAGGTTTTAAGAGAAAAGATAACCCAATAAATTATATACAACACCAGAAATTATTAACTGATCGTCACGGATTTCCCTTTTTAGTCGATGTAGCGAGTCTGTCCCTCCGCTTTTTTTCATATATGTATGTATGTATCTTTGTGATCAAAGACCAGCTGGCAAATATGAACAGATCCTAATGAAATGGGTCATATTGATCCCAATTTTGATATAGTCTTTATTCAAGGCTCCCCTATAATTTTACTTTTTATATGACAGAATTCAAATTATTTTTCAGATGTTCTTTGTTTTTGTTTTTCGATCTGTTCAACTTCTCATAGATATGCTTTTTACTATCGAAATCGAGATCGTTGTTTTTTCCTGTAAATAAAAAACAATTTCTTTGAAACAAGAAGAATAGGATATATGTGAATGGTATTAAGGCGTGGTGGACGATATCGTTTCGAAAGCTTCCAAGCAATCTCATCGGCACCTTGGTGGTCTGCCAAAAAATTTAAGCAGTTAGCATTTAATTTTATGAAAGGCCGGAGATTTGCAACGATTGAGGGGATAAAGACAGCATTGTTGGCACAGTTTGGATTAGGGTTAGGGTGGCAGTTGGTGTTATCAGTTCACATAGAGATTTGCGGCCCTAGTATTAACACGGGCTCAGATGCCCCTCATCGGAACCAACCTGTTTAATATATAAATTTATCAACAATACGAATATGGGCGCCGGCAAAATATTCCAGTTTTCCTAGAAATGTCCACCTAAGTATATCCAGACATCGTTTAGTCAATGCGGGACTGTAACAAAGCAGGAGCTTCACTTCTTCCTCATCCCCGCAGCTTCATTGTGCTCAATTCCCAAGCTCCTGGCGTGTTCATCCATCAGGAATTTCCCATCAGAACGGACATTAACTTAGACATTTTTTCCGCTCTAGTGCGAGGAGATATCTTGACCTTTTCAGGTCGTATTTTGGTCACATTTTGCTACCCTACATGTGTAAATTTTTGTCCATTTCTCACTGGACTCCCTGACTGCCTATTGCCTAAGCTAAAGCTTGCATGAGAATTTGTAATGTATGTCATCCCTTTCCAAGCAATTACAAAGGTTTTGCAGTTTCTCGGGAAATCTCTTTGCCCATGTACCCATATGAGGTAGAGATCAGCGGCAGTCGAGGGGTGTTTATGAATTTAGGGAAGTAGTCTCCAGAGATGTTGTGGCAGCTTGGTGTTGGTCACTATGTTACGACTCAGCCACTCACTTGTCGATTTCCCTTATTGCCATTATTTCGATTTAATAGACTTGCAGTATCTATAACCTGGTAGCGTCTTTTACTGCTGACATAAGCTGATAAATAAAGGAAACAATTTTTTTTGGGGGGAAATGTAACATTTTTCGCTATATATTATTTGAACAAGTCTCGCATAGTCCCCACAATGATGACTTCCGATTTGACTACATGGGGATTTGGAATTATTATAAGATTTTTTAAGTCGATCTGAATAACATTTTAGAATATGTATTTTATTTTAATGCAGTGTATATTCCATTCCGATTTTGACTTCTTGACGCTATAAAGAGCACACATTTACGCCAATCTGGATGATCTTTGGTAATAAATCGGTTATCTCACAAAAATAAAGAAGAGGAAAATAGGGTTTCCCTATCCATTCCAGGCATTTTGTTAGGCCCAGAGTTCTGTTGATACCGTGAGATTATATAGTTTCTAGATTTTGTATCAGGTAAGCACTTAAGAAGAGATGCGTCCGCCTGGATAGGGAAGTATGTACATTGGCAAAGGTGGTGAAGTTGTTCGATAGTCTCTACTTGTTCGGTTCCAGCATAGCCTAATCCTGTCTGACAATTGTTGTATGTATTTCAAATCGACAATCACTTACTACCTTGGACTAAATAACATTTGATTTCAATACTTTTAGAGCAGCTTGACTGTAAACATAGACTGTTATGTGCTCCGAGATCTTTTTGGTTTATTAATACAAATTGCCCTATCGGTTGGCCTGGTAATGGCGGCTGCCGATCTAACCTAACCTAACCTAAACTACCCTAACCTAACCTAACCTAACCAAACCTAACCTAACCTAACCTAACCTAACCTAACCTAACCTAACCTAACCTAACCTAACCTAACCTAACCTAACCTAACCTAACCTAACCTAACCTAACCTAACCTAACCTAACCTAACCTAACCTAACCTAACCTAACCTAACCTAACCTAACCTAACCTAACCTAACCTAACCTAACCTAACCTAACCTAACCTAACCTAACCTAACCTAACCTAACCTAACCTAACCTAACCTAACCTAACCTAACCTAACCTAACCTAACCTAACCTAACCTAACCTAACCTAACCTAACCTAACCTAACCTAACCTAACCTAACCTAACCTAACCTAACCTAACCTAACCTAACCTAACCTAACCTAACCTAACGTAACCTAACCTAACCTAACCTAACCTATCCTAACCTGACCTAACCTAACCTAACCTAACCTAACCTAACCTAACCTAACCTAACCAATCCTAACCTAACCTAACCAAACCTAACCTAACCTAACCTAACCTAGCCTAACCTAACCTAACCGAACTTAACCTAACCTAACCTTAACTACTTCAGAGGTACGAGTATTTTATTATTTTTGGTATCTCTTGTCTGATGTCTGAAAAAAATTCCACACTAATTACACTGTGCTAGTCCAAAAATGTAACAGATAGAAGACCCTATGGATAGACCTATTTCGGCCATGCTGAATCCAATGGCATTAGCCGTTTTTCTATGTTAGCTCTTGTTTTCGCGATATTCGACCACAAAGTTTGTTCGGAAATCAGAGAGGTAACATATCTCTTTGGTGATTTTGAAGTGGAAGACTTCGGAATTTACGCTTCAGTCAAAAGATCGAAATAAAGGGAACATTTAGAGAATTATTTTTCTTAAAACAGTTGTCCACGCTTCACACTCCCTTACCCCCGAAAAAATGCAATAAGATACCATATGTTAAAAATAATACATATCGTCGATATTTTTAGTATGCATCGTTGAGAAAAATATTCATCGCGAAAAAATACTATAAGTCCTTTCTCAACTTTACTCAATTAAGCAGATTTCGAGTTTTTACATAATTTGCGTACTTTTCTACTCATAGCTGAAAATATTTGTAATAAAATTTTTTGACTTAAATTTTTGTAAATTATTCTTTGGTTAGTGTTAATGGAAATTTCAAAGGTATCCCACAAAACCTGCTAAATTATGAAATCTGTTGATTTTTCATAAATATGTTGAAAGGAGACTCATAGTAATTTTTCGCGAGGAATATTTTTCACAAAGACGCAAACTAAAATGTCGACGATTTGTATGACGTTTGACGTATGGTAAGATTTGATTGCACTTTTTCAGGGGTAAAGAGGTGAGAAGCGTGGTTGACTATTTGGAGCAAAATAATTCTCGAATGGTTCCCTTTATTTCGTTCTTTTGAATGAAGCGTGTATTCCGAAGCCTTCCACTTCAAAATCACCTCCGAGATAACTAACCTCTTTGATTTCCTTACGTTGTGGTCCAATATCGCGAAAACAAGAGATAACCTAGAAAAATGGCTAACACTACTGGAATCAGCAATGTCGAAATAGGTATATCCATAAGGTCTCATTTCTGTTACATTTTGAAAGTGTCTATTTCAAGCACAGTGTTATCAATTTTTTAAAGGGTTTTCCAACAAGAGATGTTATTTTGGTATTCAAAGAAAAATGCATTTTTTTGAAATAAATGATCGGATGTTTATTTCATAATAAAGAGGAAGGAATGCCGTTAATAATGAAAAACAACGTCAGCCAAATAGCCACCACGACTACGCTTACAGGACCATATCCTTTTCATGAAATTTTCCATAAGCAAATCGCAAAGTGGCTGCCCTATGTCCTCGATAGCCGGAAACTTTTCCCGTAACAGATCAATGGTTTCGTTGCTTGTGTGGCACGTAGCGCCGTCTTGTTAAAAGTAAACGTTGTCCAGATCAATACCATCCAACTCCGACCATAAAAAATCATTAATCATCTCTCGATAGCGCAATCAATTCACCGTAACTGTTGATCCAACCTCATTTTCGAAAAAGTAAGGTCCAAAGGAAGAGTCGCAAGGTGTTGTTAAATCACAAGATCTCGGTGGCCAATTGTGATCACCTCTTCGAGAGATAACAGAGCAATGGTTTCGTTGCTTGTGTGGCACGTAGCGCCGTCTTGTTGAAAGTAAACGTTGCCCAGATCAATACCATCCAACTCCGACCATAAAAATCATTAATCATCTCTCGATAGCGCAATCTATTCACCGTAACTGTTGATCCAACCTCATTTTCGAAAAGTAAGGTCCAATGACCCCGCCGGACCATAAACCGCACCAAACAGTCACACGTTGAGGATGGAGAGGCTTCTCAACAATAACTCTTGGGTTTTCCGAGCCCCTGATGCGACAATTTTGCTTGTTGACGTAGCCACCGAGGTGGAAATGGGCCTCATCAGTCAAGAGGATTTTTCGAATTTTAATAATTTCAATGCGTTGTTGAATCGTGTATCGTTCCATTTTTAGTAATGGCGTAGTTTCTACTTGTCAAATGTCAAAGAATAAAAGCTTCAAAAGTGACAGCTACCGAAATACCGGGTGATTCAAAATGACACCTCTTGTTGGAAAACCCTGTAGTATATATTTTTCTTACATTCCACATGGTTTGTGTCTTGGTGACGAATTGATCTTTAATCTCTTGACTACAACATAATGCAACTTAGTAACTCGGATCGGATAAGAGTGGCAGCGTTGGGACCGTTCACAAAAAAACTATATGAACATTCCGATTTGTATTAAAGCGGTATATAAGCTTTATTTTCTGGCAGATATTTATGAAATTTAGCAGATCATATTTGTATGAGTAACAAATTACCTCTGCCAAATTTCATACAAAAGCGGTTCAGATATATATATGTAGCTCCCATATGGAGATCACATATGTAGAAATTTAGCATCTTCGACATATTTTGCCTCAAATCTTTACGACGATAAATGATTCCAAATTTGAAATCGTTTTAGATTTATATACCTATGCCAGGACATACACAATGTACCAATTGGTCTCCGAATGAAATGGTGCACACCAGCAATGGTTGTGTGCCGCGCGTCCTTAGCCTAACCTATATATGCCTGTATTCCGTTTTACGCCTATATCTCGATGTTGCAGTTTTTTAACCAAGAAATTAAGTTTCCAAATTTGAAGGAAATCGGTTCAGATTTATATATAACTCGGCGCTTATCATTAGGAAAAAAACATCCATAAAACAACAAAGCAGTATTTCTTCTTATTCTACTCCTATAGAGTGGTGTAGGATATTATATAGTCGACTGCCCTTGATTTTAGCCCTTCCTTGCTGGGTTTAGTATCTCTTGCCCAGACTAATCGTTCTAATCTACGTACTAGAATATTTTCAAAATACATTTATTTTTTAAGATGTCCAAAATAAAATGTTTCAGCACATAGCTACCAGTATAAAAGATGATATGTTCTCATGTAGGCAGTAAACACAGTAGAACAATATCAATACATGTCATTTGTGCTATTTTGATGAGCTGTCCCTCCATGTGATAGCCACACTACTACACCCTTAACAGCAAAAACCTACATATACATATTTTTTTGCACAAAAATTAATCATTTTATTTCTTGTTGTGATATTATTAATATGTTTAAAGCTAAACAAATGTATTTTTTTGACTTTATCTTATAATTTGTTTGAATAAAAAATATTTCACTTGTTAAATGCTAAAAAGAAAAACAACCACCACAATACTATTTTCAATTCTATTCAATACGAATTTAAATAATTTATTTTTATTATCCATTTTAGTGTTGATTTATTTGGAAAAGAAACTAAAATACTTTTCTATTTTTATATTGTTTTGCTTTTTAGCATCATTATAATTTTTTTATATTGTTCTTCTGATCTGTCTTCAAATTTTTCGTCACATTCATCTGTCTCTGCTTTTCTTCATCCAATGATGACATTTATAGCGTATTTAGCGCATAGTTTACACTTTTATTTTGTTAAGATAACATTTTGGAGATAAGTAACATTTAGTTGTTAGCTTATTATCAAAAAACATTATAAAATTTTATCTAAACGCTTATGTATGTACGAGTATACTTGTATATATTTGATTGTTCATAAGACGGCGGATCGCAAATTTAACGAAATTCAGTTATAATTTATTAGATTTTTTTTAATATTCGGGATATTTGAAATAAATGGGTTATAGTAGCAATATATACCCTACTAATATCAGTGGATTACAATTGAAATTCTTTGAAATTTATTTGACATTCTGCAGGCATGGCAAATGCATGTTGTGGGAGGTACCAAGAAGATAGACGACCTGAACTGTTTTTGTTTATATGTAGTGCATTGTGTTTATTGACAGCTACTTGGGAGGTTTTTACCCGAACTTTCCACTTGTAAAGATAAATTCGTGAGCTATTTCGTCCCACACCCAAGATTTATGATGTTTGATATTGAAACAAGTAAGAAAGTTTCAGTCGGGTTAACCGACTAAGGTATACCCTCACTTTGTGAGTAATGTAATATATAACATTACACTAATTAATCTGTCAATCTATGTGGGAGCTACCAGAAAGGGGTTTAACAAATAAACCTATTTTTCGATAAAAAGTGAATTCTTTAAATACATTGCACTTTTCCGAACTAAGGGTGGTTAAATTTTAAAGGGCCGATGTTGATTTTGAATAAAACACAAATTATTTAGGAAATTATTGCCATTTCTTTTTATTATGATATGGTTCAATTATGTATGGAACAAAATATCGGCCTCTACCGCACACCTCCATCCGATGGTCCAAATTTTCGATGACGCTGAGGCATAACAGAGGTTCGATGCCGTAAATGTGTCGAAGTTGCTGGCTTATCGACGTACACCTTTTCTTTCAAATAACCCCAAAGAAAGAAGTCCAACGGTGTCAAATCACAAGATCTTGGCGGCCAATCGACAACGCCACGACGTGAGATAACACGGCCATTGAATTTGTTGCGCAAAAGAGTCATTGTTTCTTTAGCTGTGTGGCAAGTGGCACCGTCCTGTTGAAACCACATATTGTCCACATCCATATCTTCCAATTCGGGCCATAAAAAGTTCGTTATCATCTCACGATGGCGAACACCATTCACAGTAACTGCCTGACCGGCCTTATTTCGAGAAGTATGGCCCGATGACGTCGCCAGCCCATAAGCCGCACCAAACGAACTGGGCGAGCATGCACTGGTGTTTTCAATTCTCCTACAGACCCGGTTTGCTGAAATTTGCGCACAGTTCTCCCGATTGTGGACACATTTGGTCGATTATGCTGATCAAAAAAAGATCACGAAATGCATTTTGATTTGAACGCCCATTTTCGTAAAAGGCTTAAAAAACTTTAACGCGTTGCTCGATTGTGTATCTTTCCGTGGTTCAAATTGAGTCAGTCTGAAATTGAGAAATGTCAAATGAAATGCAGAAAAAAACTTGACGTTTAGGTGTGGTTCACATTCAACATCGGCCCTTACAATTTAACCACCCTTTATATGGTATATATGATCAAATTATAAGTAGGGGAAATTAAAAAAAATAATTTTTCATATTTTTAATTGTTGGCGTGGCAATAACACTGCACAAAATTGTGGAATCCATACTCTCACCGCTGGTCGTAATGGAAGTGACGTTCAGTCTATCAGATCCAATTTTGGCCCCGGCCAGATTTCGCCAAAACGGTCAATCCTAGAACGCAAGAACTGTGCTGAGTTTTTGTTGCCGCAATTGACAATTTTGACTCCTCCGGACCAGTCTGTGCCTTTGAACATGACGTTCTCTCTGGCATCCTTATAGAAAGCAATTTCTTCTATGAGCCTACTTTCAACCAGCCGTCATCTATCCCATCGGTATCAGATCGATCAATGACTGCCACTTGAGAATGTTCTCTTCACCTTCTTGCTAGTGTTAGAAGCCGATTCGTGACCATACCTGGCTCGCTTAACCATTTCCTTACGGTTACAGTTATTGAAGCAGTATGGAGTTTGGTCCGCTTTACTTTTCGCAGATGGAAAGACACGCGACAGGGGGTCCTTCGGTCTCCTGTTTAGTCACTAACTAACCATTCAGATCTTCGGCACTGCTGTCAACCTCGTTCAGCTGGTATAAAAACATGATTTTGTTGAAATTCTCTTATTTCTACCAAAAGGGCTATAATTTTTCATTTATCCATAGATTTTTTTCAAGTATGCAATGGTTTCTTCGCTAGAATTCCAGCTGCGATTTTTTTCTATTTTTAGGATTATTTATTGATTAGAAAAATCTAATTTGAAAAAAAAAACAATTAAAAAAAAAACTGTTTTAATAAAATATTATATTTAAAAAAAATCAAATTAAAAAAAAACCTATTTTTCTTATTGTTTTAACGACAGTTAGGTTAGGTTAGGTTGAAGAGAGGAGACGTTTAAACGTCTCATTTCCATGGACATACACTTAAGCCAGTGGTTCGGCCTGTTGTGCGCTCCTTATTTATGATCTTTTTATACCTCACGAGTTAGGCTGACGCCAGACCGCACACCGAAGCAAAACAATGCGACAACTGCTCGAAGTCACTGCTAAAACAACGACGCAACATGTCATGCCGACTGCCGAGAGACAGAAAATTTACACATGTGTTGAAGTGGGAGATCAGATTGAATGTGTTTATTTTTTCTCTTTCCTTCTTGCATTTGTGTTCTGACGGAGCAAAGCACAGTTGGAAACGCTTCAAAACGCGCTCTCTTGCTGAAAGTAACGGAATGTGTTACTCTCAGCATGAGATCGCGTTTTGAAGCGTGTCTATCTCTGCTTTGCTCCGGCAGAACACAAATGCAAGAAAGAAAGAGAAAAAACAAACACTTTCAATCTGATCTCTCACTTCAACACATGTGTAAATTTTCTGTCTCTCGGCAGTCGGCATGACATGTTGCGTCGTTGTTTTAGCAGTGACTTCGAGCAGTTTTCGCATTGTTTTGCTTCGGTGTGCGGTCTGGCGTCAGCCTTACAGAAAATCGGTACTAGACACGAATTTTCCCAGTATCTTCCAGTCATATTCTCTGAGATGAGTCAAGTCTGGTAATATGTCGGACCCGAAATGTTGGGATCTTGCATGTGTGAAAGCCGGGCAGTGACACAGAAAATGTTCCATCGTTTCGATGTTTTCTCTGCATGCCCTGCATTCGTCGTTTCCTGCTAGTCTTATGCGATGAAGATGTGCTTGTAAGCTTGAGTGTCCCGTTAGAACACTCATCATCTTACTAATATCGATCTTGTTTAGTTTCAAAAGACTTCTTGTTTTCTTTTCATGTGGGTCACCCCACAGTATCTTTGCAGTTGCTCCTGTGGGGTGACCCAAATGAACGACAGTTACTAAAAATCTGATTCTACGAGAGAGCGTTGTTTTTAAAATTTGTAGCCCTAATAATTTTTTTAAATTAAGTAATATCACGAATTTATCGAACTTTTACTTCAAAAATATGGTCTACATACTAATGGCACCTTCCAAGGAAAATCTGAATTTAAAGAACAATTTTGTAAAAAACAAAAATTACCATAGAATATGTTTGTAATATTTATTGGTGTTTAGGACACTATATTACACCAGAAAATGTAATGCACTAGTGTAATTTGACTGCTAAATCTCTTAGAATGCCAAGCTTTTTTTTTAATATTTCCTTTCATGATTTTCTTGTTGTATAATTAATAATTCCATTGTTATAAAAGGCTGTAGAATGTAGTTCAAATATTTTATCGCTCAATTGTACCTTCAGAGCAGCATATTTTCCTTTCCAAGCCATCCTCGCATGAACATACATAGATCTTGTGGGTTAAGAACTTGTATTTTTTTGCTGCTGCTTTTACTACTACTGTTTCCAGTCGTCGGTGGTAGTCTTATGCAAATAATTTGTAACAACTACTACATTTGCACCAAAGTTTGTTGATTATACGATAAGGAACACATCACAATGATATGGATGAGGCTGGAGACGATGACAGCAAAGATGATTATGATAATGAAGAATAAAAAAAACACCACACTAAACTAAGCTGAAACCAAATTAAGTGCATAGGAACGATTTAAATTAAGTTGTCTCCGTTGAATACACCGACCGGAGCAAATTAAAAAAATAACTTTCAAGTTGTCTCTTTATACTCGCACATACATATGTATGTTTGTATGTTTGTATTAATGTATTTATGCATATTCCTAAAATATAAAAATAAGCGCAGATATACCACATCAGTCCTTACATACATACATACCTACATATTATCAAAATAATGAGTCAGCCTTCCAAACATAGGACTTGGACATAATAAGTACTACATTAATACAATCTATATGCATACATACACACACTTACGAGTATAAATGATTTATTTCTAATTCTTGTCATTCAAATGATTCTACGAGTATAATTTCTATTATTACTTAGTATGAGGTACATATGTACATATTATTGTTTATTATTCAGTCTTTTTCTGATTTTATGGCATCACAGCGTAATGCATCTAAAAATCGGGGGCGGAGCATACTAAAGTTCGATTTGTTAATATTCTACACCATATTCTATTGTAATTCGAAAAACCTTAAAAATTCTGTTTGAAATTCAAAATATGTCAATTGAAATAAAAAAAGAAAACAAATTAAAAGATGTTTGACTTTAGAAATGCAATTGGAATTCCTTGAGTTTCAAATATAGTTATTTGAATTACATTTAACATTTTTTAATACACATGAAATATTTCGAAATTTAAATGCATTAATGTCTTTTGCATTTGAATTGAGCTAGCCACCTCACATAGACCAATGTAGGTCCTAGTGTTACCACCAGTGATACCACGGCCTCAGACGCCACTCGTCGAAACCAATCTGTTTGATAACCAAGTTATCCATAGTACGAATATCGATACCGACAAGACTTTCCAGAAAAGCCGAACCCAGTATATTCAGACGTCGTTTACTCAATGCGGAACAGAAACAAAGTAGATGATGAATGCTCTCCACTTCTTTATCATCTTCACAGCTTCTGCAGAAGTAATTGGACTAACTCCCAACCTCCTGGCGTGTTCGCCGAATAGGCAGTACCCCATCAGATTTGACATAGACAGTCATTTCCTCTCTAATGCCTAATGCTATTAAATATTTTGGCCAGCTACCCTACATGTGTCTATTTCTCTCCATCTCTCATTGGACTGCTTGACAGCCATTTGCCTAAGCCAATACTTGCATGAGGAAAATGGTGCACTAATATATGCATATTCTGCAGAATTTGTAATGTAGTCCCTATCCTAGTAAGTTAAGTTGCTCAGCCATTTCGTTGAGAGATCTGCTGCAGTCGAGGGCTGTTTGTGATTTTAGTGAGGTTGCCTCCAGAGATATTTAATGGCTGCCTGACTGTTCGAGTAAATGACGACACCAATGTTGGTCACTATGTCATGACTCAGCCACTTTTGGCGACTTTCCTTATTGTCATTATTTAGACTTCATAGACTACCAGATACTTGCAGTGAGTTATATGAAAGCTATGTTCTTAACAGTGTAATCCGAAGCACACCTTTTCATCAAGCTACAAACCATCTGTATAGAAGTGAATTCAAATATAATGAATCAACTTGCCGGGCGAGTAAGTTGTCAAGTACGAACGAATAGAAATTTTAACGAGTACACTGATAGAAAAACCGTTCGTCACCATGACGAATCAGTTTCGTCAATATATCTTCGTACTGGTGACGAACAGTTTCGTACATGCGATGTTTTTGTACGTCGATAGAACGAACACAATCATCAACCCATGTTTTTGGTGATTTCGAAATTCGTCGAGAGAACGATAAGGTTTCATTCCCGCGACGAAATGATTTATTTGACCATTTTGCTGAAAATATGATAAAACGAGGCAATCAATTTATAGTTTGTGCTTAATTGAACTTTTCTATATGCGTTCTGATAACCTTAGTTAAATAATTTGTTGTAAAAGTTTAATTTAAAAAATCTAGTAATGGTGATTGAATGGAGTTCGTCGTGATGATGAATGGGATTCGCCGTGGTGATGAACGGGATTCGTCGTGATGATGAATGAGATTCGTCGTGGTGATGAATGGAATTCGTCGTGGTGATGAATTGTATTCGTCGTGGTGATGAATTGTATTCGTCGTGATGATGAATGGTATTCGTCTATTGGCAAATACATAACTCGATGAGACTATTTTTTATTTAAAATATGAAAAGTATAGAATACTTCTCGTTCGTTTGACTTAACCCTTTCCTGATAAGAACTGCGTTTCGAACCGAATAATCACAACTGAATCTAGCAAAGCAGTCATGTGATTTTTATTTTCCATACCGTTTTTAATGGTCTAAAACCAGAAGAATATTGAAGTTTTTAAAATTTAAATAGTCGGAGCATGAATTCGTCGTGGTGATGAATGGAGTTCGTCGTGATGATGATTTGGATTCGTCGTGGTGATGAATGGGATTCGTCGTGGTGATGAATGGTATTCATCGTGGTGATGACTGGGTTTCGCCTTGGTAATGAATTCGATTCATCGTAGGGATGAAATGTGATCATAATGAGGACGAAAGTTTTTGGAAACAGAGATTCGGCATGGTGACGAACATATTCATCAAGAGAATTATTCCGTACGTTAGCTGACTTTTGACGAAAAAATAATCGCGATGATGTACAAATTTGTCGTCATGACGAAGCCTTTTCTATCAGTGTATGATTTAAAAAAGTGATGTTTTCCGCGGATTACAGACCGATTTCCCTGAAATTTTTGTAATTGTCACAATTAAAAAATTAATAATTAATCAATTAGATTAGTGCAAAAAAAGTTCAAGCTATGTTCGTGTGACAGTTGATTCCTATTCGTTCGTATCTGATAGATTTTGTCGTTTCGACCGGACGGAACATCTGTATATTTGAGTGAATTTGCGAAAAAAAAATTATTCCGGTGTCCTCTTTATATCATTATCTGGTCTGGTAAGGGTATTCTGAAGTCCCCTCAAAATTCATCTGCCATAGAACGTACAAAAACCTTGTAATCGAATATCTCGAAAATAAGAGTTAACCTAGCAAAATAGCGGATACCGCCATCGAATTTACCAAGGTCGAAGTAGGTTTACCATGTTTCGAACATATCGTACTTTTCGAATTACCATTGAAAATGGTGTATTTTGCTACAATCTGGATTACTTGCAATCTCTGGAATACGATTTAAAGAAGAAAACGGCATTTACTTTTTTTAGTCATTGTCAGCTAAAAGCTGTAGGTGTTGATATATTGTTGTTGTAGTGAAAAGATAAGTTCTATTCAAAGTCCAGAAATCAATGATTGGGATGATTCGATCAATCAGTCATAAGATTAATCGTAGTCTTTGTACTAATCTTGATGAAATGTGTCTACGGCATCATATTCAATTAGTCTGGGAATAATTTGAAAATTTTCCATTCGAATTAAATAAAAGTGAAAATAAGAATAGATTTTGAATGAAAGCGTGTAATTTCAAGGCCAGGTTTGAGTTTTTCAATTTTCGAAGAAATGGTTTTGAAATATTTTTATTTTCGAAAGCGTTATTCAGTTTTTACAAATGCATTGTCGAATATACATTGACACTGGCGATAATTGATTAGACTACGAGTAGATTTGATTTTATTGAATTCGAAGAAATAAACATAATACAACATTTAAATGTGATTAATGCTAACGTTTGTTATTCTAAAGTACTTATACTAATTAGCATACTTCGAGTAGCACTACTAGTATATACAGATTGTGTTGTAAAATTATATGTTGTCAATGGATTTTCCCCAAAAATCGAATTACAAAAAGTTGAGAACCCTGGTGATAATGAAAAAGAAAAATTGCTCAAATTAGACTGGGATATTTTTATGGACCAGTAAACTAAAGAATGTTCGAAAATTCGATTTAATTTCCTGAGATATTTTTATGGCCCGGTACCCAGCACAGAGCAATTTTATGTTATTAGATGAGAATCTTCAACTCTCTTTGGCAGCGGCTAACTAGCTTTGTCCTAAAATCCTTCTTATTCAACCCTTTTACTGCAGCTTGACTACCAATTAAACAGCAGATATAATAACTGTATAGCGTCTAAGCTAAGGTGGTAAAGGTTGCCGGAAGACTGAAGAAGATAATATCCACAACACCATATACAGTGGGTCATCTGCAGGATAGGGATAACAACTTTATATCCCCAATCGATGGAGAAATACCATAGTTGGAAAGAAATCACACACTAGGCCAAAGGACTTAAGGACAATTAATCTATCTTCGTTTAGGCTGAAAGGTCTGGAAAGGTTTTTAGATTATTTCATTAGAGAAATGCTGAATACAAAACTCTTCACTATCGAATTAACCCTACGTTTCACGGAATTCATTCGGGTGTTTTTTTTTTATTATTGAAGGGGCTTTTAACAACATTCACTCAGATGCGGCAATTGCGGCGCTGACGCATCTAAGGGTAAACTATAGCTTGATTAGAGTAATTCAGTGTTTTCTGAGCAGAATACGTATAACAGCAAGTCTAGGGGCAAAATTCTAACGAAGCAGTGGTGCGGGCTTTAACCCAAATAAGACTGAATTATTTCTCTTTAATAGAAATTATGTATAAGATTCTATATATGGGCCCTCCTCTTCTAAATGGAACTGAACTAGACTTTTCTGAAAGTGCAAAAATAAAGGTACAATCCTAGGCAGCCGTATTTTTTTTACAAGCTCACATAGACCAGTTTAGGTCCCTAGCGTTACCACGGGCTGAAATGCCCCTCATCGAAACCAACCTGTTTGATATACAAATTTATCGATAGTACGAATATCGGTACTGGAAAGGTATGTTAGGCTGCCTAGAAAGGCCGACCGCAGTATGTCCAATCGCATAGCAAGTGTTCAATGCTCTCCACTTCATCCACTTCTTCCTCATCTCCTCAGCTTCTGCAGAAGTCATTGGAGTTTATACCAAATCTTCTGGCATGTTCGTCGGTCAAGCAGTGCCCCATCAGAACTGATACTTTCCTAGCAAGTTCAACAGCTTTGCAGTTCCCCGGGATATCCCTATGCCCAGGCACCCATATGAGGTGTATATTAAACAGCTCAGCCATCTCGTTAAGAGATCTGCGGCAGTCGAGGGCTGTTTGTGAATTTAGGGATGTTGCCTCCAGAGAATTGATGGCAGCCTGGCTGTCCGATTAAATGACAACGCCAGTGTTGGTTACTATGTTGCGACTCAGCCACTTGGCGACTTCTCATATTGCCATTATTTCGGCTTGATATACACTACAGGTTTCTGGTGGTCTGTGAGCTATATCCAAACTAAGTTCTTCACAGTGTACTCCGAAGCCAATCTTTTCATCAAGCTTCGAACCATCCGTGTAAAAGTGGAGATGGTTTCTATTACCTGGTATTCTGCCAACCCATTCATCTCTGGCGGGAATCATAGTGATGTTATTTCTCTGTAAGGTGTACACAGTTGGTATATATTCCACTCGGTCGGTTACCATAGCACTACACTTTGATATCCTCATGTGACCGTAGTTCTTGTACCTTTAAGCTTATTGCCGCTTTGGTTGCAACTTATCTCGCCACTGCTTTTTAGCTACGTTGAAAATTTGAAACTCAAATATATCCACTATAGCAGACACAGTCTGTCGGGTGGGAAATTTGAAAATTGGAGTTAGCTCTTAAAGTTACGACTACTGACTCAGAATTTCGGTACTAATGATGATTTCCAAACGTTGCATGTAAATGCAATTTTGACACTGAAATATTGCATGTAATTAAACTCTATCATGATGAAAATGTTGAATTCGACTAACGTTTTGACACTGAAAGATCATAAAAATGTTTGAGGGTGCGTTGACATAAAGATACGAAATTGTTATGTCCCTATTGGAAAACCCGGTATCTCCTGCTGATAATAACTATTTCCGTCTTGGTCGGGCTAACAACAAGACCATTATCGGAAGCCCATCTTCCGGTTGATTGAAGGGCCTGCTGTAGGATGTCTTTGACAGTATTCTGAAACTTTCGTCAAACATCTATTGTCACGTCATCTGCATAGGCGATAACTTTAACACTCATCATAGCCAGAGAAAGTAGAATATTTTTCATTGAGAGATTCCATAGTAGAGGAGACAGAACAACAAACTTGGGACGTTCCTCTGCTGACAAATCTATGAAGGTCTGTTGACCCTATGTTAGCTGAAATGCATCTCTATGTAATACAGTTTGTCTCTTTGGTTTAAATACTGTTTTTGCGATAACTCCGGATTATTCAAGCTGTGCTTTAAAGACTGGCGTGCATTGCCATTATCCGTTTGGATGCTGCAGCAACATGAAGTTGGTAGCACTTCCAGCGTCGTACACTGTATTTAAGTCGCGCTAAAGAGATTGATCTATTTAATAACACCATTAAAATTGTGCGAACTTACAACGCCCCTAATTAAAATATGTTTATTATATTACTCGCTTTATATTATTATTATAATAAATTGATAAAAATTGCAGTGTGCTGCAAGTGATACACGTGTTCTTTATTTTCCATTTAATGTTGTTAACAATGAAGCAGAGTGCGCCTTCAGGGAAAATTAAAAAGCACACTTCTGTACGTAACGTATGCAGCCGGAAAGATTTTCAACTTTGCATTATTATATATATACCCTCATATATGTACAGAGGAGGGTATATATATGTATATCATTTACTATGGGTCAAAAGTTTAATACATCGAAGGACTGATTTACAACCCTAAGTATTATCGTTGTAGGATATTTTAAGTCAATTGAGCAATGTCTGTCCTTCTGTTTACCACAATCACGGTAACTCTCGAAATGAATAACTGATTAACTTCAAATTTTGTATGTGGTAATATTTTTTTTATCACGCTAAGTACAAAGATGGGTCATATTGATGTACTTCTTCTGGTAGCTCCCACACAAAGGGTTACAATTTATTGAAGTGTTGATTCTCTAATAATTTCTGTACTGCCTCTCCTAATCTTCTCTAATTCCAGGCATATTAGTATTTTATTTATTAACAGCTTATAACTAAGTACCAGTACATTCAAATACTTGAAATATTGTGGAGTGTAATGCTTTTACAGGACCTACAGTTCAAAGAAAAATGAGGGTCTTTGTTAAAAAAATTTAATAGCTCAACAACAATCAGGTACAGTGCAATGTCTCTGAGATGTCTAACGTTCATTGTTAAATAGGGGTATTTTCCAAGCTCCTCCTGGTACACCCCACACAAATTGACAGATTCATTCCCCATATCTTCTAAATCTCTAATCTAATCTAAAATCTAAATGTCTTCATATTCTGTTTTAGACACCTTTTGCAATGACTAAAGACTAAGTAAAAAGTTTCCCATCTTGTCCATCACATGTAATTATACCCCCCAATACACAAAAGTTGCTGTCGCGTACCCCCACTGTTGTAATTAGTGAAACATATGCAAAAATCACGAGTTTATTCTAAACACAAGATTCGAGAAACCTCAATGGAAAGCACCACTGTCCGTCTAATCTTCGAAATATGTATTTTTACAAAAATCGATATTTGAATAAGAACGCCAAAGAGACATTTTCATATCGTTCAATTCCGGCAAAGAGTGTAATATTTCAAAATTTTATTTTTATTTAAGACGAATAACTTGAAATCTGTATAAAAATATACATACTTATAAAAACGCTACAATAGTTCATTATATGATTGTTTCTTCCTAAATTAAAATGCTCTGCGATTAGTTTATGAAAATTTTCAAAAAATTTATTTTTCTTATGAGGTAATGTCAAAATTTTTCTGTTTCGCGTTATGACACTCTTGAAGTAAATACATATAAACAAGCACTTATTGTTTTATTACGTTTCGTTTCCAGTCTCCAAACTGTGCTTTCTTCTTCTTGCTGTCGTTGTTAATTAGATTTCCAATATTAATATTGTCAGACAATTTAGATATTTATTGCGGTTTTGTATAGTATTTTATTCTATACAAGTACGGATGTTTTTATGGCATTTTATTTGAATACTGTGAAGAGAAAGGGAGGCATATTGTGAATCCCCCAAAATTGAGGGGTTATTGAACGAGATTTAATTTATACAGACTTTTTTTAAAGATATGAATATTTACTCAAATTTTATATTTAACACATATTAGTTAAAAAATCGAGACATGCTACAACATTTTTAATAATGGTGTTTCCAATAGGGATAATATGATATTGAAGTGACGTGACATTTGTAATATGTCATGATCTGTCATTTGTTTTTAATTGTATTCAGTAGTGTTTCCTATTTCATCATGGAGAGATATACGCAAGAACAACGTTTACAAATTATTCAGTTTTATTATCAAAATAATCGGTCTCCAATTGCAATTTTTCGTGCGCTAAGTCAATTTTTTTAAATCCTACGACCTTGACTAGCTATATTTTTGCCACTGACCGATTCCCGATCCGACGTACCGTTAAGGAGCTAGATCAAAAATAAACTTTCCGTTCACATTTGAAAATGATGCTGTCCATTTATAAAAAATCCCAAAAAAAAAATTTTTTTAAATCCTACGACCTTGACACCCATTAGCAATATTTTAGCTCTCGTTAAGAGCTATCTTTTTGCAATTGACCGATTCCCGATCCGAAGTACCGTTAAGGAGCTAGATCAAAAATAACCTTTCCGTTCACATTTGAAAATGATGCTAAGTCCATTTATAAAAAAACCCAAAAAAAACACTTTCCAGTCGACCTACGACCTTGACACCCATGAGCAATATTTTAGCTCTCGTTAATATTTTAGCTCTCGTTAAAAAGATAGCTCTTCGTTAAGAGCTATCTTTTTGCCATTGACCGATTGTGGCTACGTTCCACACAGCAAATGAAACAATTGAATTGTTGCGAGAAAAGTTTGGAGATTCGATTATTTCAAGTAAGTGTGATATTGAATGGCCTCCATGAAGATTGTGGCTACGTTCCACACTGCAAATGAAACAATTGAATTGTTGCGAGAAAAGTTTGGAGATTCGATTATTTCAAGAATTTGTGACATTGAATGGCCTCAATGAAGTTGTGATTTAACACCATTAGACTATTTCTTGTGGGGTTATTTGAAGTCATTGGTCTTCCAAGCTTTACAAGTCAATATTGAAGGTGTCATTCATGACATACGACTTGATTTAGTGGAAAAAGTGCTCGAAAATTGGGTTCATCGAATTCGTTCCTGCAGAAGAAGTCGTGGAGGCCATTTGAATGACGTTTTATTTAGAACTTAATTGTATCGATTGTACTTCACATTAAACAAAAAACTTTTGAATTTCCTTAACAATAAGTGTGTTTTTTTTCAAAGAAATCATATCACACTTATTGGAAAACCCTGTATAACACGTTTTCCTTTTATAGCGGGTCGATGTTGACAATCTACGGCGGTCTTTTTGCGTTTTGGCGGCGTCTTCTGTTAAATCCGTGGTTTATTAATACATCACTGATGCCAAATCTTCACGACAAGTTATTCGAAGTGATACAACTTTATTTGCGAAACATTTGCTTATATCGCCGACTTTAGAGTATTTAGAAGAGGATACGTAGATTAGTTAGGTTAGAGTAGTAGTCGAATTTACCAGTTCCCTTGATCCAAGTAGAGATACTTTTTCAATAGCCTTTTTTTGACAGATCACGTGTGAGTCGTGTCAGGCTGTCATGTTATTTTTGTTAAGTATTGTTTGGCATTTCATCATGGAAAAACTTACGCCTGAACAACGTTTACAAATTGTTCAACTTTATTACGAAAATTCACGTTCTGTGAGGAATGTGTTTCGTGCACTTCGCTCAACTTATGGTCAACATAATCGAGTCATCGAAAATTGGACTCAACGGATAGACCATCTGAGACGTAGCCGCGGTCAACATATGATAGACATAATCATCAAAAAATAAATGCCAAAGAATGATCTTTCAAATGATAATAAACATTCCCAATTCAATTTGAATTTTCTGTGTTTTTATTCCCTCACCTTAGAGAGGAGGGTATATATCATTTGGAGTGACCTAAGACCGTAAGTATGTTCGGCGGAAATCCGTTTTGGGTCATTTTAAGTCGTTTGAGCAATGTCCGTCCATCCGTCTGTCTGTCTGTCTGTGCGTCTGTCTGCTGGCTGGTGCGCAGGATAACTCTCGAAAGGTGTAACCGATTGACTTCAAATTTGGTATGCGGTAATAATATTCTACTTACTTACTACTTACTCGAATCTAATGAAATTTCACATAAAGTATTAGTTTGTTAGTCGCTAACACCTCAAGAAAAATGGGCGAATGTACCTCCCACACAAATGGACCTTTTTGTACCAAAAGTTAACAGCTTTTAACTTTAATACCAGTGAATATAAATGCTTGAAATTTTGTACGGTGTAATGTTTTTATAGAATCTAAAGTCCAGAGAAAAGTGACCGTTATTGACACGCCCCTTTTGGTACCTCCCACACAAATGGACCATTTTGTACCAAATGTAAACAGCTTTTAACTTTAATAAGAGTACGTACTTTAAAGTTATTAAATGCAATTTAGAGTTATTAAAAGCAATTCAAATTGATAATATTTTAATTAATGCAAAAAAATAAATTTACGAATATTTTTTTGGGACTCAAGGTGAGGGGATCCATAAGTCGGATTACCCGACTGAACTTTCTTACTTGTTTTCTTTAAAAAAGTAGGGAACCTCGAAATGGATCACCCTATATTACGACGAACCCCAGTTGGCCCTCATCGGAACACAGTTATCAACAATACGAATATAGATACCGGCGAGACCTGTCAGACTTCGTAGAAAGGCCGACAACATTCCAGTTTATGCAGTTTATGCTGTTGTGTCAACAACAACGAAACCCCTCACCTTCAGTCCCAAAAATTTTAAATTTATTTCATTTTTGTTATAATTAAACTATTATTATAATACATTTGTGTGGGAGGTCCCAAAAAGGGCGTGCCTATGACGCCCACTTTTCTCTGGTCTCAATAAAATCATTACACGGTACACAATTTCAAATATTTGCATGAACTGATATTAAAGCTATAAGCAGTTAACTTTTGTTGCAAAATGGTACATTGTGTGGGAAAAGATCCAAATTGGCATCACTGATGCCCACATATTATACATATTACAGTTCACCTAGAGTATGAACCTACGTTTCCGGTTAGAAAACATGGAAATTTGGAATTTTTCATTATCATAAGCCATTTTTAGGTGCCTCAGGAGGATTTTGAACTGTTTAACCGTCGGGTTACGATATTTGCTGCAGTTGAGCGCAGTTCTTCAATTCAGGAATACAGATTCCAAAGATTTAATTTTAGCGGGGCTATTGACGAATATATTTATTTCAACCTTTGTCCACGTCATATTTTAGCCATTCTGCTACCGCTGTAATAGCCAACATTTCAGCTTGGTATATACAGCAGTGGTCAGACAGCCTACCAGCTATAGATATCCCCAGGTCTTTCGAGTAGGCCTCAAGGTCTATCCCATCATTACGTTTGGAGTCATCTTTGATATGATAAGTCATTTTCATTTGGATTTTGAACTGCTTTGCCCTCTGGGAAATCTGTAGATCTGTTTCAGTTGAGGGCAGTTCTTCTACTCAGGAATACCGATTCCAATGTAATATCTCAGCCATTCGGCTAACACCCTAATAGCTAACATTTTAGCTTTGTAAATACACCAGTGGTCTTACAGCTTACCAGCTATAGATACCCCCAGCCCTTTTAAGTAGACCTAGAGGCCAATACCATCATTAGGAGCCATCAGTATAGAAGTTCACAAAATCTCTTTCCACCCGGAATGCGATGTTTCCGGGACCGTCTGGTATAAGTGAGTAGTACCTCTTATTAAAGAGTGGTGGAAAGGATTGGACTATGACCGACTAACAATGAAGAACCAACTCAGCATTAGTCGGATTTACTCCAAGTCCATTTTTTTCCGTACATCCCGTAGTAATGTTGAGAGGGGCCCTCTATAAGTACGGTCGATAGTTTTTAGATTATAAAATCATTTTCCTGTGACATAATTAGAATTGATTTGATTTGTATAGTCTATGTGTTAATCAACGAGCATATTTCCCCACAGTTTGAGGGAACAAAAACCAAATCTTTCAATTGTGTTTTCACATTTCAAGAGATTTGTTAGCAACCTTGTCATTGAGGTCTGAGAAGTTTAAAGACAATTGGATTATCGTCAAATTTCCTAACGTCGCATGTGTGGCCGGGAACCATGACAGAAACCCCGACCTTCGTGTCGCCTCAAAACCATGAATATCTTCCACTGCCTTCAACTAGAGCAAATTTTGTGTAAGAATTGGCCAGAAATTACTCGCTGGTGGTGGTCTGTTGTGCTCATCAGCAACGTTCTGCCGGGCTGGGCAATGTATGTTCAACCCGCATTGATTACCGCCGGTAGAGAAGAAGCCTTACATAGTCTGCTCTTAGAGGGAATAAGACGGCTACAACCTTTTGAGTTTGCAGAGAAGAGTGGACAAATAGAAAACAAAATCACCGGAAGTCTATGTATAACAATTACTAAATACCTATACCTATACACACAGAGATAGGCTGGAAATGACCCGTGGTATAGGTGACATAGGGCCACATCTAGACTCATTGGAAGAATGGGGGAAGTGACGCCGATAGTTGTCGCACATTTACTACTTCAAAACCCAAATAGTTTGAAAACAAACATCAGTCAAAATCGTTGTCTATCCATGTTAAGCGGCGTGATTTATTGTCCGTCTATCTAGACAAGAATTTGGTCTTCTTCTCGGTTAAAAGAAATGCTCAGTCTTTTAAATAAAAAATTCTTAACAAAAAAGGTGAATATTAAAAAAAACAGAAAAAAAACTTTGCGATTGAAGGACTTTTTATGAAAATACAGTTTTTTTTAAATATGAAAGTGAAAATATAGACTTTTTTAATATAGTTATGTATATTAAGTCAACTTTAAGAAATATTCTCATGACAATACTAAAGAACTCTATCTGAAAATGGTTGTGAAGTTGAAAATTTAACAAACAAAAATTGGACTGTTGTGAATAAGGACTTAATATTTCTAAAAGTGATTAAAAAATATGAAATAATTATCAATTGTGAAAAAAACTATAATCTAATTATACAGAAGCCGTTTGAATACAACGACTGCGTGGGAGTAGATTGTTACGGAAACGTTTTCTTGCCAAGGCGTAGTAGTAAATATTCTTCAATTAGTCTGATGACATTGTAAACTGACAGATAGCTAAGGCTACCCTAAATGCTTGGTCGTATTATCTGTTAAAAAACATGTACATACATACATATATATTTGAGAAGAAAAATCAGATACAAATTTGTTTTGGAACGCCGTTTTTCGTTTACATGATTGATTTATTTGACAAAGAAAAAAATACTTCAAATCTGATATTGAATTTTCATATGGGCATATCCTGCATAAACTGGATAAAGTTCAGCAATTCCATTTCACAAAAATTTAATTAATGAAAATTAAACTCAATATTTCACAGGTAGATATAGCAATTTTGTCTTTAACTTTTAAAGGGAAATTTAAATAGTTAAAGTTTAAGCAGAACCTTCCAGAGAAAATAATATTATCGAAGGTTACACTTGGTCAGTTTAGTTTATTCACAATGCTGACGGCAAAAAAACCTTTGTCATTTTAAAAAATAATTTTGGAAATAAACGAGGAAGTGTCAGTAGATTCCAGAACATAAATATAATACGAAAGGGTGTGGAACATTCGATAGTATAATAATTATGCATACTTAAGAAACAATCTAAGGTGTGATTAGAAGATTCGCGAATATTTATATGCATGTTGAAACTTTTGTGTAAAATTTCAAATTGAGTTTTGTTTTATAAATTTGACATTGCCTTGAAAGCCCTTTAGTCGTCAATCTGCAGTTGAACATAGAATGTCCTTATTGAGAAAGTACAGTAAAAAAGAAAAATTTGAAATTTGTATACTTTAGTGTAAATTTTTTTTATAAAACTAGTAAGAAAATAAATGTAAGTCGATCAAGGGTTTTCCAACAAGAGGTGTTTTTTTGGTATTCAAAGAAAAATGCAATTTTTTGAGATAAATGATCGGATCTTTCATATCTTTCATAATAAAGAGGAAGGTATGCCGTTAATAATGAAAAGCAACATCAGCCAAATGGTCACCACGTCCACGCTTACAGGACCATACCCTTTTCATGAAATTTTCCATAACCAAATCGCAAAGTGGCTGCCCTATGTCCTCGATAGCCTCACGAATTCTATCTTTGAGGTCTTGAATCGACGCTGGGCTGTTGGCGTAGACCCTATCATTCACGTGGCCCCAAACGAAGAAGTCGCAAGGTGTTAAATCACAAGATCTCGTGGCCAATTGTGATCACGTTGTCCAGATCAATACCATCCAACCCCGACCAACAAAAATCATTAATCATCTCTCGATAGCGCAATCACCGTAACTGTTGATCCAACATCATTTTCGAAAAAGTAAGGTGCAATGATCCCGCCGGACCATAAACCGCACCAAACAGTTACACGTTGAGAATGGAGATGCTTCTCAACAATAACTCTTGGGTTTTCCGAGCCCCAGATGCGACAATTTTGTTTGTTGACGTAGCCACCAAGGTGGAAATGGGCCTCATCAATCAAGATGATTTTTCGATGATTTTCGATCTTTCGAATTTTAATAATTTCAGTGCGTTGTTGAATCGTGTATCGTTCCATTTTTAGTAACGGCGTAGTTTCTACTTGTCAAATGTCAAAGAATAAAAGCTTCAAAAGTGACAGCTACCGAAATACCGGGTGATTCAAAATAACACCTCTTGTTGGAAAACCCTGTACTACCGTGCATACATCGTATCATTTCATTTTTTACTTTTTGCTTGCAGGTTAAAATTTGTTTCTTCTGTGAAAAAGATTTGTTTGGGTAAGTTATCAGCGTGCTTCACCAAAAGACGTTTGCATTTTTCTTTCCTATTCTTTATAAAGTTGAAGTCAGCAAATGTCCATTGCGGTCTTTGAAAGCCCCAAGTCTCAAGTCTTTTTTGATAATTTTACTCATGGACTTTTGCGTAATATTCATCTCAAGAGCCACGATTTTCTGTTTTCGGAGCGGAATTCGCAGAATTCTGGATTTGATGACCTGCGACGTTCGAACAGTACGAGGGCGTCCCGACCGGTGGCGGTCTTTGACATCTCCAGTCTCCTCAAACAGTTTTATGCACCGGTAGATGAACATGAGACTAATCCCAAGCGGGCAGAGCGTTTTGAAAAAGTTGGTTTTTTCATTCCATATTTATGAAAAAACCAACTAACAGCGATACGGTTCTCATTATCTGACCACACCATGGTGAAAACTGAAGCAAATTGAGATCCCGTTACAAACTAACGCTACAGACATTAGGTTTCATTACCAACGTGGTAAGGGTGGGGTATGATAAGTTCCACTATTGTAATGCCTGTGTTAAATTTTGTAACAGTATTTATGTCCCTACTAAGTATATATGGTGGATATAGGATTTGGGGCAGTTGAGGGCAGGTTTTGACTTCAGGGCAAGTTTTGACAAATCTGCATGTCTGATTTAATTTTAAAATATAATTAGGAAACTCTGCCTTTTATGAGAAAAGATTAGGAAATAGAAAATATATTCACCACTTGCTGTTGAAAATGATATTTCAGATCTAGAGTCAGAGTCAGGACAATTGCGGTAACTCCATCAAACGTATTTCCCTGTCTGTGGCAGGTTGTTTACCTAGAATTTCCAGAGTAATTTTTCGTAATATTTTTCTAACAGACACCAACTATAAATGATTTTTATGAAGTTTGACATATGATGAGATTTGATTACATTTTTTAGGGGGTAAGCGGATGAGAAGCTCTGATTTGAGAAAAATAATAATACAATATTTAACACCCAACTTGAATAGTCGTGGGAAAAAGAAATACGGCTGCAGGTGGATGACTTGAGATATTTCTACCTCAAAGTAATTTCTATATGTAAATTTCAATTAACTTTCGTATAAATAGCACTTATAACAAGTGGACCGCAGGCCAGAAACTACACTAATACATCCGAAGAACTGATTAACCACCAGTGCAACGTAATGCCGGGTTTCAAGGACGTTTTCTTTTTCAATTGACTATTCAAATACCTTTCTTCACTTAGAAGGAAACCCTTTGATCTTCAGCTCAACACCACAGTAGGAAAACACAAAATAACATCAATAACAAATCAACCCTCGAAGGGAATCATTAAAATAATATTTTTTTCAATTCTTATATTAGTAATAAAAACGAAATATAACAAACTCTCTAGTTTTTCCATTAGAGATTGTTCTACAAAATTTTCAATAGTAATTGAGACAATTTCACTTGAATTTGAATTTTACAAAATTTATATTGAAATTCAGATATTCCACTTGAAATGGATTAAATTTTTCAATTGACAGTTTTCATTTGCAATTAGCTAAATTTTTCTCAATTTATATTAGGCATGTTTTCCTTAAAAGCTAGCGATTTTAGTTTAGCACTTTGCAACGAAAACAACTGAATTCCACTAACAGGCGCATAAGCAGTAAGTGCCGCATTTCCGCTATCTGGTAGCAACGGTGTCATGAGTTGCGAAGAAAGACAACAAAGACAAAGACAACAAATTCATGAAATGTGTTTATAAAACATAAATTTACTATTCTATGTTCAATTGTTTACACTCTTTTTGCAAATATTAAAATAATTTTCCATTTTTTTTCTTCTTCTTCCCGTTAATTCACAATAATTGAAAGCAATCTCTCCAAAAATGAGATGCCACACTGCGAAGTAGAGGATGCCAATCTGGTAACACCATAGTCGATTAAGACAGGAACACAAGCACCAAACTTCATCGGGAACTAATAATGCTTAAAAGTGCTTAGCTTCCCATACAAATTATGGTGTAACGAAAACACGCCTATTGTTATACAGCGTGATCCATTTCGAGTTTTCCTACTTTTTTAAAGAAAAAACACAGAAAATTCAAATTGAATGGGGAATGTTTATTATCATTTGAAAGAACATTCTTTGGCATTTATTTCTTGAAGATTATGACTATCAAATGTTGGCCGCGGCTACTTCTCAGATGGTCCCTCCGTTGAGTCAAACTTTCGATGACTCGTTCGAGCATTTCGGCTGGTAACTGGCGAATGACTCGCGTGATGTTTTGCTCCAAGGCCTGAATTGAAGCGGGTTTGTCCGCATAAACTTTAGACTTTACATATCCCCACAGGAAAAAGTCTAACGGTGTGATATCACACGATCTTGGTGGCCAATCGTTCTCTCGATAAATCCATTGATTTATGCGATGTGTGGGAAGTGGCACCGTCTTGTTGAAACCAAATGTCACCGAGATCACGAGCTTCAATTCCAGGCATCAAAAAGTCGGTTATCATTGCACGATAACTGTCGCCATTGGCGGTTACGTTCTCACCGGCATCATTTTTGAAGAAATATGGACCGATGATTCCACCGGCTTTCTGGATGAAGTTGCAGCTCTTGAATCTCTTCAGGTTGCTCTTCGTCCCAAATGCGGCAATTTTGCTTGTTTACATACCAATTGAGCCAGAAATCGGCCTCATCGCTGAACAAAATTTTGGCTCGAAAACGTCGGATCTTCATGGAACTTTTCAAGAGCCCATAGAGCGAAGCGATGTCGCTTCGGAAGTTCAGGCAGCTTCAGTTCTTGCACAAGCTGTATTTTGTATGCTTTCAATTTAAGATCTCGACGTAAAATGTGCCAAGTCGTTCCATACGTCAGACCGAGTTGCTGATGAAATGCCAAACAATACTTAACAAAAATAACATGACAGCATGACACGACTCACACGTGATCTGTCAAAAAAGGCTATTGAAAAAAGTAAAAATAAATTTCAATGAATTTTAGCCAATTTCAAATGAAATTTATCCAATTTCAAATGAAAATTAGCCAATTTAAAATGAAATTTAGCCAATCTCAATTTCTAATGTAAATTTCAAAAAATCAAATATAAAATAATCTAATTTTCGAATGAAATTTTCTAATTTACAATGGGAAACTTCTCGATTACTCTTGAAAATGGTGTAGACTTTGCATTAAATAACTTTGAAAAATTAGACAATTTTCGCAACTAAATGGCGCCATAGACTGTCCGTTTGTTAAATGTTGGTTAGTTATTGTAATCTTGTTGTAATTCAATTATCCAGAAATACACAGATACATACGTACACTTGTACTCGTACGTACATACATATGTATATTGTGCACATACACACACATATCCCCTTGTTCCTTGCATGGGCTTATTTTTTTGTCAACAAGTATTTTTGTTTGTAAATAAAAACGAACCAAACAAATGCATCATACCTAGAATTTGCAAAGGAATATTCGTATGTTTACAAATGGCGTGATTAGCTGTTGGTGTGTCTTTGATTCTAAGTTAAAAGTCATGTTGTGGTTATGGTCTCCTCATCCTCTGCATTTCGTAATTGTCACATTTTCAATTCGATTTTTTAACTTTTATTGCTTATATTTGATATTGAAGGTAAAAATATGACCAAAAATAAATTTAGATTACCTTTAAAAGATTAAATTAAGCACTGTAAAACAAAATCATGCAAAAAGGCTAGATAAGTGTTTTATTACACAAAAATTCCGTTCACGCGGATATATTCAGCGTAATCGTAGAACAAATTCGGTCATGTATCTTCAATGGCTAGCTGTTATTTTCATCCGTTTTCAGGAGGAGCTTAAATTGTAGACACAATTTCCAATATCAATAGAGAAAATTTCACTTAATGGTGTGTCTTTGATTCTAAGTTATAAGTCATGTTGTGGTTATGGTCTCCTCATCCTCTGCATTTCGTAATTGTCACATTTTCAATTCGATTTTTTAACTTTTATTGCTTATATTTGATACTGAAGGTAAAAATATGACCAAAAATAAATTTAGATTACCTTTAAAAGATTAAATTAAGCACTGTAAAACAAAATCATGCAAAAAGGCTAGAAAAGTGTTTTATTATACAAAAAATCCGTTCACGCGGATATATTCAGCGTAATCGTAGAACAAATTCGGTCATGTATCTTAAATGGCTAGCTGTTATTTTCATCCGTTTTCAGGAGGAGCTTAAATTGTAGACACAATTTCCAATAGCAATTGAGAAAATTTCACTTAAAATTGAGAATTTAGATTTGAAATTGGGAATTTACATTTGAAATTAAGAATTTACATTTGAAATTGGCAAACATTTTGTTTGAAACTTAGATTTCACATTTCAAATTGCCCAAATTGAAATTGAGATTTTCCTTTTGAAATTGACTAAATTCCAATTACAGTTGAGTTTTTCCAGCCAAAGTTGTCTCAATTTAAATGTCTGGGAATGGGTGGATGGATGGTTTAAAGACCAAATTATAACCAGCGGTGATTAGAAGTAATATTACCCAGTGCGGATTTGCCCTATCTCAAACTTGGTCACAATTGTCAAATTAACTTTTATACCCTCCACCATACTCAGTTTTTTACTCCGCTTATAACATCTCGAAATATTGATCAGAGACCCCATAAAGTATATAATACAATATGTGACAAAAAAATCTGTTTTTTGTTTTCGAAACCTAAGACTTTTTTTGTGTAGATTGAAGAAAATAAAGCCTATTTGAAAAAATCTGTGGATAACTCCCAATTTCACAACCTCCGGTTAGAGCTAACTCACAGTTAAAAAATAAGATAGGACAGATAGGATAACCGGAGATTGTGGAATTGGCCGTTAATGTATAAAATAGAGATACTTTTCTCAATAGCCTTTTTTGACAGATCACGTGTGAGTCCTGTCATGCTGTCATGTTATTTTTGTTAGGTATTGTTTGGCATTTCATCATGGAAAGACTTACGCCTGAACAACGTTTACAAATTATTCAGTTTTGTTATCAAAATAATCGTTCGCCAATTGCGCTAAGGCCAATTTTTTTTAAATAAAAAAAAAAACTTTCCAGTCGACCCACGACCTTGACCCATGAGCAATATTTTAGCTCTCGTTAAGAGCTATCTGTTTGCCATTGACTGATTACCGATCCGACGTACCGGAATCATCGGTCCATATTTCTTCAAAAATGATGCCGGTGAGAACGTAACCGTCAATGGCGACCGTTATCGTGCCATGATAACCGACTATTTGATGCCTGAAATTGAAGCTCGTGATCTCGGCGACATTTGGTTTCAACAAAAAGGGCAGTTCCCACACATCGCATCAAGCAATGGATTTATTGAGAGGTCGATTGGCCACCAAGATCGTGTGATATCACACCGTTAGACTTTTTCCTGTGTGGATATGTAAAGTGTAAAGTTTATGCGGACAAACCCGCTTCGATTCAGGCCTTGGAGCAAAGCATCACGCGTGCCGTTCGCCAGTTACCAGTCGAAATGCTCGAACGAGTCATCGAAAATTGGACTCAATGGATGGACCATCTGAGACGTAGCCGCGGCCAATTTTTGATAGACATAATCTTAAAAAAATAAATGCCAAAGAATGTTCTTTCAAATGATAATAAACATTTACCATTCAATTTGAATTTTCTGTGTTTTTTTCTTTAAAAAAGTAGGGAACCTCGAAATGGATCACCCTATAAAAGTAAGGGAAACTTGCACTCAATATTTACCATCGACGAGAGTAGTGATATTACGCTAGCTTTAAGAATATTTGTGTGTTGTTGTTGTACATGCATAACATCCCTGATGATGCAATTCAAAGAAATTGCGAAATATCGGATACAAATATGAATAACAAAAATATTTATTAAACCAAAAACACTAGACCTCGAGCTTGACTATTATTTACATGAATTGGATATTCAATAAAAAGGTCGAATAAAAACAGAATCTTCATAATAGTCCAATATGTTTTGTCATGCGAATTTTCGACATTTTTGTTTTTTTTTTTGGGAATTAGCCAAAAGAAAGTCACAACTCAAAATATTTTTTTTTTGTGTTGGTCATACAAAATTGTCCTACATCTCAATATCTAAAAGCTGATCCATGACTGTACTGATTCCTGAGGAAGTCAACAATATTCGACGCACTTCAGAAGTTATGTCATCCCATTCTGCCAAATAGTTATTTTTGTATGGATCATTTAAATCAAACTTAAGTGAAATGTCCGAAGGAGTGGACCAACATGGCCCATCTTTGATCTTACCCTGCGATAGAAAAAAATAATAACACATACATAGTCGGTTACTTCTTTCGAAAGTTATCGTAGGCACAAGTCAGACAGAAGGACGCACAGATATTGATGAAGGACGCACAGATATTGATGAAGGACGCACAGATATTGATGAAGGACGCACAGATATTGATGAAGGACGCACAGATATTGATGAAATGACATTAAGTGGCCTAAAATGGATTTCCTCCAAATATTCTTGAGGTCTCTTAGGTCACTCTTTCGAGAGGGGAGTTTCTGGAGTTTCTTCCAGAAACGAATTCTGCCACAATTACAGAAAATCCGTTACAATTTGCATGTAGCCCCTATATAGATTCATCAAAGCGGGAAAACCCAGTCACTCAACGCCTAAGAACTATAGACCATCGTTTGTCTTAAAAACTTTGGAAAGACTGATTGACACCTATATCAGGGATCGTTTACACCCATTAGTAATCAGTAACTGTCAACATGCATACATCAAGGATGTACACAGGATGTAAGTGTTGCCTGGCACCATCTGAAATTTCCATTGGAAAGAAGAAAAAAATCAATTTGGCAAAAAAAATGGAATTAACTCGTCAACATTTTCGTGCGATCATTTTTCACAACTTTCGACGTGGATTGTCACGACAAGAGTGCATCGATGAACTTAAATCTTTGTATGGCGATGAAGCACAATCCTATAGAAAGGACACCAAAGGAAGAACGACAAAGAAAAACATGACTCAGTTCCTCACCTAAAAGCTCTCCAACTAGTGAAAGCATTCTTGTAAAAGTAGTACGAATAGATAATAATGAGCCATTGAGTCCAAGAATTGTTTAATACTGTAACTCGAGATGTTTCAAAAATTTGGAAATGGTGGCAGAAAAGTACTTGTGTGCTAGAGAGCAGTTGTTTATGCTGCTGGGCAGCTGTATTCAAATTAAGGAGTCTTAACGCAGAAAAAAAAATATCTTTGTCTTTATAACATTAAGTTTTTTAACTGATTAAAAATTCAATTTTTTGGTGCAAATAAAACAATTCTTTAACAAATATAAAACATTCGGCTTCCGCTACGACTTCGGCCGAAGATTGTAAATTTAGCCGAAGTTCGGCTACGGCTTCGGCTTCGGCCTTAAAATCCGACTTCGGTCGGGCTCTATTAATTTATTAAATTTGGCAGAAAGGAGTTTTTAGATTCATTAGCGGACACTGTCAAATTTGTTTTGCTTAAATTATTTCTCAGGAAAAAAGGAATCACAATACTGGTGTAGAATATCATGGGCAGTCCAGCCCGACCTTGAGCTTTTATTACTTGTTGAATTTGTCAAAGGATTTTTCGGCTGAAATCCGTTTTATGAAATTTTGAAAGAACTAAACGGTTCTGGCATATTACAGACAAATGCCGTATTTCATATTATTACATTACTCACAAAGTGAGGGTTATTCGGTTTATTCGACTTGTTTTTTATTATTATCTATTCATAACTAATAATATTTTATTTTTTCATTCTCATTTCAGAAATACATTAAAATCGTTTGAAATATTGAGTGACAGGGCCGGACTGGTGTTTTGCTATCCTTACTCCAACGATTTGTAAAGCAGCGTTTCAATGGTTTTATAAAAATTCTAACAAAAGAAAAACCAAAAAAGAAAGAAGAAAAACCTATAGTAACTTACATTTAAACCGAACTCTTAGTGGCATTTATTATCCATTTCCATGTAAAACAAAAGAAAAAAAGTAAACTTAAACAAAAGTAATCCCCAGTTATAGACGAAGGAAGAGCAGAATAGCATAAAACGTAACATAAGAGTGATTGAGGCATAACACCAACCCAAAACAACAACACCAACAAAACTGTATACATCACAGAGATCGTGTGAAAGTCGCAAACAAAAAGCTAAGCAAAAAGCAACAGTAGCAGTAGCCGTTGCCGTAGCCAGCCACCGCCGCAGGATTCGAAACAAATCGAAACGTGTTTGTTTGAAATGTTCGTATCTGTTCCAAGATAATTGGAACAAACTATCAACAGTAACTGCAACAGCAACAACTAGAACATCATTAATCACATCTCTAGAATAAACAGCAAAAGAAACTAGTTGTGTTTGTTTTCCTTGAAGTTTCCGTTCGAACGTCATCCATCCATCCCTCCTCCTCCACCTCCTCCTCTTCTGCCGTTTACTGAGCCTTTGTGTTGTGCGAGGAGCCGTGTCATTTCTTGGAACCATTCATTCATTGCAACAAGAAATAATATCATCGAATACATCGTGAAATTTTTGGTTTCCAACATAGAATCTTTAGTCTTCTATATATATACGGAAATATTGTCTTATATATAACACACACACACACATACACAAAAATCATTAGAAAATAATTATTCAACGTGTGGCGTTTAAGCAGCGTTAGCGGCTTAAAATCATTTAGTTAGCATGGAGTGCTGTTTATCAGAGGAGGCCAAGGAACAGAAGCGTATCAATCAGGAAATTGAGCGACAATTGCGTCGTGACAAAAGAGAT
This sequence comes from Eudasyphora cyanicolor, assembly GCA_963930755.1. NCBI lineage: Eukaryota > Metazoa > Arthropoda > Insecta > Diptera > Muscidae > Eudasyphora > Eudasyphora cyanicolor. The sequence continues at coordinate 122,796,634 of OZ005738.1, read as the reverse complement.
GCGCGAAGAGAGTTGAAATTATTGCTACTGGGTAAGTGAAGATATTCCATTTTTATTGTATGTAGTATGTCTGACCTTTTTTATTGTCTATGACACCTGTGGAACATATGTAGAGATGAAATGCTGTAAGGTCGAATAGGGTTGTAACGAACGAGTTCCTTTTAGTCGAGATATACAGGGTGGAGCGCGTTAACTTGCTTATTTGAGAAAATGTTATGAACCTTAGAAAAATTTATTTTATATTTTAATTATATTGAACAGTAAGGGAATTTTTAAATTACATGGTTTTAAATAGTGTATCTGGCAAATGTCGACCATCCCAACACCTTGTATGACCTAATTAACAATATTGAGGCTGAAATTGGCAGAATACGTGGGTTGCTATTTATATTTCGGTACTGGCAATGCTGATGTTGCCAGATGAAAACTGGAACTTCCATTGGAAAGTATGACATTTTTTAGCATAACTTTACTCAGACCGTTTTGTCATTTGAGCGCGAATTGTTTTGGTTACAGTGTGTTGAAAATTCACCTCCAAAGCATGGTTTTTGAACGCTTCAACAGCTGCTTCAGGCGTCGAAAAACGTTGACCAAGCAGTTTTTTCTTGATGTGAGTGAATAAGAAGAAGTCATTGGGTGTCAAATCAGCGCTGTACGGCGGATGACCCATCAGTTCCACGTTTTTGCCGGTCAAAAAGGCGCTGGTTTGAGCCGATGTGTGAGAGCTCGCATTGTCATGGTGCACAATAATTCGTCTTCTCTTGTTTGTTTTTCGAATTTACCACTCAGAATTCACCTACCTACGTTGCTCAAGCGGAACCGTCGCCACATGACCAGTTTTGCCGAGGAAACAGGCGACCATTTGCTTCGAAGTGTTTCTTCCACGAACGACTTTCTTTGGATTTGGCTCGTCTTCGAAGACCCACACGTTCGATTGCTGTTTTGTTTCGGGCTCATACACATAGATCCAAGATTCGTCACCTGTGACGATATTATAAACGACTTTTGAAGCACCGCGATCGTATTTTTTCAAAATTTCTTTGCACCAATCGACAGGAGCCTTTTTTGAGCGATTTTAAATTGTGCGGAATCCAACGAGAAGAAACCTTTTTTACGGCCAGGTGTTCATGCAATATCGAATGTATGCTGGTGGAAGAAATGCCCAAGGATGCCTCTATCTCACGGTATGTCACATGATGATCTTGCATTATCAGTTCACGCACGGCATCAATGTTCTCTGGCACAACGGCCGTTTTTGGACGACCTTCACGACCTTCGTCTTTGAGCGAGCGTCGGCCACGATTGAATTCATTAAACCAGTTTTTCACAGTGCTATAGGATGGTGCTTCATCGCCATACAAAAGATTTAAGTTCATCGACGCACTCTTGTCGTGATAATCCACGTCGAAAGTTGTGAATAATGATGGCACAGTATAATAGCGAAAAAAAATAGAAACTATATAAAATATTTTAATAATAAATTTCCTCTATACTAGAGTCGGCCTCTGAAGGTTCCTCTATACTAGAATCGACCTCTGAGTTCTTCCTCGGTACTAGAGTCAACCTCCGAGTTTTTCTATATACTAGAGACGACTTCTGATAGTTCCTCTATAGAAGAGTCGACCTCTGAGGTCCTCAACTATACTAGAGTCGACCTCCGAGGTCTTCCTCTATACTTTACTAGAGTCGACCTCTGAGGTCTTCCTTCGTACTAGAGTCGACTTCTGTGGTATTTCTCGGTAGTAGAGTCGACATCTGAGGTCTTCCTCCGAACTACTGTCGATCTATGAGGTTTTCCTCCGTTCTAGAGTCACCTCTGAGGTCTTCCTCCGTACTATAATCGACCTTTGAGGTCTTCCTCTATACTAGAGTCGACTTCTGAGGGTTCCTCTATATTAGAAACGACCTCTGAGGGTTCCTCTATACTAGAATCGACCTCTGGCCTCAGTGGCCAGGTGCTTATGCTCTCGGCACTTTGAAGCATTTTTGGTATAATGCCATCTGGCCCTGAGAAGCTGTTTATAGCCCAAGTGCTGCGTCATTAGATGTGTCCATACGGCCTGGGAAGTGCGTTTTCAGAAGAATGTCAAGTGATTCGGCTGAGTTATATGACCATGTACCGCCGTCTCTCTTAATACATATAATATGGATTCGAGTGATTTTTTGCCATTATTATACTCAGGCTGTTTCATTGGTATTTTCTAGCGATCCACAGAAGTCTATCCAGAATTGCTTCTTTGCTCTGGCTGTGGCTTTCTTGTATTCCTTTAACTTATCCTATCCTTTGGTAACTTGCATTGAAAGTTTTACGCGATTCTCTTCTTAGCTGTGATAGCTCAGACGTCCAGTTTTTCTTTGAGCGTGTCTGCGGGCACGATACTCTGAAAGCTATGTCCGTGGATTTTTCCAAGGTGAATACAGATCTTTCTACTTATATATCTGCGTGTTGTTATATTGATGTGGTTTATAGCGAAATTTGCTATTCAGAACCCTATTGAACTTTTCAGTTCGTTTTGGGTTTCGAAAGCGTTTGATTGTGCGTTTATCAGAAACTAGAGTGAGATCGAGGACCTCTTTCCACCTCCTAAAGTTATCCGAGCTTGGAAATACAAAAGTAGGGTTAGTACCTCTGTTGCAAGGCAAGAGGCAATCAGGCAGTCCAACGAAAGATGGACAGAAATCGGCACATGCAGGGTAGCTAGACAAATCTGGCCAAGGTATGACCTGAGAAGGTCAAAATATCTTCTCGCACTAGAGAGGAAACGATTGTCTACGTTAGTACAGGTTCTGACGGGACACTGCTTGATCGGCGAACACGCCAAAAGATTGGGTATTGACTCCAATGACTTCTGCCGAAGCTGTGGAGATGAGGAAGAAGTGGAGAGCATTGAGCACTTGCTTTGCGACTTTCCCGCTTTGAGTAAACGACGACGGGACATACTGGGGTCGGCTGTTCTAGGCAGCCTAACAGATCTTTCCAGTACCGATATTCGTAATATCGACAAATTTGTATATCAAACAGGTTGGTTTCGATGAGGGGCATTTCAGCCCGTGGTAACACTAGGGACCTATACTGGTCTATGTGAGCTTGTATAAAAAATACGGCTGCCACCCTAACCTAAACCTAAAACCTAAAAACCTCTGTTGCATATAGTAAGATTGTTAGTATTTATGAAGTCTAAAACAGACTCACCTCTGTCGTTTATTTCTGACCTGCCCATAATGTGTGTCTCGCATTTGCAGCACAGCCCAAAATGATGATGCCGTGTGAGTGAATGGCTTTCATTGTGTCCCATACCTCACTTGGTGGAGCATCACATGAGTGAGCCATTGAGCAAGAGGGGACGAGGAATTGCTTACCTCTTTCTTATTTAACTCTTGCTACAGTGAAATCTGCTGTGCTAAAAGACGTGTATGTTGTTTTTTACGATTAGGCACGATCTTGGCTTACCGTTATCCTTGACGTATAATGTAAAAACGTTCTCATAAACGTAAGGTTCTTGGATGATGCCTAGGTCTAGATCCTCCTTTGCTAGAAGAATCCGCAGGTTTTCTGAAGCCACCGGTGAGTGCTTCAAATTAATCTGCACGACATCCAACATCATTTGTTTTGGATGAGAATGTGGAAGCTCCCTCGAGCTGCATGTTGTCAAACAGCTTATTGGCGTCGTCGATTTCGTCTACATCGTCTTCACCATCTGGACCGGGTGGGCCTAGTATTTTGCTTTTGGATTCCCACATGCCAAAATAGAGCTTATTTCCCAATTTTTCCAGAGCTTCTACTCCGGATTCCGAAATTGTAAGAACCAAGCTCATGGTGTTGTTGTTTGGCGGCTCTGTGGCGATTACGGACCAATTGAACACTCTTTTTCATTTCCCAAGAGTTTATGGCCATCGCACTGCATCTTTGGTAGCCAAATTCTAGCTCGGGGTCTCATCGGGATATCCAGGGCCGGGATCAGACTCAGGCCGATGTCTTCCCATGCATTATTGTCCTCAGCGATGCACTTTTCCAGGAATACTTTTGAGAACTCGTCCATAGATTTGAATATCCTGAAGCCTCGATGAATCTCACTAGAGTCATAATGGGGTACAGGAGCACCCTTGTTGGCGAGTCTATTTTCCATAACAAGTGTGGACGACTTGGATTCAACTTTACCCCATTCCAAGGTTGTTACAGGACACAGGCCCCTTTTTGTCGTTTACGGGGGCAACACGCAGGTTGTCCTTTATGTATGTTTTCTTATCCTGTTTATCACGTTCGTGCACTGTGCCATCGACATCTGAGGTCTTCCTCTATACTAAGTGTGGTATAAATGAACTCAAATTACAAAATTTCACTCTTATCAGTTTTATGCCGTTAGGAAATCAAATCGGTAGGAACCTTTGTAAGGGAGCTATATCAAAACGTGGACCTATAAAGATAGTAGTTCATATGAATAGTTTCGAATATGAATAATCTCAAATTACCAAAGTACACAAAATGTGATGCAAGTTATTTGATTCCTTTTTTCCACAGCAGAAAATCGGCGAACAAGCAAAACACGTCTAACTGTTATATCTGTCACAAACAATCTAAATACAAACAAATTCAACTGAGGACATATGTTTTAGAAAAGTGTGCCAGCCTAAAAAGTGCTAATCGACTGCACGTATCTCGAGAAATTTCAAAATTCACCTTTTCTAACAGATCTCCTCGTACATATATATCTTATTTAGATAAATATTACGAAGTGTTACCAATCCTATGTTGGAGGGTATAAAAACAACAAGCAATGGATATTTTTATTCTGTTTAAGAAATATAAATTGTAAAAAAATAGTCCTGAAAACATCAGTCGATAATGTCAACAACTTAAAAAAATCAAACATTTTTCTTAATTTCAAACGTAAAATCTCAATTTTAAATTAAATTTACACAATTTCAAATGGAAAGTTTCAATTTCAAATGGAAAGTTTCAATTTCAAATGAAATTTAGTTAACTTCAAATGTAAAATCACAATTTCAAATGAAATTTTACCAATTGCAAGTGAACAATCTCATTTGCAAATGAAATTTTGTCATTTACTATGGGTAAATTCTCAATTAAGATTAAAAATTATACATTTACATATTGTATGATTCATTTATTCTGCAACTTGATAACGGTGATGCATTAATCTATGAGGGTTGGGAGGGTAACGATTATAAAATGACCATACAAATTACCAAAAACCACCATAAATGATTCATTACGTGAATACCAACTCAAACTATATTCTGAAACGGTATTCTATATTTTTGGCGTATTTCAGACGTATTAAATTTTGTATTTATTTTTATATTCAATGTAACTAATCCGTTCTATTTTCGCTGTCTTATTTTTCTATACAGGTACTGGTGAATCCGGCAAATCCACATTCATCAAACAGATGCGTATTATTCACGGCAGCGGTTATTCAGATGACGATAAACGTGGCTATATTAAATTAGTGTTTCAAAATATATTCATGGCTATGCAGTCCATGATCAAAGCTATGGATATGTTAAGTATATCATATGGAGTTGCTGATCATTCGGTATGTTTGGGCAATATATATCGCTTATTTCGTGTCATGTGTGTTGTACCTTTAAACGAAGTTTATCTAATAGCGTTATAAATGTCTTAAAGACAATCTAAGAGGCCAAGAGGATGCAATAAAATAAACTTTATAATATTTGCAATTTAGTTGTCCTGCTCAAAAATCAGTCGCATGAATCAGCCATTGCATATTGGCTAGCAGATATTGAAATGAGGAAGATTTCAACATGACCTCCCCATTTTGTAGTTGTACACTCTTGCACGAAATTGGCAATATAATCTGTTCTTCTTGAAACTCTGTGGCATGATTTTATCTATTTTTTTCTTTTTTTTCCAGGAACTAGGCGAACTTGTTATGAGCATTGATTACGAGTCAGTAACAACATTTGAAGATCCATATCTGTCAGCCATTAAAACACTATGGGCCGATGCTGGCATTCAAGAATGCTACGATCGACGAAGAGAATATCAATTAACAGATTCAGCTAAATAGTAAGTTATCTCTCATGAAGTAATCAATGGAATGGAGTCTGCTGAATTTCATTTGTGCCATGTTAATTCGATTATTATTATTAACAGAGAAATTTTGGCATTTAGTTACACTATGCAACATATTAGTTCCACTAATCATACTATAATTGTTCGATGCATTATGCCTCCTCTATATCAAAAATAAGTTAAATTTTGAATTCCTATACACTACTCGAGGAGGATATCTCCAAAATATTGAATTCCTCGAATTTCGATTTAAAAATTTCCTTTCCACACACATTTTAAATTACTTAAAATTTCGATTTAAAAATAATTTTCTACACAACTGGGGAACGATTAGTTCTATTTTGTTATAAAAAATTCAAAACAAACCTAAAATTAAATTACTTACAACTTTATCTAAAATCATTTTGAATCTGTTTAACAGTTTCAGTGGTATTGAAAAATATGGCAATAAATGAGTTTTTAATACCAAATTTTAATATTTTTGATTGAAATAAAATCATGAAAAATATACACAACGCAAAATTGAATAGAATGATCCAAATTTCCCCCATTCAAAAGTTGTGCATAAAAATAACACAAATCATGTTCAAATTCACCTTCAGGGAGGAGGGTATATATTATTTGCTACGGACCAAAAGTGTAACTCATCGAAGGAGTGACCTAAGACACCTAAGTATGTATGTTAGGCTGAAATCCGTTTTAGGACATTTCAAGTCATTTCAGCAATGTCCGTAAGTTTGTCTGTCTGCCTGGCTGGGTGCACAATATATCTCTAAAGGGGTTTCGGATTGTCTTCGTATTTGGTATGTGATAATATTTTTTCTATGTCATTTTCTAATTCTTTATAGGACTAGCACAATGGACCTTTCGGTCTCCGAGTGGATTGGTAGTGCACCACGCGCCCCTTACACATAAAGGGGCCATTTTGTAAAAAAAATTTAGCTGCTTATAACTATGATACCTAAGCATATAAATACATGAAATGTTGTGTACAACTACAGTACGGTAAAGAATTGGCATTATTGCCACGCTACTTTGGTACCTCTCACACAAAATGGCCAAATCATGCCAACATTGAATACCATTAACAAATAACGTTAATGGCAGTGCACATAAACACTTACAATGCGGTACAGTGCAATTCCGTTGTAGTATCTACTATTCAGCGCAAAATAGGCGTAATCTTCATGCCGCTTTTGTAACCCCCCACCGGAAGTTAGTTCACTCTAAAAGTTCCTAGGTGTAATATAGGGACCGTAGAAAATTATATATCCTCCTCCACGAAAGTTATTATTATTCATTGCTTTTTGCCATATCGTGGGCGCATAGTACCAGACCTTCACTAAAGATAGGGTTTATTAATGATAACTGATCCAAAAATAAATTAAAAAAAATATCTAAACGAAATATGAAAAATTACCCAAAATTAAAGTAGACCCACCCAAAAATAAATTAAAAATCGCCAAAACGACCCAGCAAAAACTCTCATTACCAGTTAACATGGCGGGTAAGTCAAATTCAAAAGAAATAATGACTTACCGTTTAGCCACCCTTCAGATTATTTTTACATGGGCATGATATTGGAGGAAAGTACTTCCATACAAAGAGTTAACAAATAACTACTTACCCCCACGCTTACGAATATCCCACATATAACTAGTTATTATTGTCTTATTAATAAGGGGCTGAATAACACCTTAGCAATATCGACTTAACGTTTAGCCTCCCTTCAGATTATTTTTACATGGGCATGATATTGGAGGAAAGTACTTCCATGCAAGCATACAAAGAGTTAACAAATAACTACTTACCCCTACGCTTACGAATACCCACATATAAGTAGTTGTTATTGTCATTTTAATAAGGGGTTTAATAACACCTTACCAATAATGATTTTCATAAGCTATGATATAGTACATATGTTCGTGTATATTGTTTTTTTACTCGGAATACGACCAATATTCATGGTCAAATTGAAATTTGTATAGCCATGTCTAGAGTAAGGCCTTCAGACGTGCTGAAAAATCCTACTCCTATGGACAAGTCGAAAATCGAGAATGTGAAGATGAGTTGTTTCGACATGAAGGCCAAGGCGATTTTACTTCACCACTTTCAATAACATTTTTATTTGTTGTTATGCAAAATTGCGCTTAATTAAAGCTACGTAAAAAAATCTTTAAATAATGTTTCTATTTTATGGGACACTTTATACATTTTTCCTTATATTAGGATTTTATTTTTTTTGTTTCGCAAACTGATTAGCTATTTAGTTATCCTAAATACTTTTCTGTATACCCAATCTGTATTTATATTATTTATTCCTTATATATTAATTAGGATTAAACAAATCAACATATCATTATTTACCAATGAGTAGTTTTTTACCCTTGGTTAAAAAGCTTAGTTATATGAATATTGTAATTTATGTTTAATTGGCCAGACGGGCTTGAATTACAAGTTTGTACGAAATAAATGAAATGAAAAGAAAATGCTCACTGCTTGCGGGTCTTTGGGCAAACTCTAAGATATTCTCTAAAATCGTGAATGCAAAGAAAAGTTGTCTTGAATTATAGGAACCATCTAAAAATATAGGTTTATTACACGTATAATAGTGGTTTTCATGTTGTTGCATAGTGTTATTAATAAGTAAAAATTTCGGTAAACAAAAAAATGGTATTTGTCTATAAAGTTTTCCACTCTTTTGTGGCCCCTCTTAACCTTAAGGGTGCATAAATTAAAAAATAAATATTGAAAATTTTCTACAACTAAAAATTAATTCATTCCATAAATAAATAAAATTAATTTGTGGGCTGATTCAATATATTGATTGAATCAATATATTGTATGATTTAATTATTGCAATTAAATTTGTAGCTAAATTTTAAATTTTTAGATCAGTTTTTTTTTTAGCGCCGTTTTAATTTTTTAAAGTTAAATTTTAAATTTTTAGCTAAATTTTAAATTTGTAGCTAAATTTTAAATTGTTAACTAAATTTTAAATTTTTAACTAAATTTTAAATTTTTAACTAAATTTTAAATTTTTAACTAAATTTTAAATTTTTAACTAAATTTTAAATTTTTAAATAAATTTTAAATTTTTAACTAAATTTTAAATTTTTAACTAAATTTCAAGGCCCTTATTCATACAAATTTAATGAAGGTTTGAAGAACGTTTTAACACATCTAAAACTTTCCTCAAACCTTCTTTAACTTTTTATGAATAAGGCCCTACATTTTTACCTAAATTTTAAATTTTTAGTTAAATTTTAAATTTGTAATTACATTTTAAATTTTTAGTTACATTTCAAATTTTTAGCTAAATTTTAAATTTTTAGCTAAATTTTAAATTTTTAGCTAAATTTTAAATTTTTAGTTAAGATAGTTAAATTTAAAATTGTTAGCTACATTTTAAATTTCAATTAATTTGAATGTTATGTTTCACATAACATTTTTCTAAATAAAAAAAAATTGAAACTGTTTACACTCTCTTTAATTAAAAAATGGGTTCAATATTTTTTTTAAATTAATCAATCATAAAAATTAATTGAATTATTTCATACATTGAATATTTCAAACAACGTTTTAATTGATCCAATTAAATGTAGACATTTTTAATTGGAATTTTAATGTTTTTTTCTTTCAATCGAAAAAATATAATTCTTTTTTAATCAATTTTTTCTATGTTATTTTTTTTTTCTTCTTGTGGACATAATTCCATTTATTAAAATTAGAAATTGTCTAATTTAGTTTCGCCTACAAATGCTCATCTACATTTGTAGATTGTTCGTTAGAGTAAAAATAATCGAATCGACAATGAAATTCAACACACTAATTTCCTCTATTTTTTCCCTCATTGACGGACAAATTGTCATAACCAGAGCTTTTTTTTAGAGCAGAAAAATGTCATATTTAATTCAGTGGTTTTCTGGAATAAATTTCAATGAATAAAGGCCATTATCTACTCTGTTAAATATGAAGGAATGTTGTCTGAGGTTTGAAATATTCCAGAAAACCGCGGAGTTATTCATATTTGTGTAATTGATATCACGTGGTAATTATATGTCTCCATAATCTCCCTTAGTTATCTTATGGATCTTGATCGAGTGGCTCAACCTGATTATTTACCATCTGTGCAGGATATTTTACGTGTTCGTGTACCGACAACGGGGATTATTGAATATCCTTTTGATTTAGAAGAAATACGATTTAGGTATTGTCCATATATAAAATACTCTGGATGACTTCTTCATCTTGTGTTTTTGTGACACTGCATGTTGTCTTTCTGTTTCTGTTTTTTTTTTTACTAACAAATAATTTTCTAATATTACTTTTTGTTTTGAATGCATATTTGCTTTTATATTTTTCTACTATTGCGGAATATGATTGTGGTGATGGAGCTTTTAATCCAACAGTGGTTTATTATTATAATTTATTCAATCTGTACAACAAAACTTATTTGTATTAGTCATTAACTGTACATACATGTGTGACCTACACGACACTATCGTACAGGGAATTATGATTTTGTACATTTGTTTGTAACATCAAAGAGGAGAAGATATAATAATATTTGTGCCCATCTTATTACCCATAGGTTGTTATAACGATTGACTTGGAATCACGTCTTGAGTCGATGTAACAATGTCCGGCCGTCATTGTAATCAAGATGCATGTGATGGAATTTGACAGTTGTTTTTTGGTTCTGGGACCATTGAAATTGTTTTGACATGCTGTTTAAAAAACTGTATTCTGTATAGTAACATAGAAGCAACCATGATCTCGAGCTGTTAAAAATAATAGTTTCAATTATAAAAATCCAACAAAAACACGATAGACAATAGACCACATATATGAGTACATGTGATGTATTGCAAAAGTCCCAATTTCAACAGAGACAAGTCTCTTGATCCAAAAAGAAACACTACTAAATTTTTAGAAAAGCGATTCATATTTAGATATAGTAGCCACCTGTTCTGTCCTAGTTGGTATCTGAGCGCCATACAAACTGTATTTTACATCAGATCATTATTTCTAGATCCTTGAACGAACAGCACCAAATGGAAAGAAACCCTGTCCACAGTTAGGTATGACCGTATGTGTCGCCTTGAAATAAACTGAATCGATTTTAACGTTATAAGGGCCTTAATGTGATCCTCTCTCCCTGATATGAACAAAAATTGCCTTTGGAAACATACTATAGGGTGGGCCATTTAAAATTTTAAATTTGTACTAACGATTACTTTGACTTGTGATTTGAGCCCTTTGGATTATTTTCTGTAGGGAGCCATTAAGGATAAATTTTACGCAAAGCATCCAGAGACAATTAAAGCGTTGAAACATTGAAAAGATTCGACCCAAAACAATCGAAAATGCAATGAAAAATTGAGTTGACCGGATGAGGTACTGCCGAGCCAGTCGTGGTAGTCATATGTATGATATTATGTTCCATTATTTAATGACGAAGTTCAACCATTCCAATAAAACCAGAAATTTGAAAAAATTATCAGTACTTTTTATAGCCGATTCAAATTTTAAATTTTAAATGGCCCATCCATATCTGAGTCCATCCCTAAAATTCTCAGTCGCCGAGCGAGTCGTGCAAGTTATATAAATTATATTGTGTCCCATTATTAAATTACAAAGTTCAACCTTTACAATAAAACAGAAATTTGAACAAATTACACAGTGCGACAGTCCAAAAACCAAAAACCGAGATACTATTTTTCTTGTAGGTCTTGGCGAGTTGGACAACATTTGCTGTACGAAATTTGCCGGACACCCCCAATATCCGGAGTTACGGATAAAAAACCGATTTTCTTTTCTTTTTTCACTTGAACGCCTATAACTTTGTTAATTATTAACCCATTTTAAATCTCTAAAAGAATTTGGAAAGAAAAGAATTAGACCTTTTGAACGATGTATATTTGTTTTATATGAAGCTATAGGAATATAGGTTGATTTGTCCTACAAACACATTTTTTAATTTTTGTCCGTCATATTATAGTTTAGGCAATGTTTTTACCAATTATATTGTGAGATAAGCGTACGATTAATTGATTTGCATATATGGTATATTTTATAAGGAAAAAAATGCAACCAGTCTCTTAAAAATCCGTTTGCAATTGACGGAATTATTAAAGTTTCATTAAAACTAAATGTGTACATAAATACTTTCGGGATCCCCAGAAACTGCCGGGATTTGCAATTTAAAAATCCCGAATCCCGGGATTTTTTGAAAACCAAACCCGTTTGACATCTCTACCTGTCCCTAAAATAAATAAATCCTTTTCAGAAAAGGGAAATTCAATCACAAATTGTTTAGAAAAAAGTTTCATTCTTCATTTCATTTGTAACCCAAATACGATGGACAGTTTTCCCTCATGTTCCCTTATGAATACTAATACTATTTTTTTTATTTCAACTTAAATTCATAGTTATATAAGTGATATACCACGTATTGAATTGCCAGACTATTTACCAACTGAGCAAGATATTCTACGAGCTCGTGTGCCGACTACAGGTATCTTGGAATATCCATTCGATTTGGATGGTATTGTGTTTAGGTAAACTAAAATCAGACATTACTCTTGAAATTGAAAACAAAAAACAATAGGTAAAGGCTAAATGACGTGTATGGAAAGCTCAATTTAGATGTATAAAATATTCCCCTAAACTTACGTATATATATATATTCTATATATTTTGTTAAACTAACTACTTATATGTAGATATAAGAATGTAATTAATTTGTTGTTTTGCTTATTTTTTGTTTTATTTATACTTTTTGTTTTTGCTTAAATATATCTTTATTTATGTTGTGCACGTTTTAGTCTTATAAATGCATCCTTTATTGTCCTCTATTAAATGACAATTGATAATAAGAATTACCATACAAAGGTGAGTTAATATCTGAACAAAAGGAAAAGAGAATTAATAAAATTATATATTTTTTGCCTTTGTGTATTTTATTTATAATAATATAAAAATGTATAATAAGACTACGCAAAATTGACAAAATCGCCTTGGCCTGAATTCACCTTTTCATTCAGCTGATATTAGGTCTTATTATCAATTGTCTTTGCCTTCATATATACGAGTATGTGTGTTAGATTTAATTAAATAATTTTCACTTAAAATTTAAATAAATTATTAATATTTACTTGTTATATTACTTACAACAGAATGGTAGACGTCGGCGGTCAGCGTTCGGAGAGAAGAAAATGGATTCATTGTTTTGAAAATGTAACATCAATCATATTTTTAGTGGCCCTTTCGGAATATGATCAAATTTTATTCGAATCTGATAACGAGGTATGTTTTCCATCTATACCTTATTTTCTTTTTGTATATATAGCTATACATTTCCTTTTGTTTCATTTCAGAATCGTATGGAAGAATCAAAAGCTTTATTTAGAACTATTATTACGTATCCATGGTTCCAGAATTCATCAGTAATTCTTTTCTTAAATAAGAAAGACTTGTTAGAAGAAAAAATTATGTATTCGCATTTGGTAGATTACTTTCCTGAATATGATGGTAAGTTTTGCATTCGTTGCTGCAGTCAGTTGCAGACATCTCAGTATTCTTAGTTCATTATTATATATATACATATAGTTTATTACCCTATCACAATGTTCTATATGGGGAAGGTTTATTCTCAATGTTTTGGACTTTGTTAGTATTTTCCAATATATGTGCGATTGTATTCATCGCAAAAAATGTTTCAAAGACAGTTTAGTACCCGAATGGACGAGCTATTTGAATAAGTGTCACATTGAAAGCTAAAATATGGACTTATGAACCAAGAGTTCTGGATTAAAATGTAAGAAATATGAAACTGTAACCACTTCTTTTCGTAACACAACTAGTCAGAAACAACTTCTTGGAATAAAATACCATTGATTAAGTAGTAATGGGGTTTAAGCTCTATATAACAAAATAATGAAAAAAAATAATTTAAAAAAATCCTACTACAATTTTTTGCAATGGACCAAAATCTCCTGAGGTCAGAGTGGTTTCTATGTCATTTCGAAAGATTTTGTTTCGCTGAACCCAAATTTCTCTACCGCGTTAAAATGAATGTTCGAAAATATTGAATTTTGGCAATATTTGAGATTGCATTATGTCACTATTCAAGATATCTTAAAGTTCAATTCCTTATCTTCGAAATACAGAAATAAAATAATCAAAATTATAATATAAGATTAGGCTTATTTTGTGGTTTTACCCCAAACGACTTTTGGAAAATTAAAAAAGCCCAATAATTGTGCAAGTTATTTAATATATCACTAAATCGGCTTTCCAACAAACTATATAAAATGAAATTAGGTTAACATTTATACGTGATTTGCATAATTTTAAAATTCTAACTTTTTCATATATGGATATGGTTTGTGTTTATTGAGCCTTTTTTACAATTTATATATGTATGTTCTACAAAATTTAGGAAAATACTTAAGATTATAACGTGTTGTTTTAATTTACATAAAATTATAAAGCACCTTGCTTGACATGGGATGTGATAGTAGATATTGAGTGGGTGTAGTATTTTTAACGTTATTGCTCCCGGAGCTATACATGTCTGGAGAATGATTCTCTTAATGTGGACTTAAAACTAGGTTAATTTAAAAATTATAAAATATATAAAAAAGAAATAAAAAGGGAATACAAGAATAAGAACAAAGAATTTTGAAAATATACAGAGTTCTTATTGAAACAATTTAGTATTTTTTTTTTGTCAAATATGTTTGAAAAGATCCACATTTCTTAAATAAAAGTTATAAAACTACTACGACATCGTTGTAGGCGTTTTGTGAAAAGTTTAAAACTAACAAATATATATGGAAGCCTACGTGCGCTAGCTTCAATTTCTTGTTGATCTTCAACGCAACTTACATAAAAAAAAATCAAAATGTTCGTATCAACAGTCTCCCGTATTGCCCCCGTTACCAGGACCACTCTCCTTAACGGCTCCAAGCAATACTTGCTATCATTGAGCAGCGCAGTCATCAGCCAATCCTTGGCCACTCAGAACACAATCCCAGTTGCTTTACTGCCACAAATCAGGTCATTCCAGACCTCCACTCTAACCCGTCACATTGATTCAGCTGCCAAATTCTTTGGTGCTGGCGCTGCAACAGTCGGTGTAGCTGGTTTCTGTGCCGGTATCCAATTTGTAGAAAGTACAACAATATCGTCAGCGCTCCAACCATGAAGATTTTTGTCCATTACAATAATGAAATTAGGTATACAGTGGTATTAAACCCCATTATTACATTTCAATGGTTTATCCCCCCAATATGTTTTTTCTGACTAGGAGTGGTAAGGTACCTAAAATAAGCTCCGGTAGAACATTTTATATAGAAATTTGTTTTTATTTTTATATTTACTTATTCCATCATATTACACATTTTTTATTCACAAACAAGAAAAGTGTAACTATTCATATTCTTATTAAACTAATATTTAAAAGGTCCCAAATGCGATCATGCCGCCGCAAAGCAATTTGTTTTAAAGAAATATCTCTCGGCCAATCCAGATCCTGAACGTCAGTGTTATTCTCACTTTACTACAGCCACAGGTTATTTTTTCTTTATGAAGCTAATAAAAAAACAAAATTACTAAGACTGCTAATATCCTGTAATAACATTTGGCCAAAGTATAGCAAAATCATGCCATTAGATGAGACTTCGTATCATTAGTTATTCCCTTATTATTGAGTACTTTGCTAAAATAAATTATCTAACTTCTCCAAATGTAATGTGCTAAAGTGAAAAAGATTGAGATGTAGGATTTTTGTCTCCCAAATAATTGGACTTATTTTGATACTCGTATAATTTTAAGGATTTCTGCAGTTTAGCAGGATAAATTTCCAAAGCATCATGTATGTATATGGAGTGGAATAATATTTTGGCTCTAAGAATATAAAAACATAATCACTTTAAATCTGTACCGCATAATGTACCGAGAAGGCGTGTGCTCACATAGAACATTGTTTAATATCTAATTATTTTTTTTCGAAAACGTTAATTTTATTTTTTATTTAATAAAATACGATTAAAAGATTTTCATTCGGTTTTTATTTTCTTAAAAATTATTATTATACCCATATAATTAATTATGTATAAAAGGTCCCAAATGTGATCATGCTGCCGCAAAACAATTTGTCTTAAAGAAATATCTCGCGGCCAATCCAGATCCTGAACGCCAATGTTATTCCCATTTTACTACAGCCACAGGTTATTTAAACAAAAATAAAAACAGCAGCAACAAAAATCGACACAATGAAAATTCGCACTGTGTAATTGTAGTAGACAATTTGGTCAATGTGTAGTATAGTAAATCATATCATTATATGTATTGTATGTATATATTTATAGTAAAAATGCTAGAATCTATGGATCCTATTCATACAAAACTTAGAGAAAATGTATAGAATGATTTTGTATTGATGAAAATCTACTCTATAAACTCCTCCTGAGTTTTGTGAATAAGACCCTTAATTTATAAGAAAGCTCTAAACTAAAGTATTTTGCTAGATATTGCTTAAAACAATTTTACCCTTTATTTTATTTCTTTGATAAAAAAAACCTTCATCCGTCCATCAATCCACATCATCCATTATAAACATCTGTAGGTCCACAAAGAGATGCCATTGCCGCCCGTGAATTTATATTACGTATGTTTGTGGACTTAAATCCAGATTCAGAGAAAATTATTTATTCTCATTTTACATGTGCTACAGGTAAGTTATAGACGTTCATCATTTATGTATCTTTAAAGAAAATGACGGTCATATTGCAAGAGGTATTTCGAAATGAAGTGTCTTTAAATATAACATGAAAATGTTATATAAAATAACATGTTATCAATATTTAAAAGTATGTCAGGAATGTGTTCTTACTTTGTTAAAATTAATCGGCATTTCATTTTGAGTCTCTTGCGATTTTGATTTAAATTTACAGCGCATTCTTTAAAGGATTTTATCACGTACTCCGATTTATTAGTCGCCGAATGTGAATTGTCCTTGTATGAGAAGAAAGTATAGTGTTCAAAAGACTCGAATGTGTTTCACGAGGTACATCTAATTTCTATCAGAGGCATATTGATTTATGCGGCCCTATGCTCCCTAGAGGAGTAAAAGGAATATATATAAATAAATATATAGTAATTTATGTAGTGAATCTAAACCGTAGCCAGTTGCACATGTCTGAGACGGACGATAAAAATTTACCTGTAGGGAAATTTACAGCATAGGCACGGACATTAATCCAATCTACACCATTTTCAACTATAATTCGAAAAAAAAATCAATTAAATTTCGAATAAGATCAAATGAAATTCGAAGATTCTATTTGAAATTCGAAAAAGGTCAATTGAAATTCGAAGATTCCATTTGAAATTCGAAAAACATCAATTGAAATTCAAAAAAAAAAAAAACAATTGAAATTCGAAATACATCAATTGAAATTCGAAACACATCAATTGAATTTCGAAACACATCAATTAATATTCGAAACACATCAATTGAAATTCGAAATACATCATTTGAAATTCGAAATACATCAATTGAAATTCGGATTTTTTCATTTGAAATCAATTGTATTTGAAATAGTAATACAATTGATATTCGAAAATATCAATTGAAATTCGTAATACACCAATTAAAAATCAAAAATATAAACAAATCTGTACTTTATTTACTTATAATGTGACGGATATAAAACATATAGATGATCTTATCTTTTATGAACATTTATTCAAAATTAGTTGAAAGTTATAAAACAAAACAAATTTAAATATTTTAATATTAAAGATTTAAAACAGAAAAAATGTATCACATAAATTCTACCCCATCTAATAAACAGCATGCTTTTGTTTACATTTTTCGAATTTTAAATAATTAGTTTCGAATTTCAATTGACGCAATTTGAATTTCAATTGATATTTTTCGAATTTCAGGTGATGTGTTTCGAATTTCAATTGATGTATTTCGAATTTCAATTGATGTTTTTCGATATTCAATTGACGTTCTTCGAATTTCAAATGGAATATTTGAATTTCAATTGATATTTTTCGAATTTCAAATGGAACCTTCGAATTTCAAATGGAACCTTCGAATTTCAATTGATGATCAATTGAATTGATCGAATTACAATTGAAAATGGTGTAGATAAGATTTTATTAAAGGCTAGAACCCAAAAAAAAATCAAATAACTCCTGCCTGAAGGGTTCCTATATTGGCTCTCTTGATCAATAAAATTGTCGCGAAATAAGGAGTGATATATCTGTAATTTAACATTAGGTTAGGTTAATTTAAGGACGCGCGGCACACAACCATTGCTGGCGTACCACTTCACTCGGAGACCATTTGGTCCATTGTGTTCGTCCTGGGAAGATGAGTAAAATAAGAGAAGAAAATGAAGGAGGTGATGGGTATAGATAAGATAGAGGAGAGATGGCTTTTCAGGAGAGGGGGAGTACCAACAACCCCGCCTATTGATGCAGATGAATGAGTTGATATCAAACCATCCATCTCAAGCAATCCACTTTATAATAACTCCTTCTGTACCTCTTTACTCCGGTGCACCTAATTTTTTTATTATTAAAATCACTTTCTTTATGAAGAAACGCTCTAAGTTTTTGTACTTACACGTTGTGATAAACAGTTTAATCTTAATGACGCTCTGGCTGCAACTAGTCACAGTATCAATCGGCGGTAGATGGAGTAGCAGTGCAGAGACTCTGTCTTTAAAGCCTCACTTATGCTTTGACTGTCAGTTCTGTGAACCTTCAATAATTGACTAGTGATGGATCGCTTACCGGTTGCCGTCCACCACACCGTAATGCGGCACAGTGGTATTGGGCGAACTACTGCTATACATATATATCCGATGGACGATCTTAGCAGAGAGGTCCCAAAGTGCGCCTACAGCTTTCCTACATGTATATAAGGCGACGTTGGCCTTTCTTACCAATTCTAATACATTCTGTCAGAAGAAAATTTCCTGCCTATTTTTCTGGATTGTCCTTAGAAATTTTGCACATTCAGAGTATACTAGCTCATTTCCTTTTAGTCGATGAGGGTCCTCCACATGTGGTATCTTATACTTCCTATTAAAGAAAACCTATTCTGTCTTTTTGGGTTAACGCTCAAACCACTGCTTGTGGTCCATCTGGCCAACTTATTCAGAGCCATCTGTATAATGTCTGTGCAACGTCGTCCGCAGGATTGCATTTTCCGCTAGATTCCAAATTATGAAGTGGAGACAGTACTCTTACATGTGGAGTCCCCCAGACTTGCTGTTATGCGTCTCCTGGTAAGCAAACGCTGAATTACTCTAATCAAGGATATGAGTGAATGACATTAAAAGCCCCTTCAGCATCAAGAAAGGCCACTATAGTGAATTCCTTGGAATGCAGGGACGATTCAATAGTGCCCACCAGTTCATGCAGGGCTGATTCTGTAGTAGACCCCTGTTGTAAGAATGATTTGAACGTAATTTTTGAAGAATTTACGGCCAATTCCACAATCTCCGGTTATCCTACAGTTAGAGCTAACCTACAGTTATAGCTGTCAAATTGTATGAAATTTTTATTTTTTAACTGTGAGTTAGCTCTAACCGGAGGTTGTGAAATTGGGGGTTAGAAAGAAAACTATTTTTACGAATTTCTTATTTTTAATCATATTTTCAAAAAAGGTAAAATAATGTGTTTATTATATACATAAAAGATTTTGTTTCTTTTAATTTGCATCAAATTAGTTAAAAGCAAAAGGAAAACATTAAACAATTGTTGACTTCAGTTTCGAATTCCCCGTTTAAAAACACAATTTTTTCTACAAAATGTTTTTGTTGTTGTTGAGTCTTAAGCCTTTGACACAAAATAGAAGTGATAAACACTTGCGTCTTTAGCAACACTATGCAACGTTTTAAAAATATTTTTTTAATAATATTAATTTTATTAAGTGTGTGTGAGTGAATGAAATTACATATGTAACTACAAAGCATTAAGAATGAATTATAGACGTGTGGTGTGTGCAAACTTCAATATGCAATGACTATGGAAATTCTCCAGAGTAACAATATTTGGGTCTGGGTATGATATACCATTCTAATATCTTAAGGTACATATTATGTTTTTTATTCCCCCCTCATTTATGTTTGTGAAATCATTATTTTGGCTTGTCTTTAGTTAGTTTACGTTATAATGCTTCTGAGTATTGCTTTAGTATTTGTTTGAAATTATTTATTAATTTTCTCAAAAATAAAATTTCTAAATTTCTAATTCTTTTATTTCGTTTTTAAATTTTCTTTATTACTTCACCAAATTCTAAATTTCTTTTCTCTCTCAAAAAAAAAAAAAAACAACATCAACAACTATGCAAAACAGATACCGAAAACATTAAGCTCGTATTTTGCGCTGTAAAAGATACAATTATGCAAAATGCTCTCAAAGAATTCAATTTGGGTTAAGTATTTGGTTGGAGGTTGGCTTCTACTACACTAAGTGTATTTATAACAATGGATTTATTTTCGAAATTTCTTTTCAATTTATATTTTTTTATTTATTACTTTCTTACACTTTTCCCCCTTCCCTTTGCTCCCTCCCTCGCTTTCTTTGATCGAGACTTGAAATAAAACTTGGAGTTTCTTTTTTTATTATTTCGAATTAAATATGCAATTAAAACAAAATGAGTTATATTTGAAAACAAACAAAAAAAACAATTACTTTCATAGATTTATGCAATATTTTCATTATAATGTATAACGCAATAAATTAGAAAAATCAATCAAAAAAAAACTTATAAATAAATTGCCAAATACATTTGTTGTTTTATTTGAAATGAAATTAATTATTTGAACATTTTTATTAGTTTTATTTTTCATTTCGTTTTTGCATTTTTATTTAGGGTGTTTGTTTTATTCTTATTTGGAGGAATTGATTTGGTTTTATCAATTAAAGCAATAATTTGTTATACATTATACATTATTTTCTAGTATAACCTTATATTATCTACCTTAGGCTCAATAGGTTATCTTCCTTGCAAACATATTTAGCCCATAGTAGGTTTTTCTTCTCCAGAGAGTACAGAAGAAAATTAATGACATTCTAAATACTAAAAGGACGGGAAGAGGGAATAAAGACATATACAATTAAAAATGTGAAGTCACTGGTCTCAATTCCAAACCTCCTGGTGTATTCACCCATCAGGCAATGTCCGTCCGGCAGAACTGACACTAACGTAAACAGTCGTTTCTAGTGCGAAAGATAATTTTACATTCTTAAGTCGATTTGTCTACCTACCCTACAGGTATACTGAGAGATAATTTTAAAAAATAAATCAATTCAAAACTTCTTTACTTCGACAGTTCCCTTGAAGAAGTCTGTCCGAAACCAAGATAAAGGTGTAATACTAAAACACATTGGTGGACTTCTGAGATAAAGGCTAGGAAAAATACCTGTACAGACTTCTTAACAAGGCCAAATCTACTGGGGCCACTAATGACTAGAATACCTATAATAAGCAACTCAAAACCTATAAAATGACGCCTAGGAAAGCGTAAAGACTTTTCTGATACACCTTCTGTGGAGTTGTGGAAAAAGTCTCAGACGACACAAGGCTGAGAAATATGCTATACACAACACTGTACAATGGGTTATCTACAGGATGAGCGTAATAACGGGACAAAAAAAAAGCGACAAGTCGCTGAATATACAGTTCGACACATATTTCCTAGGGAACTCAGCGTAATAACGGGACAAAAAATAGCGAGCAGTCGCTGAATATACAGTTCGACACATATTTCCTAGGGAACTCAGTGTAATAACGGGACAAAAAATAGCGAGCAGTCGCTGAATATACAGTTCGACACATATTTCCCGGGGAACTCACCAACAGACAACAGCAGAACCAACAAGAGAGCGAATTGACTACAAGCGTCGCTAGCTTGTTGACTGATGAATACATCTGGGCAACTAACAACTTTGAGCCCTTTAAATCACCATTTTACCAGCAAAAATGCAGAAAATGTTGAAGTATTTACATTATCCCTGGCTGGAGAAAATATAAAGGGTCCGCCAAATACCTTTTTTTTTAAAAAAACTACTGAAAACGCGTTGGATGGTCAGTTGGCTTCAACTCCTGAACCAATTGGACTTTGTATGGCGTCATACCAAGGTCTTTATGCAAAATTCGTCTCAATGATGTCTCCGAAATTTTGAATTGTTGAGAACGACGGTGAATTGATGTTGATGGCGCTTCACGCACACTTTCTGCCACAGCAGCAATATTCTCGGGTGTACGCACTTTTTTTTGGCTTTTCACGCTTTGGTTTATCGATGAGGATGCCAGTTTCTTTCACTTTTTTCACAAGATAACGAACATACGGAGCTTCTCTTCTTCCAAAAACCGTACGCAATTTTCGCACACATTCTGCAACATTACCATGATTTTCAAAGCAATGTCGTAATATACACACATTCGTTCAGCGGAAGGATAAAACTAATTATCTGTCAAATCAGACATGAGCTAAGTGTTACCATTCGCGAAATAAGCACTAGTTGAAAAAAACGTTAGATGGCGGACCCTTTATATCCCCAATCGATGGAGGGATATCAAAGTGGTATTTATACCCAAAGCGGGAAAGATATCGCACTCCAGTCCAAATGACTTCATGCCTATTCGAATACCCTCGTTCCTATTAAAAGTTCTAGAAAGCTCCTAGATTCTTTCATTAGACCCGAAAACCCGAATACAAATGTCTTGTCGGGAAACCAACATGCTTACAACAAGGCCAAATTTACAGAATCGACCCTGCATGAACTAGTGGGTACTATTGCATTGCGGCAATTGCAGCGCTGTTGCATGTAAGGATAAACTAATGGGTTTTCCAACAAGAGGTGTTATTTCCAATCACCCGGTATTTCGGTAGCTGTCACTTTTGAAGCTTTTATTCTTTGACATTTGACAAGTAGAAACTACGCCATTACTAAAAATAGAACGATACACGATTCAACGACGATTGAAATTATTAAAATTCGAAAAATCGAAAATCATCGAAAAATGATCTTGACTGATGAGGCCATTTCCACCTCGGTGGCTACGTCAACAAGCAAAATTGTCGCATCTGGGGCTCGGAAAACCCAAGAGTTATTGTTGAGAAGCCTCTCCATCCTCAACGTGTGACTGTTTGGTGCGGTTTATGGTCCGGCGGGGTCATTGGACCTTACTTTTTCGAAAATGAGGTTGTATCATCTGTTACGGTGAATGAAAGTTTCCGGACCGTGTTATCTCTCTCGAAGAGGTGATCACAATTGGCCACCGAGATCTTGTGACTTAACACCTTGCGACTTCTTCCTTTGGGCCACGTGCAAGATAAGGTCTACGCCAACAGACCAGCGTCGATTCAAGACCTCAAAGATAGAATTCGTGAGGCTATCGAGGACATAGGGCAGCCACTTTGCGATTTTGGTTATGGAAAATTTAATGAAAAGGATATGGTCCTGTAAGCGTGGGCGTGGTGGCCATTTGGCTGATGTTGTTTTTATTATTAACGGCATACCTTCCTCTTTATTATGAAATAAACATCCGATCATTTATCTCAAAAAATTGCATTTTTCTTTGAATACCAAAATAACACCTCTTGTTGGAAAAAGTATTACCACACCACAAAACATCGAGAGAGTTAGAGCAGCAGTACTGCAATCTCCGAAACGCTCTGCTCTGAAGCAATCATTGCTCTTGGCATTTCCAGACGTTCTCTCCACCGGATTCTTCATGATGAACTGATATTTCACCCGTATAAAATGTGCGTCGTCCAACAATTGTCAGCACGGGACTATTTGACACGGCGGAAGACCTAATTTAAAATATTGAGGCTGAAATTGGCAGAATACTAGTGGACATGCTTGTAGAGTTCATGAAAACTTCAGAAAACGTATGCAGCAGTGTGTGGATAGCGAAGGTCAACATTTGCCAGATACACTATTTAAAACCATGTAAAAAAATTCTCTTACTGTTCAATATAATTAAAATATAAAATAAATTTTTCTAAGGTTCATAACTTTTTTATTTCATTCCCAAATAAGCAAATTTCCGCACACCACCCTGTATAATACTGTGGAAAAAGCTGAGTTTAATATCACTGTGCTAGTCCAAAAATGTAACAGAAAGGAGACCCTATGGATAGACCTATTTCGGCCATGCTGAATCCAGTGGCATTAGCCGCTTTTCTATGTTCGCTTTTGTTTTCGCGATATTCGACCACAAAGTTGGTTGGGAAATCAGAGAGGTTACATATCTCTTTGGTGATTTTGAAGTGGAAGACTTCGGAATATACGCTTCAGGTCAAAGATCGAAATAAAGGGAACATTTAGAGAAGTATTTCTCTCAAAACAGTCGTCCACGCTTCTCACCCCCTTAACCCTGAAAAAGTGCAATGAAATCTTATCCTGTGTTAAAAATCATACATATCGTCGACATTTTTAGTAGGCGTCGTTGAGAAAAATATTCCTGGCGAAAAAATACTATACGTCCTTTTTCACCTTTTTTATGAGAATTAAGCAGATTTCGAGTTATTACATAATTTGTGTATTTTTCTACTCATAGCAGAAAATATTTGTAATAACATTTTTCGACTTAAATTTTTATAAATAATTTTTTGGTTAGTGTCAATGGAAATTTCAAAGGTAACAAACAAAACCTGCTAAATTATGAAACCTGTTAATTTTTCATAAATATTTTGAAAGGAGACTCGTAGTAATTTTTCACGAGGAATATTTTTCTCAAAGACACAAACGAAATATGTCGACGATTTGTATGCCGTTTGCATATGGTAAGATTTGATTGCACTTTTTCAGGGGTAAAGGGATGAGAAGCGTGGTTGACTATTTTGAGAGAAATAATTCTAGAGGGGTTATCTTTATTTCATTCTTTGGGATGAAGAGTGTATTCCGAAGCCTTCCACTTCAAAATCACCTCCGAGATAACGAACCTCTATGATTTCCTTGCAAACTTTGTGGTCGAATATCGCGAAAACAAGAGCTAACCTAGAAAAACGGCTGGCACCACTGGATTCAGCAATGTCGAAATAGGTAACAGGTGGCGCAAAAGTAACCTTTCGAGCGTATGTTAGACGCGATTGACGGTCAGCAGCTAACAGCTGATGCACCGTCTGGACTTTGTACGGAAACATCTTCAAATCTTGTACCAAAATTCGCTGTAGAGACCGTCGACTGATACCCATTTGCGTGGCACGTCGTCTGGTCGATGTCGACGGCGCTTCCATGACATCCTCGGCTACAGCAGCAATATTCTCTGCAGAACGGCTACTCCGGGGTCTGCCACGCCTGGCAGCATCTCGTGTTGTGCCAGTCTCTTCGAGTCGAGCGGCTAAACGTCGCAGTGTTTCACCAGTAGGCGTTGGACGGCCAGGAAATCTGCGACGAAATTCACGTTGTGCCAAAGTCACCGACCGATTATTAAATAGTCAGCAATATTCCGCGTTCTGGAGCAGTGTAGCGTAACATTGTTTATTAACGTGTATTTCGCATGTGTTTACTACACAAATGTCAAATCAGAAATGACATTAGGGGCCAATCGCAAAATTTATAACATTTTCTGATAGGAGGATTACTTTTGCGCCACCTTGTATATCCATAGGGTCTCATTTCTGTTACATTTTTAAAGTGTCAATTTCAAGCACAGTGTATTTTGCCAGAGTTACCAAAGTACAATGGGGCCCAACATGTTGAATCCTCTCTCTCCCTGAGATAATACAATAACGGATTATTATTTTTGAGAGGGAAAACAAGTAAGAAAATCGTAGTCGATTAAACAGGCTATGGTTGGCATACCCTCACTTTGTGTGTAATGTACTATGGAATATGGGTAGATCTTGTATTGCGGACTTTAAATTCGTACGCACTCGTTTACTAATTATAATCCCGTTGAGAGTACTTTGAAATTATATTCAAATAATTACCAAAATATTTTTGAAGAATGCAATATTCGCGGTACAAAAAATGGAAGTAGGTTTGAAGGATATCGTGAATTTGCATCTTTTTTAAGCAAATTTTGCATAGTAATCAGAAAAATCTAAATACTTTTAAAAAGGGGAATATTTAAGGAAATGTTTGTTGGTACTTTAGTACGATTTTTTTTGGTACTTTTCAAACCCTCAAAGTACCGTGACACATTTGATACCCTTTCTTCAAACAGGTCTTTCGTACGAAAATAATCTACACCATAAGTATTTCTGCTGATTTACGTTCAAGACTTACATTATTGCTATTGAATTCCGAAGATGATAGAGTGGTGTATATTGAAACTGAAGTCAATTTTACCAAGCAATTAAAACTAACAATTTTTGTATTTGAACTCACTATTAAAATGTCACGTTCAGCGGGTTCTATAAAATATAAATTATAACATTATATACACAGTTTTTGGGTGAACCATGAAGAGTTTTATTCTAATAAGAGCTATTTTAATATCCTTAAATACTCATCATTCTTTAATGTATTTTGACTTTTCTGATTACTATGCAAACATAGCTCAAGGGGTATTTTATCGCCTCTTCTATGGGTTACGACAATATACAGTCTCCTAAAAGCCCTCACCAATGAAGGACTTAAACCAGTCTGTTATGCAGACGACGTTATAATACTTCTAAGGGGCTTTCATCCAAATCTATTATGCAGAAGAGCTGAGGAGGCACTTAACATAACATATAACTGGGCACAACCAAGGAGATTAAATGTTAACCCAGACAAAACAGAAATATGTCTATTTACAAGGAAAACGAAGATCCCACGTTTTACCCGCCCTCGATTCCTGAATAAGACAATTGCTATAACTAAAAAGGTAAAATACTTGGGAGTAATCTTGAATCAGAAACTGTACTGGAAATATCATATTGAAGAAAGAGTTACAAAGGTCCACAGATGTTGATGACTCACTGGCTTTACAACAGCGTGATTAGACCAATAATCACCTACGCATATGTAGTGTGGTGGTCATCAACGGACAAGAAGTGCAACGTAATACCTTTGCAAAAAATTCAACGTATGTGCTGTCTAGGCATAAGCGGGGCAATTAGAACCGCACCAACAAGAGCGTTGGAGACTATACTGCACATCCAACCAATATATATCCGTATAAAGTATGAGGCAGCCCTCACAGCAAGACGTCTACAAGTGATGGGTGAATGGATAAATCGAGACCACAAGTCGTACAATCAGAAGATATTATAACCACTGGTCGGTCATATTCAAACAACGGAAATCTCCGACCGCATTCCTAAAGTGCGGCTTACAACTACATGTGATTTGTTCGTGCCAGACAGACGCTCCTGGGAAAACGGAACACTAGCTCATGTGCCAGTGGGAACCAGCAGCTACACTGATGGGCTAGGTGGAAGGACGGGTCTGGGACTTTTTATTGATGAACCAGAAGTCGAACTTTACTTCCGCCTTCCAGACCATAACACAGTATTTCAAGCAGAAGTTCGAGCAATCACGGAGTGTGTTAACTGGCTCAGTAATAGCACAAAGCCTAAATATGCCAACATATTCACAGATAGCCAAATGGATATCAAAGCAATAACATCGGAAAAGGTCAAATCCTGAACAGTGTTAGACTGTAAATGAACGATTAATAATTACTCAGTTCATGGTCAACTGCGTATTTTCTGGGTACCGGGACACAACGGAGTGATTGGAAATGAACTAGCAAACAGTTTGGCTTCAAAGGGCAGAGAACTTCGAGTAGTAAACTTGGAAAACTGGAAACCTTTCGAAGCCACGAAGGATGAGTTGAAGCACTGGGCAGTGATGGCTCACAAAACTGTGTGGAATAGAGAAACTGTAGGAGCAACTGCAAAGATACTGTGCGGTGACCCAAATGAGAAGAAAACCAGTAGTTTTCTGAAACTAAACAAGATCGAGATTAGTAAGATGATGAGTGTCTTAACGGGACACTCAAGCTTACAGGCCACTCAAGCTTACAGGCACATCTTCATCGCATAGGACTAGCAGAAAACGACGAGTGCAGGGCATGCAGGGAAAACATCGAAACGATGGAACATTTTCTGTGTCACTACCCAGCTTTTACACATGCACCCCTGCTATTTCGGTTCCGACATATTACCAGACTTGACTCATCTCAGAGGATATGACTGGAAGATACTGAGAAAATTCGTGTCTAGTACCGATTTTCTGTAACACGTGGGGTATAAAAATCATAAATAAGGAGCCCATAACAGGCCGAACCACTAGCTTAAGTATATGTCCATGGACATGAGACGTTTAAACGTCTCCTCTATTCAACCTAACCTAACCTAATCTTTGGTAGATTTTTTTTACTTTTCTGGAGTTTAATTACTAAAAACGTAAATTTCACTTCAGATTTTGTGAACGTTTCAAAAGTCTCAGGCCAAAAAAGATATTATTTTTTTCCTGGAAGGTGCCTTTGGTATTTGTAAGCCCGATATACCCGTGATGCCATTAAAATTAAAGAAAATTGTAAAGGCTACAAATGTTTGGAATATTACTTTCACATAGAGACAGTAGTTAAGTGTCGTTAAACCAATTTAAAAATAAATTTTTTTTTTACAAAATCATTTTTTGCTGGCATTAAAAACACCATAAAAAATAGAAAAACAAAATTTTATTCCTTTTTTGTAAGAAAAATCTATGGATAAATGTATAAATTATGACCCATATTGTAAAAGTAAGTGAAATTCAAGTAATTAATTTTCATATTTTTATTTTGGGAATTTTGTTTGGGTGGGTAGCAAAACGGGCGTGGCAATAACGCCCATTTTTCAATAGACTATGGGTACTATAAAATCATTACACTGTGCAAAATTTCAAGTGTTTGTGCAGCAATCTCTGATATGAAATGTGTGTGAATGTGAAAAATATGTTCGCTTTATTAAAACTTGTATATCCATTTTATTTATTGAAAATTATATATTTTTTTCCACCCCCCATTCTAGATACGGAGAACATACGATTTGTGTTTGCAGCTGTTAAGGATACGATTCTTCAATCAAATTTAAAGGAATACAATTTGGTCTAAACGGGTCTTTAGACAAAAACAAAAGAACTAATTTTGTGATTTTATTAATTATGAATGAATTCCTTCTTTTTTCACTACAAACAAAACAAAAACCAAACCAACAACAACAAATTAAGTCAAAAAGAAATTAATTGATAAATAAATTGAAAAAAACAAAAACAAAAAGAAAACAAACCAACCACAACAACAAAATATTTAATACAAAAGATTTCTTTAAAGAAAACAACAACAAAAAGCATCAAAACTGAGTAAAAAAACAACAACAAATATTTGAATACATGCTAAAGGAAACATGAAAAAATACTAATTTAATAATTAATAAATAAAAACAAACAAAAAAACAAAACCATTTTATAACGCTAATTATAACAAATTATATACTTTATATATACATACAATATATATAAAACCAAACGATGATGAAGAAAATAAACCAACAACAAAAATGATTTAATAATAATAATAATAATTTAAAAGAACAACAACAACAACAAATTGGGTCAAACAGAAAAAGATAATTAGATTGAAAACGATACAGAAGATTTGTATAAGAAAATGAAAAACAAAAAACCAAAAAGATGAACAACAACAACAATTGCGAAAAACTGTTATATAGAGATTTAAAAAAATGGAAAAAACACAATAACAGAAATTTTCTTTTGTTATGAACTTTGTCGTAACTGCAGCAACAAATGAAACCACATTTCTTTTTCTAAACAAAAAACTCTTATATGAAGATCTGTTTGTGGTACTACTATATGACTAAATTATAATTTATTATAATTATAAACTATTTATAATAGCAGAAGAAGATGAAGAAGGACAAAATCCAAGAACAATACCCAGCAAACAAAACGCTATATACATACATATACCACACACACATACACACCCAAAAAACAAACACCCATTTTTATTTGTAAATGTATAATTAATTAAATTAAACCATAAAAAAAATGAAAAAACAAACAAATAAGTCGTAACACCTATAACCCCCAACTCTACAAAAATTATACATACATACAAAAACATACATACATAATTAATTCAATACATTTAATGTAAAATTTACCCTTAAAAGAAATGGAAAAAAACAAATTTAACCCAATTGAACACCACCAACCACAACGACCGACAACAACAACTACAACTCTAAACCAACAACCGGAGAACACACACGCACACAACCGAAACTAAAACTAAAATTTACATAATAATAAAATGTAATAACTGCAAAACTCTTGAAGAAGTATACAACAACCAAAAGTATATAAGAATAATATAATATTATAAAAAAAGAAATCCAACTCTTAACTCTTCTCCTCTCTCCACACCTACTGTTTAATGCATAAGGTTTTTTATTTTTGTTTTTTAAAAAATAAATCCTAAATTCAAAATGTATGAATCAAAACCAACAAACACACACGCACATACACATACACACCTTATAAAGAATCCACCAACATTTTGAAGAGCTGCCTTGTTTATTATAATTATAATAATGTTTGCTTAGCGGCATAGGGATTATGGGGAGCCATAATCCCTAACCTTCCCCCCACCCCACCTCTTCCTCTCTCTCTCTCTCTCTCATACCTCCCCTCAGAATATGTATAACGCCCAGTAGCAATTTGGAAGAATTATTTTCTTAATAAAGATGAAGAAGTATGTGCAAAATGTTTAAATTTGGAAAAACAACAATTCTTGAAATAAACTAAATTCTGACATTGAAAATTAATTATTTTTTCTTTTGTTAGCATAAATAATAACATAATATCTAATCAGATACAAACGTGGTGGAAAGCGTTTTCAAATTCATTTAAGTTTGCAAAGTTTTTATAAAATCTAAACAAATTTTTCAAAATAAGAAATTTGAAGGAAAAAAATACTAAAATGTTTACAAAAAAGCCTTTGAACAATCCGGTAGATATGTGATCATCATTATATCGTTTTAGAATTTCATTTATCTTTTAACTGAATTAAAAATCTAATTTGAAATCGAATTATTGGTTGAAAAGTATTTCTATCTAGTAATTTTTAACTGAACATAGAAAAATTTTTACATTTCCTTAATTGAACTTTAAAAAATGTCTTTTTACAAATTTAAAAAAACTTTAATTTTTTAAATGAAAATAAAAACGTTTACATGTATATATTTTAGATTCAATTAAGGAATTAAATATAATGTTATAATTCTTTAATTGAATAAGGAATATAAATATTTTTATATTCTATTAAAAATATGAATATTTTTATATTCTATTAAAAATATGAATATTTTTATATTCTATTACAAATATGAATAATTGTATATGGAACTGTTAAAAAATTGATGGATATGGTATGCGATGTAGAAAGCGATTCCAATGATATCATCCTTATATCCATTTAACTTTTTAATTTTTAATAGAATTAAAAAAAATAGAAATTGAATTATTGGTTGAAAAGTATTTACATCTATTAATTTTTAACTGAACATAAAAAACTTTTTACATTTCCTTAATTGAACTTTAACAATTACTTTTTACAAATATAAAAACTTTAATTTTTTAATTGAAAATAAAACATTTATATATACAATTAAAGAATTAAATATAATGTTATAATTCTTTAATTGAATAAAAAATATAAATATTTTTGTATTCTATTAAATATAGGAATATTTTTATATTCTATTACAAATTTGAATATTTTTATGTTCTATTAAAAATATGAATATATTTATATTCTATTAAAAATATGAATATTTTTATATTCTATTAAAATTTTTAATATTTGTATATGGAAATGTTAAAAATGTGATGGATGTTCTATCAAAAAATACGTATATTTATATATATTTTTTTAAAAAAATTCAAATATTTTATCTTTGTAAAAAATTATAAAATTGTTTTATACTCAATTAAAGAATTATAATTTTACTTTATTATTTTTCAAAGTAAAATTACTTTCTTTTCGTTTTTTCTTTGGAAAATAGAAAAATTGCACCTATTACAAATAAATTTTCTATGTGCATCTCTTCGAGAACATATAGTGAAATTTTTGAAACAAAAATATTTAAAAATTAATATTAAATATGAATTATTTATATCCAATTAAAGAATTAATGTAAAGTTATAATTCTTTAATTGAACAAAAAAGGATGCATATTTTTAGATTCTAATAAAAATATAAATATTTTTCTATTCTATTAAAAATATAAATATTTTAAATTCGATTTAAAAATATGAATATTTTTAAATTCTATTTACAAATATGAATATTTTTAAATGCTATTTAAAAATATGAATATCTTCAATTCTATTTAAAAAATATGAATATTTTTAAATTCTATTTAAAAATATGAATATTTTTAAATTCTATTTAACTTCATATTTCTTAATACAATATAAAATTATTTATATTTTTAAATAGAATCTAAAATTAAAATTCCTTAATTGAATATAAAATATTTTTTTATTTCTTACAAATTCAAAAAATTTAAAATTAAGTGAATATAAAAAAAAACATTCATATTTTTTTAATACAATATAAAATTATTTATTTTTTTAAATAGAATCTAAAAATATTCATGAAAATATGAATCTATTTAAAAAATATTTAAAAAATATAATTTTTAGATTCTATTTAAAAATATAAATAATTTTATATTGTATTAAAAAAATATGAATGTTTTTATTTTTATATTCACTTAATTTTAAATTTTTTGAATTTGTAAGAAATTAAAAAAAATTTTATATTAAATTAAGGAATTTTTATTTTAGTTTCTATTTAAACTCTTAAATTCATATTTTTTAATACAATATAAAATTATTTCTATTTTTAAATAGAATCTAAAATTAAAATTCCTTAATTGAATATAAAATATTTTTTAATTTCTTACAAATTCAAAAAATTTAAAATTAAGTGAATATAAAAATAAAAACATTCATATTTTTTTAATACAATATAAAATTATTTATATTTTTAAATAGAATCTAAAAATATTCATGAAAATATGAATCTATTTAAAAAATATTAAATATTATTAAAAATAATTTTTTAAATGAATAAAAAACTATATTTTTAATTGCCACATTTTGATATTTTTTAATGGAATATAAACAATTTGTATAATTTTTTTTAATTTAATATAACAAATTTTATATTTTTTTTTGTCACATGTTCACAAAATTGATTCAATTATGCGATTGAAGTAAGTAAAAGATCGAAATTTTTTGTCCGTGGAATGATTTATTGTTTTTTTTTTTTTTTATATTTTTTCCTATGAAAATGGTTGTGTAGGACTGTCACAAGTGCACAAAAATAATTTACACTATGCAACAAAAAATCTTTGTGACTATAATCACTTCCAAACTTAAATCCAAATTTACTCGATTGAAAAAATTGTTCCAAAGACGACGTCTTAATCTTTAAAATGAGGTTAACTCATATTTAGAATAAGGAAAATTTACTTAATGTTAAGGAAATTTTCTTAATTTTAAGTATGAAATATCCTCGAAATAACAATTGGAACGCCTTTGTTGCAAAATCTTTAAAATTAAGTAAATTTTTCAACGCAAATTTTCTATTTTAGAATGTTTGATTCGATTTCTAAAGTATTTCACATTATTTTTGTTTTTGTTCAAAGGTGATTTTAATTAAAGCGGCTCACTCTCATTCCCCTTTAATCGGGAGTGAATGAGTTCGGCTTAATGTCTTCTTTCAATTTGAGAAAATACTACAAAACAAATCGAATACAACTATAGGATTAAAATCAAATAAAAAACTTTTGTACATTAGGGAACGCACAATATTTTCGAAGGTTTTTGGTAGATTTCTTAAAATGAAATTTAAATTTAATTTTTTAAACAATTTTTTAATAACAAAAAATTAATTGATTTGTAGAAAAAAAAATAACAAACATTAACAGCAATATTAATGTTTCTTTTACCTACTTTAATTATAAAACTTTGCCTCTATTCAAGAATTTTGTTTTTTTTATACAAAACATAAATAATAAGTGCACACAATTCTGTAATTTCTACTGGGTAAGCTATCTACCTCCCTCCCCCTTTCCTTTCTCTGTACTTTAATTTATTTATAGATCCAACTGTTTCCTTTCCATTTCTCGTGAAATTATTCTGTAAATGAATACATTAAAAATAACTATTGTAATATGAGTATGTTTTTTCTTAAATATAATTTTCCTTAATTTATAATGTGTCCTAAATAATAATAAAAATAATAATAAATTAATTTTTTAATCATCCCTTTTTGTTTCGTTTTTCTTTTCATTCTTAGCTTCTTGAGTTTTGTTTCTTTTGTAAATGTCTAAATTAATAATTTCGTCCTCCTCCTCCTCTTTTCGTCGTATACTACAGATCATGATGATGACGATAGTAACAGCAACACAAAATATAAATTTATAATAATTATTTTATTATATTTATATATATATATAATTAATTAATTGTCTCTTTATATATATACACCTAAAGATACATATTTGTTTTTGTTTATTTCTATATTATTATTATTATTACGATTATAATTTTAGTTTTTCATTATTAAAAAAAAGATAAATCGAAAGAAATTTGTGTCATATTTTTATTATGCTTTTTAATTAAAACACACAACAAATGAAACAAAACAAACAACTATGAAAAAGAAATAATTAATATTAATAATTTATATGCGCACATTCAACACATACATACAACAAACATCCAAAATAAAAATCGATAAATAAAGTGGAAAAAAATAAAGAAAACCATTAAAAACAAAAATAGTCATACTTTTTATTTCTTATGTATTATTTCAATTTTATGGGTTTTTCCGAAAAGTTTCCTTTCTTTCGGCAATAAATAAATGTTTGGCTTTTTACAAAAAGGCAATAACAAATACATATAAAAAATAAAGGGTAAAAAATAAATTAAAATAAATATTAAAGTATAATTACATAAATATGTAAATAAATAAAAATTATAAAAAATAAACAAAAATAATATTGTCAATAAATATATAAATAAAAATATAATTTAATAAATAAAAACATTAAAATAAATTTAATAAAAAACAGAACCGTCGTTATTTATGTTTCTTATGTTTTATTTAAATTGTATGGGATTTTCCGAAAACTTTCCTTTCTTTCGCCAAAAATAAATGTTGGCTTTTTACAAAAAGGCAATAACAAATACATATAAAAAATAAAAAATTAATTAAAATGAAAATAAAAGTAAAAAGAATAAATACGTAAATAAATAAATATTATAAAAAATAAAAAAAATAAAATTGTCAAAAAATAAATAAAAATATAATATAATAAATAAAAACATTAAAAAAATTATTAAAAAAAACAGAAAAAAATGTATGGGATTTTCCGAAAACCTTCCTTTCTTTCGCCAATAAACAAATGTTTGGCTTTTTACAAAAAGGCAGTAACAAATACATATAAATAAATAAAAGGTAAAAAATAAATTAAAATAAAAATAAAAGTAAAAAGAATAAATATGTAAATAAATAAAAATTATAAAAAATAAACAAAAATAAAATTGTCAAAAAATAAATATAACATAATAAATAAAAACATTAAAAAAAATTTATAAAAAAAAACAGAAAAAAATATATGGGACTTTCCGAAAACCTTCCTTTCTTTCGCCAATAAATAAATGTTTGGCTTTTTAAAAAATATATATAAAAAATAAATAAATAAAAATAAAAGTATAAAAAAATAAATATGTAAATAAATAAAAATTATAACAAATAAACAAAAGTAAAATTGTAAAAAATAAATAATAATATAATATAATAAAAATAAAACATTTAAAATAAATTTATAAAAAAATAAAACAAACAGTCGTTATTTAGGTTTCTTATGATTTATTTAAATTGTATGAGGTTTTCTGAAAACTTTCTTTCCTTTTGGTAAATTAATGTTTGGCTTTTTGTCAAAATAGGAATTGGACAAATAAATATAAAAAATAAATGTATAAAAAAATATATAATATAATAATAGAAACAAAAAATAGATAAAAAATAAATTATATTTTGGAAGAAATAAAGAAAACCATTTCGCACAAAACAGACAGTTATCATTTTTATTTCTTACGTTTTATTTTAATTTAAAGGGGTTTTCTAAAAACGTTCTTTCCCTTTGCTAAATAAATGATTTGCATTTTTCCAAAAAAGGAAATATAGCGTATAAAAAATTAAATAAATAAAAATCTAAAAAATAAATAAAAATATTAAAAAAATAAAAAATAATAAGCCATAACTTAACTTTCCAATGTTTGCAGCCCTCATCATTTCCCTCAATCCCGGTGCCATCGGACCGGGCACCGGGACACGCCTTAAATTGAATTAAATTTATTTTGACCATATTTTTTGTTTGGTCAAAATTCTACTGGTACCTTCCACGAAAATTTACACTAAAAAATAATTCATAAAAGTGAAATATGGGTGCTATTCATAAATCTTTACCGATTTTCGGCAGTTTTCGTCCTTTGATCTAGAAGCTCTTTTCCTTTACAGCATTTATTTAGAGCGCTTATAGTTAAAATTAAAAGGTAAAAAGTTCCCAGATGCGAGGTGGAATATGAAAGCTTACATCGAGACAATCGCAAAAACATTTTTTTTTTTCAATTTTTTCTAAACCCTTGGAATCGGCCCAAAATCTTTTTATCGTAACTCGATTTTTACATGCCATACATCAATGTGTTGATCTCGATAAGTACTACATTTGCTTCATAGACGACGCTGATGTAAAAAGTAATTTTCTAATGAAGACTTCACTTACTGCAGTTTGTACCCCTTTAGAAATCAAATTTAAAAATATATATAAAACATGAACATTTTGCTTTGGGTGTACGTACTTTTATTCAAAAACAAAAACATTAAGTCTTCATTAGAAAATGACGTGGTACATCGGCGACATCTATGAGACAATGTAGTACTCATCGAGACCAACACATTGATGTATCGTATGTGACAATCGAACAAAAAAATTATGATAAAAAACTATATTGGGCCGAATACGCGGGCCGAAAAAAAAATTGAAAAATGTTTTTGGGGTTGTCTCAAAGTTAGCTTTCATATTCTTCATATTCCGCCTCGCATTTGTGAACCGATACGCCAAAAAACGATTTTGGGCCGATTTCGGGGGTCGGAAAACATTTAAAAAAATGTTTTTGCAATTGTCTGGAGGTAGGCTTCAATATTCCGCCTCGCATTTGATAACTTTTTTGGTGACACGGTCTAGGGTATATCCAAATCTGAGCCTATTTTTTGACACAGTGAAAGAGCTCTAGGATTAAAAGTTCACTCATGATGGAACGTCAAAAAGTCTTCTCCGCTATTCTTCATTAGAACAGTTTACAGTATTAGAGAATTTGAATATTCTTTGCAAAATTTAAAATAGTCATAACTCCCTAACTAAATATTCAAGGCCGTTGTTTTTGGTCGTAAAATTGAAACATCTAAAAGGCAAGACCTCTACAGACGGTTATC
The DNA here is from genome assembly GCA_963930755.1 of Eudasyphora cyanicolor. NCBI lineage: Eukaryota > Metazoa > Arthropoda > Insecta > Diptera > Muscidae > Eudasyphora > Eudasyphora cyanicolor. Next base: position 122,759,009 of record OZ005738.1, on the reverse strand, counting down.
GCTTTTTGGGGTCCAGTGCTAAATTGTTTTCCCCTCAAAATGGTAAAAACTCTCTTTAGATAGTCCTGGGGCCTAATTAACGCATCCGTTTCGTATCGTAATCTGAATTTTCGAGAGCATAAAACGAGTAATTGGGAAATTATTTGTTCGCTTTTTTATATAAATATGTTATGAATCACCTTTGGAAAGATATGCCGAAATTTAATCAATATCTGCACATAAATGTTAGATTTACTAGATCTCACGTAATCGAATTACGATACGAAGCGGATGCGGGAATTAGGCCCCTGCTTGATATTTTGGTACATTCAGCAACACATTGTGACATTGTCCTTCATGATCTATGATCAATCAAATTTGAGAAATCAACAAATCATCACCGAAAATAATTTTTCGAATTTTTTTTTTAGTTTTAAAAAGTACATAATAAAGCGGTCGACTTAAAATGTTTACCAATAATAGTTATCATACTGTATTTGGATTTTATAATGTATTTGGAGTGAACAGAAAATATAATTGTGCTTTCCAAAAAATGTGAACTATTTTTCACTTTACGTTCGGTTCCTTGGCTTTTTTGCCTACAAATGAAAAGTTCAGGTTCTTTTGGGTACATATAATTGGAAAAAAAATTTTGGCTTCCTACGATCATTTTTACGATCTTGCCTGTTAGAGGATTAAACTTTAAATGGTCATAACTCCTTAAATAAAAACCCCAAATAGAAAATGGCGTTATTTGCACATCACCAATTTTTGGGCCGTAAATTGGGTTTTCTTTATAAAACTAAATAGCCATAACTCCCTAACTAACTACGAGCACTAAACCCTTATTTTGGAACAAATTAAACTTTAAATGGCCATAATTCTTTGAAAAAGATCCCCACATAGAAAGGACTCTACTTAGCCATCGCCAATTTTTAGTCAGAAAATTACATTTTCTTTGTAAAACTTTATATGCTACCATAAAGTTGTATTCGCTTGACTTTAGCTGTTCTTATTTAAACTTTAAATGGTCATAACTCCTTAAATAAGGGCTCCAAATAGAAAAATACTTTACTTACCCATCACAAATTTTTTGGTCAGAAAATTGGATTTTCTTCGTAAAACTATATGACTTGTTATAAACAAAACTTTCAATAGTCATAGCTCCCTAACTAACTACGATCTCTAGACCGTTATTTTGGGATTCATTCAATACAATTCATTCCTATTCGTTCGTAACTGATAGATTTTGACGTTTCGGCCTGAAGGAATGTCTTCTTATATTCTATTTGTCTTTGCATCAAATAGCCATAACTCCCTAACTAACTACGAGAACGAGGTCGTTATTTTGGGTCTAACAATTTAAACTTTAAATGGTCATACATAAACCCTTAAATAAGAGCCCCAAATAGACAAGGACTTTACGTACCCATCAGCAATTGTTGGTCCGAAAATTGGATTTTCTTTTAAAACTTTATAAGATTATAACATTTTATCTAAGAGCTCTAGAATATAAAATGATGGGCTACCATAAAGTTGTATCCGCTTGACTTTAGCTGTTCTTCTTTAAACTTTAAATGGTCATAACTCCTTAAATAAGGGCTCCAAATACAAAAGGTCCTTACCTACCCATCACAAATTTTTGGTCAGAAAAATGGATTTTCTTCGTAAAACTATATGATCATAACTTGTTATAAACAAAACGTTCAATAGTCATAGTTCCCTAACTAACTACGAGGTATGGGATCAAAAATTTTTCGGTCAAACCATTTAAACTCGCATAGAAAATGACCATACAATTTTTGATCCGAAAATTGGATTTTCTTTGTAAAATTTATAAGTTTTTTATTTAAATTATATCATTTTTTATATGTTTATGTATACTTATTATCTAAGAGCTCTAGGATAAAAGGAGATCACTCCTTCACTTACACTTCAGTGTAACTTTCCCCCTTTCATTCTGCTTTCTTTAGTAACATATTTCTCTTTTCAATGTGAATATTATACATTAAATAACAAAAGTTTGAACATTTAATGAAAAAAACTATACTTGTACTTATAACATACTTATATTCATAGTGAATATATCTAACTAATTCAACTTCTCTCTGTTTTCTCACTGGTACACAACGTTCCAATTTCCAATTATACTTTGCCATTGATGTCAAGAGAAATACGATAACAAAGTTGAATAAATAAAATTAATTTAAAAATATCGATTTTAATAATATTAAAATAATTTCTTCGGTTTAAGTATGAAATGTACTTATTTTCTTTGCCTTGAAATCAACTTCTTTAATATTAGTAAACTAATTTTCTGTATACAATTAAGATTACGTCCTTCGTATTTTATTCTGCAGAATTTTTTTCGTTGGAATTGTTAAATTTTATTTTTTTAAGAATTTATAAAAAGATTTTCAGATTTTACTACAAAACAATGGAATGTCCAAAAGAATCATAAACCAAACATAATGCCACAAGAAGTAATGTGAAAAGTTAGTGGTGACATACACTAAAAGAATTGATGGTTACAAAACAAAAAATCGAACAAAATACCAAATCATTACCTAGTAAAGATATCTAATTTCTAAGTTCACATAAAACAACATACATACATTAAACGAATATGATTTGCACCGAAAATAGTGACCCAATTAAACGTCGCTATTAAAGATGCTTGACATTTTATCGATATTCAATAACAAAATTAAATTAATTGATTGAATCAATCCATTTTTAATTAATTCAATTTTTGTTTTAAATTAAAAAAAACAATTTTCAATCATATAAATTGGTTGAATAAGTTAATATATTAACTGCATAAATTAATATATTAATTGAATAAATTTATATATTAATTGAATAAATTTACATATTAATTGATTGTAATTGAGAAAAGTCCTCAATAATTTTTATTTGTATTCTTTAAATGTTTACACCGAAACACACAAAATAAAATTATATTTTAATTTTATACAAATGTCATAAGTGTCGCGAAATATAAATTTGTTTTTAATTAATTACAATTATTTTTCACCATTTAGTCGTATTATAACTAATTTTTATAAAACCAAAGTGTTGTATAAAGCTTTAAATTAAAATAAAAAACCAGAAAATAATGATTAATATTAACACAAAATGTCATATATAAAAAAATATATATTAAATCAAATTATACCAAATATTTAAAAACTCACACAATTATTAGCTTTTAAAAAGCTTAAAACACCCACACACATTCACAAAAACCTTAACGTTTTTTTATTTCTTTCCCGTAATTTTAAAAATAACACACAAAAACAACTTTGTAAACGCAAACAAACAGATATACATATTACACATATTTTGAATTGAATCTATTATTTTTAATATTTTAATTTTTCCGTCCAAAAAAAAAGAAGTGAACAAAAAAATTTTTAAAATTTTTATTGTTAATTTTCCAAAAAGAAAACAAAGATATTTTTTTTGAGTTTTTGCTCGGTTGTGTTAATTTAACCTTTTTTAATATGTTTATGCATACCTTGTCGTCGCTGTAGAAAAAGACAACTTTCAAATAGGGACCATTTTTACAAGTTCCTCTCCATAAAACGAAAACGCGTATTTTTGCAGAAAAATCTAAATCTAGAGATATTTTTTAATATTTTAATATTAAAAATGCGATTTTAATTTAATTATTACGACGAAAAAAAATTATTTTTATATAAAAATAAATTAATAATTTTCAAATTCTTTAATTCTTAAAAAAAGAGTTTCTCCATATCATACTATACGTAATTTTCAAATAATCAGAAAATTTTAAGTAATATTTCCCTAGGGTTGCCAAAATATTTTTTTAAATTTTCTCAAACAAAGGTCATGACTAAATTTTAATAGCCATGACTCCTGACTAAGTGCTTTGGAGCGAAAATTACATCACCCCACTATTTTGGTCGAAACCTTAAAATGGTCATATATCATTAAATAAGAATCCTAGAGCCAAATAGACATTTTTCTGGCATCACTCATTTTTGGGCCGGAAATTTACTCTAGAAAAAAAAGGATATTATTCTGGGATCACCCATTTTGCCTACGGACTATTTTAACTTTAAATGGTCACAACTCCTTAAAATGGGCGTCATTTTTATGAAAAGCGAAATTTTAAACTTTAAATGGCCATATATCCTCAAATAAGAACTCAAAATTGAAAATAATGTTACTTTGCGATCACCCATTTTCCGATAGATACTATTTTGGGATCAATCATTTATGGGTCGACAATTTTTAAATTAAAATAATCAGAACTCCTTTGCCATATTAAAACACAGTTTTGCATAAATCTTCCAAATATTTGGAATGGTCAAAATGAATTTAAAAAAATTTTTGGAATTAGTGAAAGGCTGTACTGATTTAGCTGCTTTTCGGTATCTTTAAATACCTTCAATACATGGATCTGTACGTCTTGATGATTTTTGAGAAACTCTTTTAGATTTATTTTAAAAATTTTCACATTTTATTTTATTTAATTGTTTTTTTTTTCAATCCGATTAAATAACACAAAAACAAAATATTTCTCAAGCGCAGTTTTCAGGTTGAACATTCGATTGAAATGAGCCAATAAAATCTTCAATTGAATGTTTATCAAAAAACCACTCAATGGAAACTACAGTTTCAGAAATGTAAAATCGATTACCAAATATCATCAAAATAAAATAAATTTATCTTGTACCATAATGCATACATAAAAAATAATATTAATACCAATACATTATAACCATATAATATAAATCGAAAAAAGCTTAAACCAACTTCATTACACAACATCAAAAAAATCAAAACTATTTCGATTCAAAGCAGATATAATAAATACATGAAGGATATTTAAATTATATCCAAAATGAACTAATCTAAATTATACAAAAAAACAGAAAAAGTTTTGAAAACCACCAAACCATTTAAATCGAACAGAAAAAACATTCATTAACTAAAGATTCCAATAGATATTTAATTTTATTTTTTATGATAAATTAGAAAAAAAAATAATTAAAAATAATATTATATATAAAAAAATATATACACATTTTTGTTTAATTTATACATGCATACACCAAAGAAAGAAAACAAAAAAATAACACGAGGAAAACATTTAATAAAAAAAATCATCCCCGTCAAAAAACCTAGAAAATTCGGCATAATTTGCTGCTAATTTAAACTAAGCTTAAATAAGTAATTAATTTAAGAAATTAAAAAATAAAACAACAACCCGAAAATTGAAAAAAAATAAACCGATAGAGGAAGAACAACAACCACACAGAAATTCTGCTGTTCCTCAAACAAAAAAAAAAACAACAACAACAAGTGTAGAATCGTACTATATATACAGAGAGACCATTCGATTGATTATTGAATGAATGATTTATATAGTATATATATATATACCTACCTATAATATTAATTATAATAATACTAATACTAAATAATAACTAACTAACTAATAATAATGAATGTTTTATTTAAGGATATTTAACATTATAAATCCTTAACACTTACATTAATCATAAACAAAAAGAACAACAACCGGAAAATGAAAACAAACCAACCAAAACCAAAACAAAAGTAAATTAATACTAAAACCAAAAAAAAGAATTATTAATGTACACTTATTTAATAAGAAAAATATTTGAAAAATAAATAAAAAATTCATAAAATAAAATTTTCAATACGCATAATTTGTTATTATTTCAAATATTCAGATGCTTTAGTGGGGACAATTGTAAAGGTAAGTGATCTAAAGTTACCCTCACTTTAGCGAGGAGAAGGAAATACATAAAATATATAACTTAAACACACAAAATAGGTAATGGTCATAACTCCTTGACTAAGAGCTCTAAGGATCACTCATTATTGGTTGAAAATTTTAAACTTTAAATAGCCATGACTCCTGACTAAGTGCTTTGGAGCGAAAATTACATTATTGTGGGATAACCCCACTATTTTGGTCAAAAACTTTAAATGGTCATATCTCCTTAAATAAGAATTCTAGAGCCAAATAAACATTTTTCTGGGATCACTCATTTTTTGGGGTGGAAATTTACTCTAGAGTAAAAAGGAAATTATTCTGGGATCACCGATTTTGCCAACGGACAATTTAAACTTTAAATGGTCACAACTCCTTAAAAAGGGCGTTATTTCAGAATTACCGAAAGTTTTAAACTTTAAATGGCCATATATCCTCAAATAAGAACTCAAAATAGAAAATAATGTTACTTTGGGATCACCCATTTTCGGATAGATAATATTTTGGGATCATTCATTTATGGGTCGACAATTTTAAAATTAAAATAGTCGAGAGACCTTTTTCATATTAAAACACATTTTTGCATAAATCTTCCAAATATTTAGAATAGTCAAAATTAATTTGAAAAATAATGTTGGATTTGGTGAAAGGCTGTACAGATTTAACAGACTTTCGGTATCTTTTAAATACCTTCAAAACATACGTCTTGATGATTTTTGAGAAACTCTTTTAGATTAATTTTTAAAATTTCCACATTATACTTTATTGATTGATATTTTATTTAATTGTTTTTTTTTTTTCAATCCGATTAAATAACACAAATAATAACTAACTAACTAGTAATAATGAATGTTTTATTTACGGATATTTAACATTATAAATCCTTAGCACTTACATTAATTATAAAAAAAAAGAACAACAACCGGAAAATTAAAACAAACCAACCAAAACCAAAACAAAAGTAAAATACTAAAACCAAAAAAAAAAAACAAAAAAAGAATTATTAATGTACACTTATTTAATAAGAAAAATACTTGAAAAATAAATAAAAAAAATCATAAAATAAAATTTTCAATACGCATAATTTGTTATTATTTCAAATATTCAGATGCTTTAGTGGGGCAATTGTTGGCCTTAAAGGTAAGTGATCTAAAGTTACCCTCACTTTAGCGAGGAGAAGGAAATACATAAATTACATTACAAAAAATATTTTAGTGGACACATCAAAAATGTTTGCCATGGCAGCAGAACAATTATCTCTTATGCAAATCTCAGGGAATTACCTGCTTATAAAGTTTGCTAAAAATATCTGCTGGAAATTATGAACACATTATATCCTTCGGTACTCCAGCCAAACATACACACATTTCGGGGAAACCACAGACCTCCGAAGGAGAATGGAGTATATTGCAAGACACATATTCACATATTATAAGGTGAATAAGAGCGAATTGCAAAATAACGCTGGCAACACTGATATGGCCCAGGTTATGTTAGGGAGGCAGCCAGCTCACATAGACCAATGTAGGTCCCTAGTGATACCACGTGCTCAGAAACCAACCTGTTTGATATACAAAGTTTTCAATAGTACTTCCAAGAAAGGCCGACCCCAGTATATCCAGAAGTTGTTTACCAAATACGGTAAATAAGCGATCCATCTCTTATGCAAATCTCAGGGAATTACCTGCTTATAAAGTTTGCTAAAAATATCTGCTGGAAATTATGAACACATTATATCCTTCGGTACTCTAGCCAAACATACACACATTTCGGGGAAACCACAGACCTCCGAAGGAGAATGGAGTATATTGCAAGACACATATTCACATATTATAAGGTGAATAAGAGCGAATTGCAAAATAACGCTGGCAACACTGATATGGCCCAGGTTAGGTTAGGGAGGCAGCCAGCTCACATAGACCAATGTAGGTCCCTAGTGATACCACGTGCTCAGAAACCAACCTGTTTGATATACAAAGTTTTCAATAGTACTTCCAAGAAAGGCCGACCCCAGTATATCCAGAAGTTGTTTACCAAATACGGTAAATAAGCGATCCATCACCAGTCAATTAATGAAGGTTCAGAGAACTGCCCTTCTAAGCATGAGCTGGGTTTTAAGGACAACAACGACAGAATCTCTACAAAGCCCACTGTATCTACTGCCAATTACGACACCAAATAATCTTTAAAGTACGAGCAGTCCTCACTTAGTTTTATAAAAATTAAGACAAGTTTCTTAACCCTGGAAGGTTACTCTTCATTTTAGTACATTAGGGTTACTCTTCGTCGAATCGACGAACAATTTAAAAAAAAATTCTAGCGAAAATATTTTTAAAGTAAAAAATAAACAAAAATTTGTTTTAGTTAAGAATTTTATTATAAAATAAAGAAAAAAATATAACATAAAAATACAAATTATTTTTCTCTTAAAATTCGATGCGAATTTGAACACTTTTTTTCGTTTTTTTCAAATTAATCAACTTTTTAAAACTACAAAAACTTAAAATAAAAAAAAATTAAAAGTGACTTTTTTCATGTACAGCCTTTAAAGATAACACTAGGTCACAAATAACAAAATTTTCTCTGTTATTTGTTTCTAGCATACTTTTTCTCATTGATGTTGACCTACTAAACACGAAAATGAGTTTTAAAAATTTTTCTGTCGATTGGTTTTCGAGATACAAATTTTTGAACTTTTTTTTTTAAATTTTTGGAGGTACATTTACAATTTTGAGCATATCTTTCGTCTTCTTTGACGTATTTGATCCTACTACTACTCAAATTAAAGCAAATTGAGCCGTCTACAACTCATTCTCAGAAAATTTTCAAATCGGGTGAGTAGTTTTGATGTTGGCGGCTTAAAAAGGTTAAAAAACTGCGTTTTTTTAGTAAAAATGTGGCAGAAAAATTCATATAAAAATTCATATAAAATATAAAACGCGATGCTAACAGCGATTTTGTTTTTTTACGTATAGCTGGCATTTTTCCAAAGAAAATAAGCACTTACTTAACAAAATCTGACAACAAATGGCGGACTTATAATTTTTTTGGTAAAAGACCGAAATTCCGCTATTTCACGATATTTTGATTTTCATTATTTGCACAGCTTACCTACCCAACGCAAACGAATAAATACATTTGAACTTAATTTAAAATAAACAAATTAGTCTTAGTATATTATTTTTTAATTTATTTAGAGCACTACATACTCAATGTATGGCACAATTAGAAATGGATGTGCCAGGTTAGCTAAACTAACGAAATTAACCAAATCAACGCCCAAAAAAAATGAGTAGAAACAAAGATATAACTGTACATTTTATGCCATGTGGAAAAACAGCTGACTTCTTCTTTGTTTTTTGTATTCGCTGCAATTGGTCTCACGTATTAGGGTCCAAATGTAGTCACCCATCATAGCCGTGTCATAGATGCCCTGATAGCGTCGTTCCATAGCCTTCAATTTCTGATGAAAGCGCTCGCCGTGTTCGTCGCTCACGTCTCCTAAATTCTCAGGGAAAAAATCCAAATGAGAATGCAGAAAGTGTATTTTAAGTGACATGTGCACTCCTACCCAAAAATGAAAAAAAAACGAGAATTAAAACGCTATTTAAATTAACATTTGTTTCAAAAAAAACCTACCCATTGCTTCATAGTTCTTTACCAGATACTCAACTATGTCCTTATAATTATCGCTTTTGTTGTTTCCTAAAAAGATTTCCACAATAAGCCTGAAGGAATTCCATGCTGCGGCTTCGATGGGTGATAACAGCTTCGGGAATGTTTCATCTTTCAACATTTTTTTATCTCGGGTCCTGCGAAGACTCCTTTAATTTATGCCAGCGAAAGGTAAGGGAAAATTGACCGTAAATAGGCAAAAGCTTCACCTTCTTTGTCCAATTTTTTGGCAAAATTTTTTATCAAACACAATTTTATGTGCAGCGGCGGAAGTATTATATTTTCACGGTTCTCTATTAGTGGTTTGCGCTGAACATTCGCTTCTCCAACTACAGGTTTCGTTCGTTCCGGCCATTTTTTTTGAATATAATGCTGATCATCAGCGCGGCTATTCCAAAGGCACAGAAAACAGCAATGTCGCGTATAGCCTCCTTGGAGTTCACACAGAATGGCCACAACTTTGAGGTCGGCGCATATTTTCCAATTTTATTTGCTATACTCTATGCATTTCAGCAAAATGTTCATAGTTTCATAGTTCTCCTTTGAATGAACCGCATGAGCAATAGGAAGAGATGACTTTTCATTCCCATTATGTAAGAGAACTGCCTTCAAGCTCTCTTTGTTGCTGTCAATAAACAACCTCCATTCATTGGGGTTGTGAATTTGGTGAAGCTCTTGGAACAATCCGGAAATGTCGCTGCAAAAACATATTTCGTCTTTCTTTGTATAAAATTTTGCATACTGCTGGTGACGCTTCCTGTACGCTGTTACTTTCACTTCTGAATCCGCAAATCCACACTGTACCATCCGAGACTCAAAAAGTTCGGATTTCTCCTTAGTGAGACCAAAATCGCGCACCTGCGACAGTAATTTTCGCTTTCTGCACGCCCCAAATTCGCTTGCACTTGACTCGGACTCTTGATCTGACGATTCTGCTTTTTGAAGAGATGCACCAGGGCACACTGGATATGGTACATCATTCGAATGTGGTACTGGAAGTGCAAACGATCCCACTTGAGCGTAGTTCCATTTTAAAAATCTCCCTACCCCACTGTTTGTGGTGAGGCAAAAATAACAGTCTGTGGAATGGCATAGCGGCTTTTTCCACATCATTGGTGTATCGAATTTCATATGGCGCCTAAAATTAAAATAAATTACTATATTTGCTTTGCTTAATGTGTTTAAATAAAAATTCTTACCTTCCGCCAGCTGCCCAGTTGGTTAGGATTATATAGCAAAGATCACATAGCGACTTAGGTGTCCATGGTTCTGTGATATTTGGTGAAATACCAAAATAATTCAAATAGTGCAATTGCACTGCTGGAGTAAACGTGTGTGCGTGATTATTCTTTATAAACTCGCCACAAACATTGCAGAAATTGTCTGGATTGTTCAAACACTCGAACACACGTAGTCTTTTACTCATTGTCTTACTTGTTGGGTAGGTATTATATGCACTTAAATTCAATTTGTTTCACTTTTTACTCGTACTACTCGCGTTCGTAGACACTTGTTGAATGACAAAAAAAACGATAAATGAACACCTATAAATACTAAGTATGTTACAATATTTTACTGACAGGTACTTATGAATGGGCGCATCTTTTAAGGGTGGCTTGAGCAAGTGTGCGTTTCAAATTGTGGAAAAGTTTCCAAATAATGACCACTCACAAATGTGGGGGGAATTTCTGTAAAAAAATCCGATACAGGTAGCCATCGGGAAAACACACATCAATAAAAAAGTGTAATTCCCTTTTTTCCCTTTAATTGACTGTGAACGGAGTAGCAGTCATAAAGGAACACGAAGAGCGTCCACGCACATTCAGAAGCGTATATTACTCTGCAACCACAATCATAAAAATTAAATAACTATTTGTGTATTACTTATTTTTTTAATTCTGAGAATCATAAAAATTACGTAAACGTTTTTTCCAAACAATTTTGTACATGTAAAGTGGGTTTGCCAAAATTCGTATCGTAAAATGCACCTGTGTTTCTATGTTCTGCATTTTCATTATACCATTTTCGACGAAACGTCCCTACGGTATTGTAAATAGGTTTTTTACAATTATGAAATATTAATTTAAAAATTTTATCAAAACTGCAAAGTGCTGTGACATTTGAAAAAAATTTCCAAAAAAAAAAAAATGCTGATTTCACTAAATTTTTGAAATTTCACGTCCCTTGCCAGAACAGAAGACATTAACCCAGGGTGGTGAAATTTTGAACAGAAGTAACTTATGTATAGGAGCAACTGTTCCGTTCTATTCCAAACGGATTATAAAAAACTTGCTTTTTCGGTCCCTCCTAGTAGGTTAGCTGTGCAAATAATGAAAATCAAAATATCGTGAAATAGCGGAATTTCGGTCTTATACCAAAAAAATTATAAGTCCGCCATTTGTTGTCAGATTTTGTTAAGTAAGTGCTTATTTTCTTTGGAAAAATGCCAGCTATACGTAAAAAAACCAAAATCGCTGTTAGCATCGCGTTTTATATTTTATCGGGTCTGTTCTGTAGCAAGGTGATTTGAAATCACGGTGATTTTAAAATCACTGGCGACTTACAATCGCTGTTGGAGTTCGAAATCGCCCGGTTTATTATTCATAGCCTCACAAAAATGATTGTTCGAAATATGTTCGGGTGATTTCGAACTCGAAAAGTGAAGTTAAGTCGCCGGTGATTTTAAAATCACCGTGATATCAAATCGCCGTGATTACAGAACAGACCCGTATATGAATTTTTATATGAATTTTTCTGCCACATTTTTACTAAAAAAACGCAGTTTTTTAACCTTTTTAAGCCGCCAACATCAAAACTACTCACCCGATTTGAAAATTTTCTGAGAATGAGTTGTAGACGGCTCAATTTGCTTTAATTTGAGTAGTAGTAGGATCAAATACGTCAAAGAAGACGAAAGATATGCTCAAAATTGTAAGTGTACCTCCAAAAATTTAAAAAAAAAAGTTAAAAAATTTAATTTAATTTAAAACTATGCTAGAACCAAATAACAAAACGACTGTTGGCTAGTGTAATCAGTCAAACAATACGAAAGAAAAAACAAATTTTGTTTTTAGCCTTTTTTTACGCATGAGACACAAAGTTCAACTTTGTGTTCACCGCAGATGCTTTTCTTGCATATATAACATGTAGTTTTCGTCATTCTACGTTTGATATATGGACAAATGTGACAAATTTTACGCTTTTTTGGTCCTTTATCAACAAACTCTGTTTTCGCCACCATCGTAGCAATCGTCTTCCTCTGAAGCATCCAAGAAATTGAAATCGTCGTCACAATTTTGTAAAAATCTTTTGATGTCAGCTTTTGTTAGTGCTTTTTATAGTTCATTTTCTATTCTAAAGAAACAAAAATTTACAAATACTTACTATAAACAATAATAAATTGTTTAAAATAAAGTATTTTGTAATAGTACTGACACAACTAATGCAAAACAATAAAACACCACAGAAAAATAAAGCAAAAAATTTCTTACCTTATAAATGCAAAAAATCACACTAAAGTTACTCTTCGTCGTTGCGACGAGTACAACCCTGCGAACCTCTACTTAAAAAAAATTTGTATCCAGCGTACGCCCGATCACTGCAAGCTTTCGTCGTCAATTAACGTTGTTGAAAGTTATATGAGAAAGAGTAAATGATCTTCGTCGATTCGACGCACAGTAACCATCCAGGGTTAATATTAAGAAAATTATTTTTAATTTACTATATTTTTTAAACATTGTGGTTCACTGAACTCTAAACCAGATTTATGGATTTATTTCTCAGATATTATTTCGAATTTAAAACATCGCATTGTCTATTTGACGCATTTGATAAAAACAAATATGTAGTTACACCATAGTTATAATGAACGACACAAATGTTTTTAATAATTAACATTTATTTTTTAATTACATAATACGTAGACTAATACATTCTCATATAAATATATAGCCATGATATCCACGTGGAAACCAAAGCGTTTGCTAAAAATTGAGTAACCATGGATTTTATACAAAGCCAAGGAAATGTTTTTTGTTCGGTTTATGGAAATATTCGAGACCCTAAGTTATGATTTACACGAGGCAACGAGTTGTTCAAGGAATCCATCATATGAGAGAGAGGGTGAGGGAGGAATTCCTCTTTATTAGGCAGAATCGTCGAGCAACTCGTTGCCTCGTGAGAATCATGACTAATACTAGTTTACAACTTACAAGCAAGTTTAGCAATATACATATATTTTTTTTATTTTTAACATGTTCATAATTGATTTTCTGAATTCAAACATTTGAATTTACATTTTGTTCCTATTGTTGACGAAAAGGCTTTAATTTGGTTTATAATTTGAATTTGCAATGATAGGCTCTGCCGCGAGTCCACTGGCAAAATTGCCCCCTGACAAAGTCTCGAATTCGCATAATATTGGTGAAGTATTGAAGGCGCATGTTTAAATGAATTATTGCATCTGAATGACAAGGCTGCATTGCCTGAAGATGAAATCAATTTGCAACAAGATCTTAGAGCTACTTCCGAATATGGAATCGCCATAACTTCTAAAAAAAAACTGGTACAATTCGCAAAACTAAGGTAGGGAAGAAAACTGGAAATATCGATCGCTCATAGGTAATGGAGGAAGTTACTACATTCCAAGTGTCCACTGATGCTGCTGACGATTCGGCAACATTTTCTGCTAAAACTGATGGTATGAAGATCTACCACTTGAATCTAACGATAATACCTTTCACATTTGCGAAGATTCGTGATGGAAATTCGTGCAATTTAACTATAAATCGTGAAAATCGCTATTCAATCTTAGACGATTTGAATATTGAAACAGTTTCTGGTTTCTCCAAGAAGGAAAGTGCTGCTAAGGAAACTAATAATGTATCTGTTAGAAATAAGTCATTCTGTCCACCCGTTTTTCTCTTTAATGTGAATAAAGGAAAACTTGTGGGACAGATGAAGAATAGAAACATGGAATACAAAATCATTAATAAGAGTAAGAACAAGAGCAAACTTTATCTGAAAGATCCACAGGCGCATTCTGAAATGATGCGCCTTCTAAGAGAAAGTAAGGTCGAATCATATTCATTTACTCCAAAGGAGTTTAAACGGACTAGCGTAGTTTTGCGAGGTGTTTGGCATATGACGAATATAGATGAGATTAAGGCAGAGTTGGATCATATTGCACCCAATACTATTGAATCAGTTTCCAAGTTCTCCACGGACTTCTCGAAGAGGAAGGGTCTAGATACAGGTTTGTTCTTGGTCACTTTGTTCACAGGGAAATCTGTGGACGAGATAAAGTCATTTCGTTATATTTAGGATCAAAAGGTTACATGGGAATCACCAAAGGCGAATGTATAGGTAGTACAATGTTGGAGATGCCAGCAGTGGGGACATTTATCTCGAAATTGCAACATACCATATGTTTGCGTGAAATGTGATCAGAAACATGGACTAGGTGAATGTAAATTTGTATCTTCTGAGGAAAATAAACCATTCTGTTCGAATTGTGGAGCTAGCTATCGTGGTTGTCCGGATTACGCGAAATATGAGGAACTTATCGTTAAATTGAGAACGAAAGAAGCAGAGATAAAGAGTAAGGCTAGAGGTAATGTGTTGAATTAGTTACACCAAATCGGTCATACGCTAGCCATTTTCGTAATAATGTCATTTCCCACGAGACCGTTTCCGCTCCCAGACCCGATTTGATACAGGAGTTTTTGAGAATTGCACAGAATCTGAAGTTGTTTCACTTGAAACAAGAATAGTAAACTTTATTAAGGAGTACAGAAATATGTCTAAAACGGAGGCCAAAGAGCTATGTGTTTCTCTGGTGGAGGAGGTTAAACGACATTATGGTCCGTAGATATTTCAACCTATTAACTTTGAATGTCAGTTCACTTATTGAGGTGAGTCGTAGGATAGATCTTGAGAAGACTTTAGGTACGAATAATATAGATATAGCATTTATCCAGGAAACACATTTACGAAACTGTCATAAGGTAAGATTAGACAATTATAATTTTATAAGAGACAATAGCTCTCAAGGGGTTGGTATAGCCATTCGGAATTCTATCAGATTAAGTGTGATGAGAATTTCAGGTCTGAATTTTCGCGGCATCTTTATAAGCGTGGATATCGTGGTGGATGGTACTGAAAGGAGAATACTGTTCGGGTCTATTTACATTCCTTGTAACTCTGATAGATCGAGGGTATATGATAGTCTTTCAATATTGCATCGCGTAGCTTGTACTTTTGACAGTTCGTGCTTCGGTGGTGACTTCAATGCTAGACATGTGTCGTGGGGTGAGTCCATGACGAACACGGGTGGTAATGAAATTTTTGACTGGATAAATCACTATTCTCTGGATTTTGCGCGCATTTCTGATTATATACCATCGTACCCAAATGCGTCACCATATTTGGACCACTTTATTGTTAGTACAAATTTGATCGATGGGGACAGGACGAACTTAAAGTTTTCCACTTTGCCTACCTTCTCTGACCATTTCCCCTTACGACTTCGAATGATTTTGCCCGATTTTGATATTATTCTTAATAATCCCGACTTGCATTCCGAGAGGATTGAATTAAGCGGAAGACAATTTGTAGTTTCGGATATAATTAAACATTTGTATAGAATTAAATATGGTTGGCAAGGAGAAATGAAGTGGATATAACGCCGGAATTTCAGCAGATGTGGTTCGGAGTATGTGCTGTTATAGAAACAGGTTCAACTGATTAGTGTTATTATTAAGAGGCAGGTGGAGATTGAGCAGGCCAGTTTGTTTGGACAAAGGCTACGTGATATTAGAACCGGCCCTACCGCTCACAGAAAGGTGTATGAAATGACTGGTTATAATCGGAATGAACCTCTTCGGTCTCTATCGGTGAATGGTCAGTCTATTGAGGATGAATAGACAAGGTTGGTTTCTGATATTTATAATGGTTCTTCTCCACTACACGATACCACGGATGTTGACGAGACGATTGATACAATCATTCTGGATGCTACCGACCATAACCGTACATTCACGGCGGATTGCTCATCTCTCAATACGCATTCCTGTGATAAGCTGGTCGACCTGAATCAGGTAACAGGGTACATACGATCACTAAATAACAAAAAAACGTCGGGATTGGATGGTATATCCAACTTCATAATTCGAAAACTACCTACGAAGACTATCGAATACTTGACCATAATTTTTAACAATGCCTACTTTCCAAGGCCTTGGAAGACGTTCAAGATAGTTCCTATCCGAAAAAGAGAAATAGCGATGACATAAATGATTTAAGACCGATTTCACTTTTTTCTAATTTAGGAAAACTCTTTGAGCATATAACTCGTGGGAAAATGGACATTGCCATTAACGATGGTTATATTCCGAATTTACAATTTGGATTTAGGAAGGGGCATTCAACTGTTGATGCCTTATTGAAGTTTCAGAACGACGTCATTACCAAACCTATGCAACCGTCATTGCACAATAGCTGTTTCTCTTGACGTCGAAAAGGCATTCGATAGGACATACCATAATTGTATTCTGTACATATGATTCGGATTGGTTTTGATCCATCAATCATTAAGCTATTTCATAGTTTCTTTTCGGATGGGCGCTTTTATGTTCAAGCAGTGAATCGTATTCTAACTATGGTGCTGCTAGATGTGGAGTTCCTCAGGGTTCCATATTAGCCCCACATTTATATAGTATTTTTATGTATGATTTTCCTCATTTTGGATCTGATGATAGCCGTCTTTACTCCCATAATGAATCCCCGATAGGGTCATTACGCGATATAGCACAACATATTCGCACTGTTAAATAGTTTTATGATAGTTGGGGAATAAAAATAAATTTCAGGAAAAGTGAGGCGATTTGTCCGCGTAATGCATCAGGGAAATGTAAAACATTCGTGGTCCCAGAAAGTAAGCGATTGCGGTTGATCATCGGCAATGATGAGATTCATTTTAGGGACAACATTAAAAACCTAGGTATTCAATTCAATAAGCTCTTTAAATTTAATAAGCATGTCAGATTGGTTACACGTAAGGCTAATGGGATACTTGGTGCGTTTTCCAAAATTTTATACAATAAAGAGTTACCGATCAGCACTAAGCTTTTATTATGCAAGCAAACATTTTTGCAAACTTTTAGTAAAATTTCTGGAGAATGTCGGATTTTTTTCACCGAACTTTTTTAGAAAACGATTTAAAGACCGAAATAAACACAAACGAAAATAGATTTTTTTAAAAAACTTCAATTTCGACAAAATACTCAAGAAAAAGAAAATTTCACATAGTAAATACAATTGCTATAAGATTTTGTAAAAATTACTGGTTTCTTCTCAATGTCCTCCAGCTTTTTTCGAGAAATCTAATTTTTTTGAGAAATGCAATTTCTACAAAAGTACATTTTTGGAGAAATTTTGTAGAAAAATGCAATACGCATTTTCACATAGTAAATACAATTGCGACGAAATTTTATAAAAATTTCGTTTTTCTTCTCAATGTCTTCCACCTTTTTTCGAGAAATCAAATTTTCTTGAGAAATGCAATTTCTACAAAAGTAAATTTTGGCGAAATTTTGTAAAAAAATGCAATACGCATCAAATTGTTTTTGAAATATACGAGAAATTAAATTTTTTGGAGAAATGAAATTTTGACTATATATTCTGGAAATGTTCGAAAATAGTTTGTATATATGTAATTCTAACGACATTTTGTTGAAAAATGGAATTTCGACAAAACATTTACGACAAATTCAATGTGGACATTCAATACAATTATAACGAAATTTGAAAAAAAAACAAAAATTCTCAAAAATTTCACCTAGATTCCATTATTGTCGAAAATTTCGCGAAATTACACTTTTATAGAAAATTTAATTAAAATGCTCAGAACATTTAGTCGAAATTTCACGTTTAAAAATTTCTTCGAAATTCTTCCAAAAATTTAGTCAAAATGGCGTTTCTCCAGAAAATTGAATTCCTCGAAAAATGTTCTGGAAATTGTATTTTGTAGAAAATTTCATAGGAAACGGATATTTCCCAGATACATATTGCAATTTTCTAGAAAATTTCGCCAGAAATGCATTATTCTCGATAATTTCACCAACATTTTAATTATTTAGGAAAATTTCGCCAAAAATTCACTTTTATAGAAAATTAACAAATTTCTTTTTTTTTTGAGAAATTCGAAAAATGGAGTTTCGACAAAATCTTCAAGAAAAATTCAATTTTTGTCTGGGAGTTTTTTTTTATGAAAATCCGTTTCTATGAAATTGTCTACAAACATGCAATATTGACGACATTTTCGAGGAATGAAATTTTCTAGAGAAATGCAATTTCGATGATCTTTTTAGGAAACTTCAATTTTGACAAAATATTTAAGAAAATTTCATTTTGGAGATATCATTAAATACAATACAATTGCGTCGAAATTTTATAGAAAAATCCAATTTCGTTTTGTTACTTGGTTTCCAATCACAGTTTTTCATTTCAATATCGTCAAGTTTTTGAAGTTAACATAACGGAATTAAAAGAAAAATAAAAACGACAATCTACTGTAATAGTTTAAAGTTTCGTTCAAACAGATAGTCTGTTAAAAAATTATAAATTTACATACATGAAAGTGGACATTCACTGTGTAAAATGCCCTATATTCTGGTGGATCATATAAGAAAAAAATAGTTTGGAAAAATGGGAAAGCACCTTTGATCATATTAACTAGACACCTCAGTAAGTAAAACGTAAAAGACATATTTTCAGTAAAATTTATGTACATGTGCAAATAAATATTCGTCTTCAAAGCAATGTATTATAAAATATAACAACACCATTTCATTTTTTTAATTAGAAACACAATGCATAGATTATATATATTATAATATTCTGAATATTTACATGAGAAAGTCAATAAGACCGCTTGCTTAAATGCATTTAAAATGTGCAATAGTTTAAGACACTAATTTATGTCGAGGGTTTTTCAGTTGCTAATGGTCAGCGAACCATAACGGTTGATAAATACGAAATTGAAAGAAAAACAATTAGAATAACGGAAAGAGACTAAAATTACACAAAAGGATTATAAAAATTATAACAAAGAGAAAAATATCTTAAATACAGTGACTTTTTGCATTAATGAAATAATCAAAGATAATAATATTAAACAGAATTAAATTAAAAAGGATATAACAAAAAGTGAACATTTAAATAAAATATAGAGATATTTATAAAAACAGGTGCGTTTTTTAAAACAATTAAAAATTTGTATAAAGAAAAAAGCCGTTAAAACAACTTCCCCCAAAAAAATCGCCCCTTTAGTTTCCCTGTTCATGGATTATTACAAAATATTTACAATTAACGTATTTTTAACGTTTGTATCACACTGTGTATACAAATTGTAGATTGAAAATTAAAACCTATTTTATTCCGCAATAGTGATATTAACTGTTTTCCTCTATCATATCAAGTTTTTGAAATATTTCGCACACAAAATTTGCTAGGAAAAAAGGTTAGTCATTTCAGCGATAATTTATCGAAATCTTTGAACTAAACTTTTCACGTCCAAGAGAAAAATATTAGAATACCCTTGTGCAAATATTTGTCTCCTGGAATTCAACCTCTAGTCACAATAACATATTCTTCATTCAAATGTATGCTAAGACTAGACTAGCAAGTTTTAAGAAACATTACATTTTCAAAATTCAAAATGTTTTTAATTACTTACATGCAATGAAAATGAAATCAATATGTACGTTAGGGCTAAAGGCAATTTTTGGACCTAGCACCACGCGATGTCGAATGTTGTGTTAATTACAAAAAAATACGGTAATGTTGGAATAAAAATCTCAACCACAAAAACGAATTTTTTAAATCTCCCCAAAAATGTACATTAATTTTCAATTAAAAATGTTAATATTTAATTAATAAAGTAAAATAGTAAAATGAAAAATGTTTGATTACACTATGCAACAAAAAATTGTTTTTGTTTGCGAGACCTTAACATTTTTTTGTACAGATTGAACCATACTACTCAATATACGAGCTGCTGTTAAAAAAATTGAAGAAATTTCAGTTTTTGTTCAAAAAACCGTTTTTTTGCTGGCACGAAAAAAAAATCGCAAAAAATTGTGTTCCATTTTTTGAAAGCTAGCGTCCCAAGATCGGAAAATATGATGAAATATGCGCGCATAGGATTTTGACAACAACTATTTAAAATCAGTTTTTTGGGAGTGCTGTTTTATTGTGGAGAACATTTAATGAAAATACCTTCAAATTTTATAAAAATATCTCCAAGCGATTTAGAGTTATGACCATTCAAAGTGTGTGTTTTTTACTAGTAAATGCTAATAACATTGCGGTAAGGGAAAAAACGAAAAATTCAATTTTCAAGATATCTCGGTAACTATACGAGACAATTCTTAGGTGTAAAATGTTTTTTTGTAGACCTCAGTTAGTAGAACACAAACACAAAAAGAAATTTTATAAATCGGAAGAGAAACACGAGTTGCATGCGCTTGAACATCTTCTTCACCCAATGTGGCCAACTTTGAGGCCCTCTAGCTCCGACCCTGTCTGACATAGGGGGTCCAAATAAAAACGTATGTTATCTAACACCTCTTTATCTACCATGCCAACTTTGGTCGTAATCGGTTGTTTGGTTAAAAACGATTGAATTTATCCCATTTTTGAATTTGTACCACTGTGCAGTGTTTTGCAAAAACAGACGAAAGTTGTCAGACTAGTCTTGGTATTTCGTCCATAACTTTTACAAATATTGAGTCTCCCAAAAATTTTTTACTTTTCTGGATTTGTGAGAGTGCGACGAATATTCTGTGAAAAGTTGAAGAACATGAAGGTTTTTTCAAACAATATAAAATTTGCAAAAATCGGTTCAGCCGTTCGAGAGAAATCAAAAATTTCGTAAAACACAAAAACTCATTTCTCTAATTATTTCACATTTTTTGAAAAAAAGGCATTTTAAAAAAAATAATATCGAAATCTTATTTACCTATTTGTAACTTCTTATAAACATTTTAGCCAAAAATAAACTACTTAGGTCGATATTAACTATTCTGACCCAAATGAAAAAAGATTTTTTTAATTTCCTTTACTTGTACAATATTGGTCATAATTTATCCATAGCTTTTATTCAAAATTGCATTGTTTTCTTCGTTAAGAAGTTAGCTTCCCAAAAAAAGGAGCAAACATTTTTTTAACGACAGTTACTAAACTTAGGTATTAAGTATCCCGGGATTTCGAACTTATACATACTTCAAAGAATGTGTTCCAGATACAAAAGGTACCTTCCATCAAAATTGGTATTTTAGAAAAAAAAAATTTAAAATAAGACTTTACCATAAACAATTTTTTATTTTGGTTTCATAAAATAGTGTGCCTCAATCAAACCAATAAAAGTATTTTGCAGTGAAAATCAAATCAATATGTACATATTGACAAATATTCTTTACGTCATTAAGTAATGCATTAATTAAAAGAGTTGTTGGGTCGTCAAAGGTTGCAAAAAAATCAAAAAGTCATGTCGGAATACATATAATAATGAAAAATTAAATTTGAACTATAAAAATTATAAATGTAAAATTTATAAATTACGCTACGTAACAAAAAATAAAAATTCTATACTACCTATCCGAGTCTTCTGTAATTAAACACATAGTAATAGTTTATCTGCCGATATCACCTTGAGAAAAATGGGCGCTGTATCCCCGTCCCTTTTGCTACCTCCCACACACATTTTGTGGAAAAAGTAAACTGCTTATAACATTAATATCAATGCACATAAATACTTGAAAAGTTGTTCAGTGCTATTCGGATATCGGTCAGGCTCAGTGACGGTGTTTAATCTTCGATAGTCCTCGCAAGGTCTCCACTCTCCGTTCTTCTTTCTCACCATATGGTGAGGGCTCGATGATGGTCGACATATGGCAGCATTAAGCAACGATTGAGTCTCAGATTTCGCTGCCTTTATCATATCGGGTGACAAGCGTCGTGGCTTGCCAAATACTGGCGGGTCAACCGTGATAATGTGATGAGAAACATCATAGTTGATGCTTTGAATTTTAGATTGATTATGGGTAATCGCAGGATATTGTCTAAGAATTAACTGGAATGGGTCGTTGGTGTCGATAGACGATAATCCCAAAATCGGTGTATTAACTACCTTGATGGAGCAATTGCTTGTCAGTTCGGTGTTACCGTCCAACAATTTTCTTTGGCGCATACTAACCACTAAGTTTTGATTACCCAGGAAATCTGCACCAAGGATAGGTTGTGAAACTTCGGCAATTATAAAGTGAAAATGGTCGTCTCAATCCAAGTTTAAGCGTCATCTTCTTTTCCCCAAATGTTTTTATCGGAGAGCGATTTGCTGCAAATAAAAATGTATTGTTGTCTGGGTATAGTCGTTGCTTTCGATCTGGTGGTATAACGCTGACTTCTGCGCCGGTATCCACAAGAAATTTTAAGTTAGAATTTGTGTCTGCAATAATTAAACGGCGGTGTACAGCTGATTGTCTGCGGTGTACCGATGGCGACAGACTGTTCAGCTTTATTATTCCGTACATGGCTGTCTGCATTTCTTGGCCTCAGCACCGAATTTTCTATGGTATTTTGAGAATTATCGCGAGAGTTTTACCTAGTGCGACTTCAGGGATATGATTTATCACGGCGAGATCGTTGGATCTGTGATCTCAAGTTGGCGACTTCCCTAGATAACTCGTTTATCTCCTGTGCCAGTGACGTATCCAGTGTGAATATGGCAGCTGCTGTCGAAATTGCATACACTGAAGAGTTGTCGTTGACCTAGGCTATTTTATCAGTCATTAATGCAATTTTGTCAAGCGGTTCGCTGCTGACGAAAATAATTGCCTGCACATGTTTTGGTAGACGTGTCATCTACATATATTTCAACAATGCATCGTCAACTTGGTTGCCGGCCAGATTTTTCATTTCCCGTAGCAGTTGAGATGGCAGTAAATCTCCAAGTTCCTTGTTCTGCAAGTTTCTTCAGTCTTTTCTGTTCCGAGACAGAGAATTCCTCCAACATACGTGTCGTTAGAGTTAAATATGGCAAATTCTTTGGCATATTCAAATGATGTCGCTCACCTGCGATAAAATCGATCCGTCAATTGCTGCAACTACTGTGCAGCCGTAATGAATTGCGATTCTATCTGCGCAAACCAGAGTTCCGGTCGGGAGTGCCAAAAAGGTGGGATCTTTACCGAAATCCTTGCCAGCTCTTCTCCTGGTGGTTTTTTGCTAGGAGCAGCTGCCCCCCACAAAGTACATTCTCGGCTTGTTTTTCTCCGCCTTCCATTGTATATCTGATGATCACGTCGTGTTCACCAAATATCGAAGTTTTCTCCAAATCAGAAGTCGATACAACTTCGTGTTTCACACAATAACTTTATTTTCAGAATTAAAACAAAAGAGTATTTACAAGCTATATGTATATAGAATATTCTTTTTTTCAAAAGTGACAGTCAAGTTGACAGCTGTAAAAATATTTTCATTATCACACACACAGTACCATTACCACAGTACCTACCTGCCAAAATGGCCAATTCATACCAATATTTAATAGATTACAACTTTAATAACTGTAAACATAAACACTTGGTCTAGGTTTAGGTTAGGGTGGCAGCCGGTTTTACCAACTCATATAGGCCAATTTATGTCCGTGGTTTTACCAAGAGCTCAGATGATATACTTGTACAAAGTTTTCAATAGACGAATATCGGCACTGGAAAGATCTGTTAAACTTCCTAGAAAGGCCGACTCCAGTACATGCAGATGTCGTTTTGCTCAATGCTGGAAAGAAGCAAAGCAAGTGCTCAATGCTTTCCACTTCTACCTCATCTTCACAGCATCTGCAGAAGTCATTTGAGTCAATACCTATCCTTCTGGCATGTACACCTAAACAGCCTTTTCGTCTCTAGTGCGAGGAGCTATTTTGACCTTATCGGATAATATCTTACGAGGATTTATCTAGCTTATAACTACCCAACAGGTGCTGATTTCTGTCCATCATTCAATGAAATGCCTGATGGCCTCTTGCCTATTGGCTATACGCACTAATATATGCAAATTTTTCGAGAATTTTTAATGAGGTCCCTTTCGTAGCAAATTCGCCGGCTTTGCAGTTCCCCGGGATATCCCTATGCCCTGGAACCCATATGAAGTATATGTTAAACTGCTCAGCCATCTCGTTAAAAGATCTGCGGCATAAACAAACAAAAGAAAATGTTAAACAAAATAATATTGTAGTAAGCAAAAACAATATAATTTAAGAAGACATTCCCAAAGACAAATAGAATATAAGAAGACATTCCTTCAGGCCGAAACGTCAAAATCTATCAGTTACGAACGAATAGGAATGAATTGTAACACGCGAAAAAACAGTATTCCGCGAACATTGTTAGAACTTTCTTTGCACTTATCAGTTAATATAAATTTTTTAATTGTGACAATTACAAAAAATTCGGAAAATCGGTCCGAAATCCGCGGAAAACTTCACTCTTTGAAGTCCTACTCGTTGAAATTTCTATTCGTTCGTAACTTACTCGCTCCGGGATGACATATCTTATTATTTATTATTTTTGGACATTCCTTCCTGTAGCGAGTAATTGTCAGTTACGAACGAATAGGTAATTGAATCCAACGAGTAAGGTTTTTCGCGGATTTTCAGACCGTTTTCCCCGAATTTTTTGTAATTGTCACAATTAAAAAAATAATATTAATCGATAAGTGCAAAAAACGTTCAATCAATGTTCGCGGAATACTGTTTTTTCGCGTGTTACAATTCATTCCTATTCGTTCGAAACTGATAGATTTTGACGTTTCGGCCTGAAGGAATGTCTTCTTATATCCTATTTGTCTTTGGTAGTAAGCGCTTCATGTATAAATGATTTTCTTTTATTTGTTTACTAGCGGACCCGGCGAACTTCGCCTCGCCCCAATTTAACGCCTTCAGATAAACTCCAGAGTGATAATAAAACACAGATAGTTAAAATTTTAATGCGATTTGTTTAAAAGGAATCGAAATCAGTAGAGAGCGATGTGATAAACAACAAACAACGAAGACAGAAGACAGGCAACGTACAGATGACCGTGCGAAAAACAGGGAAATTCGAGATTAATTCCACAGACTTCCTACGATTTGTCTTGAGATTTATTGATTGTCATCGTAAAAGCCAATCGTACAGGGAACTGAATCCGCTTGAATTGGAATGAAAGATCAGTTGGAATAATCGGAATTCGTGGGATAAGGACTTCCTCTCCTTTGAATTTTCCCTTGATGATCGTCGCCTGAATCACATTGTCCATCAGTTTCATAATGGACAACCGCGAACTATGCACAATTTCGGATGATTCAGATTCCGCAACATGATTATGATCGATTCCACCTTCAGCTGTAAATTATGCGGCGGAGCTCCTGGCACATCAAGCGAGTTCGATTTTACTTTGAATAATAAAATTCATGCTATCGACGTCCTTATTCTTCGCTGCTAATATTGCCCGTTCACTAATCTAATCGAGATTTGGAAACACTTTGGTGATGAGTTCCTCGTTCGACGATGTGAACTCGCAAAAATTTGCCGGGAACAATATCAATGCAGTGGAAACATCAACAGTAATTTGGCCATTGCCAAGCGCCAACAGTTGTTTCGAGAATTCAAGAGCCGATGAGTCGTTCTGCAACGCGACTCTCATGTTCGTGGTCAATTTCAACTTCTTGACATGCCGCCACAAAGACCACGATTTCAGGCATGCATTAATTTCATCGGCAGTAGATTTCGGGATGACGGAAAGCGTTTGACGAAAATCTCCGGAGAGCAATATCGTAGACTCACCAAATTGTCTCAAATCTCGTCGTAAATCCTTCATCGTTCGGTCAACTGCCTCCAGAGCTCGTTTATGCGCCATCGTGCATTCATCCGAAATTATGATTTTGCAGTGCCCGCAATCCAATAAGATAACCTTACCTCTTATACTCAAACTTATTATCTGAAAAAATTTTCGAACTGATAAATATCGCGTTGAATTTTAATTGATCGTAATGCTTGTACCGTTTGTCGATGTGATACGCGAAATCAGTGTAACAATACGCAAAACTCGAATGAATTGCAGCAAGAAAAATAGCACATACTCGTACATATGTTTAATAGAAAACTTTTTTGTTTAATAGAAAATTAATAAAAAAAATTGGATTCAAAAAGAGAGTAGTAGATAGGAACAGTAGGAATCTCGCAAGAAATAGCAATTTTCGATTTTCCCAATTTTCCGACTTTTTTCCAAAATTTTCTTGTGTATTCTTCTTATTTGGCCGGAGACCTGTCCGAATTGGTGCTAATCACCGAAATCGGTCCAGGCGTTCTCGAGTTATAAGCATAGTAACTAACATCACTTTCTTTTATATATATATATAAGATGCATTTAGCAAAAATAATAAATAATAAGATATGTCATCCCGGAGCGAGTAAGTTGTCAGTTACGAACGAATAGAAATTTCAACGAGTAGGACTTCAAAAGTGAGGTTTTCCGCGGATTTCGGACCGATTTTCCGAATTTTTTGTAATTGTCACAATTAAAAAATTAATATTAATTGATTAGTGCAAAGAAAGTTCTAACAATGTTCGCGGAATACTGTTTTTTCGCGTGTTACAATTCATTCCTATTCGTTCGTAACTGATATATTTTGACGTTTCGGCCTGAAGGAATGTCTTCTTATATTCTATTTGTCTTTGGCATTTAGTTGCCTTTTTGTCATTTCTTATTCCTCTTTTAAATGGAGCTTTATGTTATCGCTATGGTAAGACATACTTCATAACAGCAGAAGAGAGTCTTTGAAAGTCTTTGATGCAAATAAATATTTGTTTCGTAAAAAATAGACCCAAATACAAAATATTAGGACGGAAACAAATATTTGTTTAGAACAACATCTTCCCAAATATATAATATTTGTGTGTGCCAAATATATTATATGTAGAGTGTACCCTAAACATTTGTATATTTCTAGCATGTTTGGGATTTGGAAGTGCATTCTTTTCATCGTGTAGTTAGTTTTTATTATTACTAACTATACAAGCCAGTCACGGTTTTTCTCTCGACTATCTAACAATAATTTGTGACCTTACAATTATTGAATCAATGCAAAAATTCTAATTTCAGATCAGCAAAAGCAGCATGGACATTGTCGATTTTTACGATAATCGGGAGATTTTTATTACCGGCGGAACTGGTATGTGTGGTTGGCAGAAGACACATTTTTTTCTAATTCAAAAGAAAAATACATTTGCTCAAGATTTCTGTTTAAATTTCCTCTCTTCCCAAAGGATTTCTTGGCAAAAGTCTAATTGAGAAATTACTACGCGATGTTACTGGCGTAACGAAAATCTTTATGCTTATACGTCCTAAGAAGGGCAAAACAGCCGCAGATCGCTTAAAAGATTTCAAAAATGATGCGATCTTTGAACGTCTACGTCGGGAGAGACCAAATGCCTTTGAGAAAATAGTGCCGATTTTCGGCGATTGTCTCGATATCGGTTTGGGAATAAGTAAAGAGGACTTGGAGAGCATAAAAAATGTCAGTGTAATATTTCATGAAGCCGCCGATGTTAGGTAAGTATGTTTGAAAGACACTGTAACATAGATTTGAAGAAATTAATGAAATCTTTTGAAAAAAAATACTTATTTTCTTTAGATTTGATAGTGATTTACGCAATTCCATATTGATGAATACCCGAGGCACTCATGAATTGGTTAAAATTGCTCTAACGCTGAAGAAATTAATAGCATTTGTGCATGTCTCCACTGCCTATATCTACCCAATTGGTAGTGATATTGAAGAGAAGGTACGATATTCACATTTATGTATCGGGTGTTTTCTTGGAGTGGAGGAAATATTTATTTCATTGAAATAAAACATAGAAAACTGTGTTTGATATTAAACACAAACAGTTTAATGTTTAGACTTTACTACTTCGTTAAGAGCACAACCCAATATTTAATTATACCCTCCACCATAGGATGGGGGGTATATTCATTTTGTCACTCCGTTTGTAACACCTCTAAATATTGATCTGAGACCCCATAAAGTATATATATTCTTAATCGTCGTAAAATTCTACAGTCCGCAATAATAGAGCTAGGTTGATCAAATTTGGTATAAATATTTCTTATAGTTGCAGGTTGTTTGGGATTGCAAATGGGCCATATCGGTCAATGTTTTGATATAGCATCTAACTTGCTGTGATTCCTACTGTTCTCATCTACTATTTTTTTTGTTTTCCGGTGTTATTTTCTTTAAGTTTGAGTTATTTTGTTAGGTCACATGCTATCCATGGTGGAGGCTATATAAGATTCCGCATGGCCGAACTTAACGCTTTTACTTGTTTTTGACTTTTATTATCCTTCAGAGTAATGATTTAGCTGTAGAGGCCATAGTATACCGTACGGAACATCTCTTTTGCGTCTGAAGCAAAGTTGTGTATTGAATAGGAGAAAATGCGGAACAAACCTACAAGAAACCAGTAAGGAAAGGCAGAAAGTCGGGCGGGGCCGACTATATAATACCCTACACATCCCTAACAATGCGATAAGGGTTATTGCGATAATAATTTGGAATAATTGGTAAATGGGTAAGAACATATATATGTGGATATATCTAATTCTGAACCAATAATCGCTAAATTAAGCAATATTCGTTCCTAAATTGAGAAACATCTTTCTGGAGAATTTTGTAATGATCGGAAGTAAAGTACAACTTCTATAGCGCTTTGTAACCAAATCAGGAGGAACATATATATGGAGGTTATATATAAATCTGAATCGATTTTCCCTGAATACTCATTCATGTAAAATACAAACCTCTTTCTGTCGAATTTCGTACTGATCGGATATAAAATACAGTCTCTACAGCGCTTGAATGTCAAATCGGTGCTAACATATATATGGGGGCTATATCTAAATCTGAACCGATTTTCTCCAAATTTGGCAGTATTTCTTCAAGTAATATGAAACCTCTTTCTGCCGAATTTCGCTGTGATCGGATATAAAATACAGTTTCTACAGCTATTGAATTTCAAATCGGGGGTAACATATATATGGGGGCTATATCTAAATCGGAACCGATTTTCTCCGAATTTGGCAGTATTCCTTCATGTAATAAGAAACCTCTTTCTACCGAATTTCGTACTGATTGGATATAAAATGCAGTTTCTACAGCGCTTACATGTCAAATCGGGGGCAACATATATATGGGGGCTATATCTAAATCTGAGCCGATTTCCTCCCAATTTTGTTTTGTATCTAAGTGTATCACGAGACTACTCTCTGTAAATTTTTGTACAAATCGGTTTCAAAATGTTGCTTATACAGTACATATATGCCAAATCGGAGGCATACGTATATGGGAGCTATATGTAAATCTGAACCGATTTTAACCAAATTCAATAGGGATCGTCCTTAGGCCTAAAAAAGATATGTGCAAAGTTTCGTTGAGATCGGACCATAATTGCGACCTGTACTTTGATTACAAGAATACATCTACAGACAGACGGACGGACAGACAGACGGACATAGCTAAATCGACTCAGAAAGTGATTACAAGTCGATCGGTATAATAATGGGTGTTACAAACAAATGCACAAAGTCATAATACCCTGTACCACATTGTGGTGTAGGGTATAAAAAGTGCATCCAGTGCCTTAAAAATCTCATTAAATGTTGAACTGTGTTAATAAATGTTAGAAGAAGAAGAAGTATGTCATTATTACCATAATTTACATACTGACATTAAAGTAAACTATACTACTTCACTAAGCGCACAACCCAATATTTTGAATTTTTGTATTCCTGTACTCCCTCAGAGCTTTCCGAAAAAAATGCTTACTCACCTTTCTCATAATATAGTTTTAGCTGTTAAGGTCAACAAATGTGACAAAATTTCCCTTAATTAAAAAACAATATTCAAGTTAACTTTACTACTTCTTTAAACCCACAACCCCATATTTCAGAGTTTTTGTATTATTAGTACATAGTCGTTCTCAAAGAATGACAGATACCAAAACTGGTAGCAGTGTTGTTCATCGACGATTATAAGTAGAATAATATTATCTCCGATATGTTTTGTCCGATGAATTTTTCCCATCGATTCATCTTGAGTCTATTCATGAAAAATTTTCAAACAAAACTAATCCCCAACACTACCGGAAACTATTAAATCAACTGTCGCAGACTATAATGTTGCCTATTCAAAGTTCTTCGACTCCCAGTAACATTTTGTTATTTTTTATATTTTTTTTAAATAATTAAATTGATTTATTTTTTAGATTTATAATCTTCCAAATGATTGGCGCAAAACAATACAAATGGCTGAGACCTATGATTGTAATACATTGGAAATATTGAGAATGAAGTAAGTTTATGAAAACGTATGATTATTTAAAATATGTTATTTAATTAATTAAAACAGAACATAACATAAAACCAGTAAGGAAAGGCTAAAGTCGGGCGGTGCCGACTATATAATACCCTACACCACTCTCGTAATATTGAATAACTCTGATATATAAATTTTGTAATTCATGTATAAATTGTTTACATAAATTTACTTTTGGGACATTTTATACTTAAATAATACCCTGTACCACAGTGTGGTGTAGGGTATAAAAACGATTGGATCTAAAGAGCCAAATCGGATGAAACATATATATGAGAGCTATAGCTAAATCTTTACCGATTTTCTTCAAATTCGGCAATGTTGGTTCATGAATCAAGAAACTCTACCATTCTACATTTCAAAACGATTGGATGTAAAATACAGCTTCTATAGAACTAAAGGGCCAAATCGGATGAAACATATATATGGGAGCTATAGCTAAATCTTAACCGATTTTCTTCAAATTCGGTAGTGTTGGTTCATGGATCAAGAAACTCTACCATTCTAAATTTCAAAATGATTGGATGTAAAATACAGCTTCTTCAGGACTAAAGAGCAAAATCGGACGAAACATATATATGTGAGCTATAGCTAAATCTTAACCGATTTTCTTCAAATTGCAATGTTGGTTCATGGATCAAGAAACTCTACCATTCTAAATTTCAATACGAGTGGATGTAAAATACAGCTTTTATAGGACTAAATGGCCAAATCGGACGAAACATGTATATGGGAGCTATAGCGAAATCTTAACCGATTTTCTTCAAATTCGTCAATGTTGGTTCATGGATCAAGAAACTCTACCATTCTAAATTTCAAAACGATCGGATGTAAAATACAGCTTCTATAGGACTAAAGGGCCAAATCGGACGAAACATATATATGGGAGCTATAGCTAAATCTTAACCGATTTTCTTCAAATTCGGCAATGTTGGTTCATGGATCAAGAAACTCTACCATTATAAATTTCAAAACGATTGGATGTAAAATACAGCTCCTATAGGACTAAAGGGCCAAATCGGACGAAACATATATATGGGAGCTATATCTAAATCAGAACCGATTTCAACCAAATTCAATAGCGATCTTAACAGCCGCGAAATACTCTAAACTGCAAAATTTCAGAACGATCGGAGTGAAATTGCGGCCTGTAGTCGACGAACAACTTTACATGGACAGACGGACGGACATCGTTAAATCGACTCAGCTAGTGATTCTGAGTCGATCGGTGGGTGGGTTTAAGGTGGGTCTAGCTGTGTTATTTTCAGGTGTTACAAACATCTGCCGTGAAACAAACTTATAATACCCTGTACCACAGTGTGGTGTAGGGTATAAAAATAAGAAGATTAGTCATTTTGTTAATCTTGATCTAAGAAGTTTTTTTGCATGGATAATTTACCCATTTTTTTCATACCACTTATTATAAAAAAACAATATTATTCGATTTCATTTTTGAATTTAAATTGATACTCGTATGTGGTGGACATGTATCTCCCCTACACTCGTGGGAACAACATGGATAACAAAAAAACTAATTAATCAACAAAAACAAACGCGGTCTTTGGGATCTGAATCCAACTGCGCCCAGGAGAAACCTTCATGCTCATTGTAGCTGATTTCATAAGCTGTCCGACTGTTCGTCCGTTGGACTTGACTCAAGCCGACCTTACAAAAACCCATAAAAAACTCCCCAGTTCTCACAAGCAGTGGTACGGTAAAAAGGGATCGTCACATCCGACCGTCAAAACGCAAGCATAGGTGATAAGCTCTGAGTTTTGACGAAGTTAGAATGTGCTGAGGTTTTGACTCTTACCAAGAAGTAAAAAGAACGGGCTAAGACCGTCATGCCTTACACAACTTTGCCTGTGTTACATTGGTTGTGTTAACGGCTGGCAATAATGGCAAAAGAATCAGATTACTTGACTAACCCTTGACATCCAAAAAGGCAAGAGGCAATAATATCTCCATCAACAGGACAGTCAACAAACCCCTCAGTAGACTAGATCGAAGTCTGGCCGCCCAGTTGGATGTTGTCGACATTCCTAGTCATCTCAGAGCCCTAACCTGGGTTACAGAAGAACCATCGGCTGATACACTCGAGTTACTAAAAAAAACCCAACCCTGGTCTGCCGACCCATATTTGGTCTCGATCCTTAATTCGGAATACACCCCCCTCCTCTAATAAGAGGTAAACCTTGCTCATGGTTTCGAGACTATAGTTTTGAAGGTATTCAAGCAGGATATAGCTCCCACTGCGGAATGTGGGGTATACACCGAGGATGACACCCAGCCCTCTGGAAGTGCGGTGTTTAAGTTTATGTTTAGGTTAGGATTTCAGGCGTTTTTTTTGTCACCTCACATAGACCAGTTTAGATCCCACGGGCTGAAAAGCCCCTCATCGAAACCAACCTGTTTGATACTCGTATACAAATTTATCGATAGAAGGAATATCGGTACTGGAAAGATCAAGCGGAAATCTTCTGGCATATTAGCCGATCAGACAGTGTCACGTCAGAACTGATACTTACGTAGACAATCTTTTCCTCTCTAGTGCTAGAAAATATTTTGACCTTCTCAGGTCATACCCTACAGGTGCCTATTTCTGTCCATCTTTCGTTGGACTGCCTGATTTGCTCTTGCCTAAGCCAAAGCTTGCACGTGGACAGTGGCGCACCAATATATGCAAATTCTTCGAGAATTTGTAATGTCGTCCCTTTCCTAGCAAGTTCAACGGCTTTGCTCCAGGATATCCCTATGCCCAGGCACCCATATGATGTGTATATTAAACTGCTCAGCCATCTCGTTAAGAGATCTGCGGCAGTCGAGGGCTGTTTGTGAATTTGGGGATGTGGCATCCAGTGAATTGATGGCGGCCTGGCTGTCCGAGTAAATGACAACGCCAGTGATGATTACTATATTGCGACTCATCTTCTTGGTGACTTCCTTTATTGTCATTATTTCGGCTTGATATACACTGCAGATATCTGGTAGTCTGTGAGCTATAACAAGACCAAATTCTTTAAAGTGTACTACGAAGCCAACCTTTTCATCATGCTTCGAATCATCCGAATAGACGTTGGGTTGGTTTTTATTACCTGGTATTCTGCGAACCCACTTACCTCTGCCTGGTATCATAGTGATGTAGTTCCTATCGAAGGTGTACGCCGTTGGTTTATAGTCCACTCGGTTGATTAGTACTACACTGTGATATTCTCATGTGACCGTAGTTCTTGTACCTCCATATTGATAGGCAGTTTAATCATAGTGCCACTCTGGTTGCAACTTCTCTCGCCAGTATATGGTGTACATATGTAGGGCTTGTAGAGACTGCGGTGTTGTCCAGGCCCATATTTCTGGAGCCTCACACTGTTGGGTCAGAAGGACGCCAGAAGACGGATTGTGTCAGCGGTGAATGGAAATATGTTAGATATGGAACGTTGTGGCTGCAAGTCGTGGCATATGCGGACGACGTGGCAATCGCAGTAACTGGCAAATTGCGTAACGTCCTCAGAGAAATTCTACAGGTGGCTCTGATCAAATTGGCTAGATGAGCCAGAAGCAGCGGTTTGGACATTAACCCAAACAACTAGTCTTTATTTTTGAAAGTACAAAATTTCTAGGAACAATTTTACATAAGAATTTGGATTCCAACTTACCGCCTGACTCACGATGTCGAACGTTGGGTTAGGTTAGGTTGAATAGAGGAGACGTTTAAACCTCTCAAGTCCATGGACATACACTTAAGCCAAGGGTTCGATTGATGATTTTTATACCTCACGGGTTACAGAAAATCGGTACTAGACACGCATTTTCTCAGTATCTTCCAGTCTTATCCTCTGAGATGAGTCAAGTCACTGCATGCCCTGCACTCGTCGTTTTCTGCTAGTCCTATGCGATGAAGAGTGTAAGCTTGAGTGTCCCGTTAGAACACTCATCATCTTACTAATCTCGATCTTGTTTAGTTTCAAAAAACTACTTATTTTCTTCTCATTTGGGCCACCCCACAGTATCTTTGCAGTTACTCATACAGTTGCTCTATTCCACACAGTTTTGTGAGCCATCACTGCCCAGTGCTTCAACTAATCCTTCGTGGTTTCGAAAGGTAACGTTAACGTTCGCATGACTTCTATGCGAAGAATAGCCGATTTCAGGCCTACAAAAAATCATCGGAACGACAATGCTACTGAAAACATACATGCATGATGCCTGTTAGTTGGTCGCAAATAAGCTGTAGAAGTTCAGGCCGTTAATGCACTGGAATGTGTAAGGTAAGCCAACGTTACCTTATATTCCTGCAGGAAAGCTGTATGGTCGAATTGGGGCATCTCTCCCAAAATCGTCCATTGGATATACTTAAATTTACGATTATATTGCAGTAGTTCGCCCAATACTGTTGCAAAGCATTGTAGTGTGGTGGACGGCAACTAATAAACCGACAATTTACAAAGGTTTAGATCTATTCATAAGCGGAGATTAAGGACTACTGCGACTGAGTCTCTACAAGTTCTACTCCTTCGACTGCCGATTGATATTGCGGAGAGCGAAGTTACCTTTCTAGATCAAATGTACTATATAAACGAACGGCGTACACCTTGGAGGGGAAGATAACCACTAAGATACCTGCCAGAGAGGCTTTGCAGAATACCAGGAAATAGAAAGTGTCTCCATTTCTATACAGATGGTTGAAAGATTGATGAGAAGGTTTTCTTCGGATTACACTTCAAATAAGTTAGTCTTGATATAGCTCACAGACTACCAGATACCTGCAGTGTCTATCAACCCGAAATACCGAAATAATGACAATATGGGAAGTCGCCAAAAGTCCGAGTCGCAAAATAGTGACTAACACTGGCGTGGTCCGTTACTCAGACAGCCAGGCTGCCCTCAATTCTCTGGAGGCCACATCCCTAAATTCACAACAGACCACGCCGCAGATCTTTTAAGGAGATGGCTGAGCAGATTAGGAGTATCCCGGAGAACTGCAAAGCCGATGAAATAAGAATTTTCATATATTGGTGCGCCACTATCCTTATGCAAGTTTTGGCTTATGCATGAGATATTCAGGCAGTCCAATGAAAAATTGACAGAAATCAGAAACTGCAGGGTAGAGTGGTTTCATTTGTGTGAAGTGAAAAAGTTGCTGATGTTCAAAGCTTATATTTAAATTTGGTATGTTTAATGCATACTCCCAAGATAATTCGTTCCCGCAATTGTCCAATAAAGTGATATTCGCGATCGAAATAACCTCCAAAAATCTCGTCTTTCTTCAATAAAACCATTAAACAATAAAAACCCAGCTATTTTTTATCAGGATAATTTTTATGACAATCAGTTAGCCCATTTGGGGCCAACAATTAAATCTTGTGATCAGCAGTTCTATAACGCACCATTGAAAGTAAGAACGTACCAAAATCGTAGAAGTTATTTACAATTTATTTAAAAATGCATTAAAAACATGAAAAGTAACCGTTATAATGGAATATTTTCAAAAAATTTCATGACGTCTGATAAAAAATGGATCGCTTGTTTATTGTCAAATGTCAAGGTCGATCTCGGAAAAAATTTAGCACTACCAATTTTAGTGAAGAAAACACTGATTTTCACAAGTTAATTCGATAGCGAATAGCTCCTAATTGGACAATCGCAGAAACGAAAAATATGTTGGGGATATGAGTATGCATAAAACATACCAAATTTCCATATAAACTTTGGACATCGGCAACTTTTTTTGAAGCCACTATACTGTAGAGTTACTAGACAAATCTGGACAAGATATGACCAGATATTGTCAAATATCAAGAAAACACTGATTTTCAGAGGTTAATTCGATAGCAAATAGCTCCTAATTGGACAATCGCAGAAACGAAAAATATGTTGGGGATATGAGTATGCATAAAACATACCAAGTTTCCATATGAACTTTGAACTTCGGAAACTTTGTTTGAAGCCACTCTACAGTAGAGTTACTAGACAAATCTGGACAAGATATGACCTGATAAGGTCAAAATATCTCAATCTGGACAAGATATGACCTGATAAGGTCAAAATATCTCATCGTACTAGCGAGGAAAAGACTGTCTACGTTAGTGTTAGTTCTGACGGGACACTGTCTGATCAGCGAACACGCCGGAAGGTTGGATATTTACGAAGGAAGAAGTGGAGAGCATTGAGCACCTGCTTTGCTACTGTCCTGCATTGAGTAAATGACGTCTGGATATACTGGGGTCAGCCTTTCTAGAAAGTTTAACAGATCTTTCGGGCACCGATATTCGTACTATTGATAACAGTTTGGTTTCGATGAGTTGCTTCTGAGCCCGAGCTAACTCTAGGGATTTAAATTGGGCTATGTTAGCGGGTATGAGGATCCTACAGCTATTTTGATTTTCATATAGGATTCGACCAATTTCTTCCTGTATAGAGCTTTGACGAGGTTAGCTAGCTTTTCAGAAACGCCTTTTGAGGCCAGTGCAGCCCCTTCATTTGCCGGCTTAACGACGATGCCTTTTTAAGTTACTCTGGTAGTTATTAATTAGTCTACATTTCCTTTAACATTGGCAGAATAATTATGACACTTAATAGAGGGTCGACTTTTAGCAGCTGCGGCGAAATCTCGTCACAACCAGGTAATTTGTTATTTTTTAGGTCTAGGTATATTATTTATACTAGACAGGAAGTCGAATTTCAAACCCAACATTCTGGAGAGAGCAAAGAAGACTGTGGTAACGCTGGGGTCTAAACCCGCGTATAGTTTATTGGTTGTATGCGGCAGTAGTCAGACCGATGATGAACTACGGCATTAACGTCCGGTGGACAGCTCTGCGGAATACTAAACAAAGTTCAGCTACATGTATCGCTGGTGCGCTGAGAACGACACCAGGGGAACCGGAATATGTTGGCATGCCTCTAGTGACCTGCAAGCTCTTCTTGAGATATAGTGTCATTACGGCAACAAATGACAGGTGGTCACTAGTCAGGAACTGCATACATTACAGGTTAATGTGGGCCTGCATAAACTCTTTACGCACCAACTCTCTGTTGTCGTTATCGAGATCGGACGTCCCACTTATCTTGTCTATTACGGCGGGCCATTGCCTTATTGGACGGCACACAGAGAGATTGAAGGTCTTGTCTGATGACTTTTGCAGAAGCTGTGTAGACGAAGAGGAGGATGAATCAACTCTCTTCGTAGAAGGCGGCATGCAACCTTAGGCTTAGGCTAGGGATAACTTATATTACATTTGACTTTGTAGTCATTGTAAAGGCTGCCACTCTTACCCAAAATTAACTTAGGGTCTGGATACAATTTCACAATTTCTGCTGAGTCAGGGTAATCTGTGTCCGTTCTACATGTGTGTGATATACAGCTATGAACATTTACTATTTGCTCTGGATACATATTCAGAGAACATTCCTGTATAAGTCATAGGAAGTCGGCACATAGTTCTAGTTGTGCTTCTCTAGATGTGATAAGTTTTCCCCTATCGTGGCTTAGTGGTTTTCCAGATTCCGTCTTATGATAGACTTAGCATGTTTTAAGTAAGATAAAATGCCTTTTTAAATTCTAAATATTCAAAATTATATTTTTTCAAAAGTTATGCAGAAAACAATAAAGCTCATAGGATTTGCATTACAAAGGATTCCATACAAACTTTAAAACTTCATAAAACTTCGATAGCCTTTCCTAAAATTCTACCTGTTTAGACTTAGCATACTTTGGAATTTGGAGTTATCTGTATGACTCCCCACTTATTCCTATTTTGCAGATACACAAACTATTACCCAAATGCCTACAGCTTTACAAAAAATCTCAGCGAACAAATCATCAACGACTATTCCCGCCAACTGCCCGTGACGATTGTAAGGCCATGCGTTGGTAAGAATCTCCCTACACACTGCTAACCGCTCGAAGGGAATAATATCTAAAATTATCCTCCATCAATTATTCGCCAACAGTTTCGCCATCATATAAAGAGCCCGAACCAGGATACTTTGACAATTTAAATGGACCCGTGGGACTATTGACAACCATTTTATTGGGCATTGGACAAATGGTGTATTGTAATCCAGATTTGAATTTATCTTTGATTCCAGTGGATATTATAACATGTCTGACCATTGCTGCTGGTTGTAAACTCGGATTGGAAACGTTGAAGTGAGTACGATCATTACAGATCGATCGACCTGCCTGACAGTGATTTCATAATTTCACTTTTCGTTTCTGATCATAGTCTAAAAAATCCTTTTATATTTTTCTTTAATTACAGAGTGAAAAATCCGCCTTTGACTATACGAAACTTCGCCCCTAGGAGTGTATACAGATTTACTTTGCACCAGAGTGCCTCCCAGTTTGTGCGTATTGCAAAGGATAATCCTTTACAATATGTGGTGTGGGCACCAGAGAGCCGAATGACTACAAATATGTATTGGTACTTACTTTGGGTGTTCGTTGTCCATATACCGATGGCTTTGTTCTATGACACATTATTGAGAATCAATAAGAAGGATCCTGTGTAAGTGTATGAAAACAAACATCACAATAGAGCCTGAGATTAAGTTTGAAATTATTTTTATTATTTTATGATTTCTAAAGAAATCTACAGCATTTCAGTCAGTGTAAACAAAGATTTACATGTATGTAATGGAATTTTGGTTTTTACAGACTTTGGCAAATATTTACATATCTTTCTTTTAAACGAAGATGAAAGTCCAATATCGCTTTTGTATCAATTTCATGAAGAAATTGGAAAATTAAATGGAATTTGAATATGATTTGATTATTATGATATTTTACCACCCGCGGAAAAGACCGGTCAAGATGAGGATTTTAATTCCGTATTTTTTTTTTGCTTTCCTCTTTATGTATATAGACTACTGAAGACACAGCGCAGACTTATATTCACGGCGAGAGTGTTGAGCACGTTCATTAAAAAATATTTCAATTTTCATAACGAAGGCTTTTGGGAGTTATTAAATTATACAATGGAACATGATGAAAGGTAAGTGCATGATTAGAAAATAACAACAAAAAGTAATACACGCATACTTATTTGCAGTAATATTCCTTAAAATTAATCACGTCTGCGTATTAAAATTTAAAATGTCTGACCTTAAAATAAGCATGTCATGGTATTTAATTTGAGGCATACATGTACCTAAAAATATATGTATCGAAAAGTTCATTCATACATTTTTGATATGTTTAAATTAAATAGAAAATATATTTAGAACCAACATTTTAAATAAATATAAGAGGTAGAAAGCTAGAAAAAAATACTAGAAATCGTATAGCAATGAAATTCTTAGAGGATTGACAACAAATAATGACTTGGAATATATAGAAAATTAAAACGAATGCTTTAAAATAGAAGCTAATGCTATACATATAATTTTTAATTGGGAAGTATAATTCGAAATCAAAGAAAAATTAAAACTGAAGTTCGAAAAAGTCAGCAAAGTTTTGAAAATCTTTTTTAAATGAAATATATTTGAAGAAATTCCTAAACAATAGTTTTATTTGTTTCTAAACACATATTTTATATGAGAAAATTAGTTCGTAAATATATTTTGTTCTAATTTATTAACATACGCGCTTCAAATAAATTTTATTGATTTTCAAATAAATTATATTTGTTTGAAAATATATAATACAGGGTCCGCCAAATATCTTTTTTTTGAAAATGCTAAAGGGTCCGCCATCTAACGTTTTTTTTTCAACTAGTGCTTATTTCGTGAATGGTAACACTTAGCTCATGTCTGATTTGACAGATAATTAGTTTTATCCTTCCGCTGAACGAATATGTGTATATTGCGAATATTGCGACATTACTTTGAAAATCATTAGGGCGGGTCGATTTAAAAATCGCCCATTGCTCAGTGAAAACCGTATTCTAGGGATCAAAATAAGAAACTTTGCCGAAGGAACCATACCTCTAAAACGAATT
Organism: Eudasyphora cyanicolor; assembly: GCA_963930755.1. Lineage (NCBI taxonomy): Eukaryota > Metazoa > Arthropoda > Insecta > Diptera > Muscidae > Eudasyphora > Eudasyphora cyanicolor. Next base: position 122,718,172 of record OZ005738.1, on the reverse strand, counting down.
CTGATGTCCCGGAAAAAATCCCACTTTGACCCATTTAGAGTGCTCCAATCGAGTCCAAAAGTTTGACCGACCCCCACTCAGTGAAGTGCTCAGTGAAAATCGTATTCTAGGGATCAAAATAAGAAACTTTGCCGAAGGAACCATACCTCTAAAACGAATTCTGATGTCCCGGAAAAAATCCCACTTTGACCCATTTAGAGTGCTCCAATCGAGTCCAAATGTATGGAACCCCCAGGGGGTTCCAGGGGGTGTGCCATGGGTGGGTCGGGCCTCCAAAGTTAGTGGGGGTCGGTCATACATTTCGACTCGATTGGAGCACTCTAAATGGGTCAAAGTGGGATTTTTCAAAATTTGCCCCTACCCAAAAGTTCGACCCAAATTCCGGGACATCAGAATTCGTTTTAGAGGTATGGTTCCTTCGGCAAAGTTTCTTATTTTGATCTCTTCTCTTTTTGATCTTATTTTGCCTCCCCACAAATCGACCCGGCCTAAAAATCATGGTAATGTTGCAGAATTTTTTCCAAAGATTGCGTACGGATTTTGGAAGAAGAGAAGCACCGTCAGCTCCGTATGTTCGTTATCTTGTGAAAAAAGTGAAAGAAACTGGCATCCTCATCGATAAACCAAAGCGTCAAAAGCCAAAAACAGTGCGTACACCCGAGAATATTGCTGCTGTGGCAGAAAGTGTGCGTGAAGCGCCATCAACATCAATTCACCGTCGTTCTCAACAATTGAACATTTCGGAGACATCATTGAGACGAATTTTGCATAAAGACCTTGGTATGACGCCATACAAAGTCCAATTGGTTCAGGAGTTGAAGCCAACTGACCATCCAATGCCTTTTCAATAGTTTTTAGTAGCCGCATCTGTGGGTATTAGTTATAATTCTACATATATTTGTAGGACCATAGCTCATAAAGAACTTTTATGGTACAGAAAGAGTGATAATTGCTTTGGTCACTGCTACACTGGCCACAGCCTTTAAACGGCCGACGAAGCCATCACACGCTGCACGAAAGTGGCTCTGCGGTATTTTGGCCCATTCCCGGCGAAGCGCCGTCTTGAGATGATCGATACTTTGGTATTTTTTAGTGCGAACCTTACTCTCTAAAATGCCCCAGGCGCAAAAGTCCAACGGATTGAGATCCGGAGATCTTGGTGGCCATTGTGCGGTAGAAATGAAGCGAGGAACCTCCTTTTTAAGCCATTCTTGGTTGAAGCGTGCTGAGTGCGATGGTGCTGAGTCCTGTTGGAATGTCCATGGTCTTTAGGACATTTTCCCGATAATATTCGGCATTTATTTTGACCCCATGGTCGATGAATACGAGCGGGGAGCGACCATCGGCCGTTACGGCGGCCCACACCATTACCATCGGCGGCGCTTGAGTTCTGGTGGCCAATCGAAGGTGTAAATTTTCAGCTGACCTCTTTGGCAAGTAAACCCGATCATTTTGTTTGTTCACAAACTGCTCAATTTGGAATGGCTTCTCATCGGAGAAAACCAAATTCGGTAACTGGCCACTTTCGTGCAATCGAAGCAACTCCTTGGCTCTTTCCAGTCTAACTTTTTTTGTGCATCGGTGAGCTCTTGCACTTTTTGGAACTTCAATGGCTTTAGTCCAAGCTCATTTTTTAATATGTGTTGTATCCGTTCTCGCGATATGTTCAGCTCACGAGCAATTTTTCTACCACTGCGGCGTGGATTTCGATCAAATCTGGCCTTCACTTTTCGGATCATTTCTGGTGTTGCTAACGTTTTTTTTTCGTCCACTTTTTGGACGCGATGCAACACTGCCAGTATCACGGTAACGAGCAATGGTACGAGAAACAAAAGATTTATTCACATTTAAATGCTGGAGTGCTCTAACGATAGCCACTTGTGTTTTCCACACAAATATAAAGCAATCATACTATCACCCTTGAATTCCATCACGAATAACTTTTTTCTGAATGCAATAGATCAAAATGCTTTTGTAAGCTTGTAAACAATAAAATGAACTGTCACTGAAATAAATCTGGCAGCTATCAGACTAGCAGTTTAGAAATGATAGCAACCTGAAGTTGGTTGCAATACATATCAGCCACCCTGTATAAAGCAATCACACTATCACGCTTGAATTCCATCACGAATAATTTTTTTCTGAATGCAATAGATCAAAATGCTTTTGTAAGCTTGTAAACAATAAAATGAACTGTCACTGAAATAAATCTGTCAGCTATCAGACTAGCGGTTTAGAAATGATAGCAACCTGAAGTTGGTTGCAATACATATCAGCCACCCTGTATATCTTTTGCTACGAACCAAAAGTGTAACACATAGAAGGAGTGACCTAAGACCCTAAGTATGTTCGGCGGATATCCGTATTGGGTCATTTTAAGTCGAATGAGCAATATCCGTCCGTCTGTCTGTCTGCTGGCTGGTGCGCACGATAACTCTCGAAAGGAGTAACCTATTGACTTCAAATTTGGTATGTGGTAATATTTTCTTCTATCTACTGCTAAGTTCGAAGATGGGCCATATTGGTCCACTCCTTCTAGTACCTACCCCACAAACATTTAGTGAAATATTGATTATTTAATAACTTCTATACTACTTATTTGAATCCTTTGAAATTCTACACATAGTATTAGTTTATTAGTCACTATTACATCGAGAAAAATGGGCGAAGTTGCGACGCCCCTTTTGGTACCTCTGGTACAAATGGAAAATTTTGATCCAAAATTTAATAGCTTATAACTTTATTACCAGTGCATACAAAGACTTGAAATTTTGTACGGTATAATGGTTTAATAGTACCTACAATACCGTGAAAAATGGGGATTATTGCCACGCTCCTTTTGGTAACTTCCACACAAATGGAACTTTTTTGTACCAAAAGTTAACAGTTTTTAACTTTAATACCAGTGAATACAAATAAGAAAATTGGCCGTAATTGGCACGCCCCTTTTGGTACCTCCCACACAAATGGACCATTTTGCATCAAAAGTTAACTGCTTATAGCTTTAATATCTGTTCATATAAATACTTGAAATTTTGTACAGTGTAATGCTTTTACAGTACCTAGAGTCCAGAGAAAAGTGACCGTTATTGGGATGCCCCTTTTGGTACCTCTCACACAAATGGACCATTTTACACCAAAAGTTAACAACTTATACATTAATACCAGTCCATATAAATACTTTAAATTTTGTACAGTGTAATGCCTTTATAGTCCAGAGAAAAGTGACCGTTATTGCGACGCCCCTTTTGGTATTTCTCACAGCTTTTAATATTTTTTTGAGACTTAGGGTGAGGGGATTCATTAGTCGGTTTACCCGACTGAACTTGTTTTTATCTCAGCTATAAGCCTGTAACTCTGCAAGCTGCACTGTTTAAACCAGGCCTTCAAAACGGGGGAGCCGTGAATACTCGAACATATAATAAACATATTACTTTGTGAATGTTATATGTACATATTTAAAATGTCTAAAAATTACTTGTATTGGAGAATTTTTAATGGAAATTGTGCAATTTTTAGACACATAAGGGACTAATTCAAGACATAGTTTTCAAGATTTGTTTATAAAATTCTACAATCTTTATTTAAATTTTTTTTTAATTTCAAAACAATAATTTTCTTTGGTACTCCTGATCTTCTTTATTTTCCCATGGATTTTCCCTTCAGATATGCTATTTAATCAGATTACTTTGTCTCACACTTTGCTGGGCTAACTCTCGCTCTAGGACATTGCGACGAAATATGATTTTATTGACAATTTCATACAAATTGTAATTTTATTGAAAATTTCAATTGCAACTATGTCCTTTAAAATCGACTAAATTGTGTTTTTGTAGAAAATATTTCCTAAATTAATAAATTTCTTGCAAATTTCAATTGAAATTTCAACAAAACTTTCTAGAAAAATTCAATTTAAAGCAAAATGCTGAAAAATTTAATTTCAACAAAATTTTCCAACAACAGCATTTTCAGAGAATTTTTATAGACAAATTTGATTTTAAAAAAATTTTAAGGAATTTTCTAGAAAAAATAATATCTTTCTATATAAAATCCTTTATACGTTTGTTAGTAACGCATGATCTCCGAAACCATAAGAGCGAATGGGCTACAAATTGCACGAACATTGCAATTGGTTCAGTTCGGGGTTATCTTTGTTTTGGAATTATTTTAACCGCGAAAAATGGCGGGTTGGTCAAGTTATTTGTAAAATCCACATATCGAGACCGATTTGACTAAAACTGAAAATATGTGTGTGGTTTGTCTTGATAATAGTTTGTATGTATGATTCTAACTGGTAGATGGCGCTGTAATGGACTTATGTCCAATACACATTTTTATAGTGTTTTTTTTTCCTGAAACTAGGAATGTATGCATTTTTTAATGAAATATCAATGAATAACAAACCAATTCATCCCAACGTCTGCTGGGGTCAGCTAATTTTTAAATAAAATTTTTCTTTATTAATTTATTATGATTATTATCAATCAAAGCGATAATCAGAATAGCTCAGCAAAATAGTTTAGACGAAATAATCATAACTGCAATTAATGTTAACAAAAAATATTTTATAATTTTTAAGAGAAATTCATGGAAAATAAAAAAGTTTAGAAAATTTTTCAAAGAGTTAGAAATTTTCAAATTTAACTTAGAATTATATAGCCTAAAAAGGGACGTCAATGTTTACAAAAAAATATTTTATAATTTTTAAGAGAAATTCATGTTAAAATAAAAAAGTTTAGCCATTTTTTCAAAAGGGACGTCAATGTGTTCGGTAGCATTTAAATCAAAACACACACATTTGGCTTAATAACATTTTTTTTGTCGTTTTTAGTTTTTCGAAATTCATTGTACAGGGTGGCTGATGAATATTAAGAAACTCAAATAACTTTTTTTTCAGCGTATGGAATTCAGTTTTCTTTTATTCATGTTAAAGCTCATTAAATTTAAATAAATATAGCTTAATTAGTTTTAAAAATAATGGAATTTAAATGCCCCCCCTGCTCGTTGATGCATGTGCGGCATCTTACCAAAATGTTGTTCATTACTGCTTGGAAAGTTGAGACGGGATTAGCCGCAATTGTTTCTCGAATGGATTGCTTTAGTTCATTCAAATTTGTTGGTTTTGCTTTGTAGACTTCCTGTTTGCTATAACCCTACAAGAAAAAGTCAGGTGCAGTAAGGTCAGGCGACCTGGGGGGCCAACGGAATGTGGAGTTTCTGGATATCAGCTTATTGGGAAATTTTCGCGGCAATTCTGTCATAACAGGCCGGGCTATGTGAGCACCATCTTGCTGAAACCACACAGAGTTGAAAGAAATTCTCATTCGGCGTAATTCTGGATAGAAAAATTCTCTCAACATACTCAAGTAACGGTCTCCAGTAACTGTAACGGTGTGACCGTTTTCTTCGAAGAAGTAGGGCCCGACAATGCAGCGTGATGAAACTGCACACCACACTGTGACATGAAGTGGAAGCAATTCCGTCTCATGGAGTATCTGTGGGTTGGAAGCACTCCATATTCGACAATTTTGTTTGTTTATGTTGCCGTTTAAATCGAAATGGGCCTCGTCAGACATGAAAAGACAGTTCAACATGTTTCCGTCCTCTTCCAACATTTTAAGCATCTTCTGGCAAAATTCCAAGCGAATCGGGAAGTCTGCTGAGTTCACTTTGGTGGCCATATGAATTTTATATGGGAATAACTCCAAATCTTTGTACATAATTGACTGCAATGACTGTCTGCTTATACCCATTTGAGCAGATAAGGTTCTTGTCGAAACTCTTGGATTGTTTTGTATGGCATCAGCTACAGCAGCGATTGTTTCCTCCGTCCGAACTGAAGGGTTTCGATGGTAAGGTCTTCTGTTGACTGTCCCATGCTCGGAAAAATTGTTAACAAGTCTCTTTATGGTCAATCTGCTCGGAGGATTGCCGCCAAACGTGCCCCAATACCCTCTTTGAACCGAAACTACGGACTTCAGTGCGTAATAGCGGCGGACAATCCAAATTCTTGTTTCAGAGCCCCAGTTATCCATTTTTGTTAAATCTAAAAATAAATCTGCAAAATAAAAAAAATTAACCAGATTCATTAAATAGAAAAAAGTTATTAAATTTTTTTTAGTAGCAGCTTTCATCGGCCACCCCGTAGTTTTTGTGGTACAGGCTCCAAAGTTGGAATTTTTCTCAAAATTAAAATTTGTTACAATTGTTATATTTTCGTTTCACATATTTTGAAGACATTAATACCAATGAAAAGCTCTGATCCACTAACAAAAAACATTGTAATGGAATATGTATGTCCTTGTGGTGACAGGAGGTCAAAATATAGAAAACCTTCCCGGAAAATTATAAATTCTGGATCACCTATTGGATCCAGTCACGTTACGCATACCCACGTTAATAATATAAATATTCTGTTGGGCTCCTAAAGAAATTTACAACAAATTCAGCAGAACTTTTTACTAATATTTTTAAAAAAATTAATTTTTAGAAAAAAAAAATTCCTTTTTTATACCCTCACTTTAGTGATGCAAGGGTATATATCATTAGCTACGGGCCAAAAGTGTGACACTTCGAAGGAGTGACCTAAGACAATAAGTATGTTCGGCGGATATCCGCCCGTCTGTCTATCTGCTGGCTGGTGCGCGCAATAACTCTCGAAAGGAGTAACCGATTAACTTCAAATTTGGTATGTGATAATATTTTTTCCTAGACTAAGTTCGAAGATGCGCCATATTGGTCCACTCCCTCTAGTACCTCCCCCGCAAAGGGTTAACATTTTGTGAAATATTGATTATTTCACAATTCCACATATAGAATTAGTTTCTTGGTCACAATCACCTTGAGAAAAATGGGCGAAGTTGGAACGCCCCTTTTCCTACCTCCCACACCAATAGATCATTTTGCACAAAAAGTTAACTGCGTATAGCTTTAATATCATTTCATGCAATTACTTGAAATTTTGTACAGTGTAATGCTTTTATAGCACCTAGATTTCATTGAAAAGTGGGCGTAATTGCCAAGTCCCTTTGGTATATCTCACAAAAATGAACTATTTTGCAACAAATGATAAGAGCTCATAACTTTAATACACTCAAAGGATTTTTGTGAGTATCATTAGCAAAAATGTTTGTTGTTTCAACAGTCTGTGTCTGCTGAAAAAGGGAAAGCAGACTTCGTCTGTTATTTTAGCAACCCTATGGTTGCTATTTTAGCACATAAATTTGCCTGCTACTGTAGCAAACTAGAACAGTCGTTTGAGCAAACAATTTTGCTATTATTTAACAGAAAAAGCGGCTGGGAGAACAAACTATTTTTGGTATTCTAGCATACGTCTCTTTCTTTTTTATTTTAATAAAAGAAATACAAATTTTATATTTTCCTGATATTTGAGAAGAGTATATCAACCAGGACTCCAACCTGAAGTTATTCAGCCCATGTATTGATAAGCGTTTCGAACTGTGAAATCTGTATGTATGCTTGATCTAAAAATATAAATGAAAAATAAATCATTTAATAAAATTGAATAGCAATAGGAGTATCTACAAACAATACTTACCGGTCACTGGCATTAACAATTATCTTCTTTTTGTCCGAAGGATAAATACAAAGAACATAAATCGTACGACATCGACGTGAACTCTGTCAATATTGGCTAATGTGTTGGGTTTACCCTATAGACACGGTATCTAATTGTACATGTCCAGAGCCATATCATTGGAAAAATGATCTTATCCATGGATTACATCGAAATTAGACTAAATTATCCTGAGTTTTTTGGAGCCAAAATGTTGCTTCGTGATTCGGATATTAGCGACCATCGTTGGAACATATAGAGTAAATAATCAATGTTGCCATTTCGGTAAACAAATCACAAAAGGGAAAAAAATACTTACGAGTTGTTGCAGGTATTATCATTAATTAGGGTCACACTTCCAAGAGGTGTATGCGATTTGGAAAAGTAGACTATGCAATAAATGACTAGTCCATCGCTATCACAAGTTATTTGTATGGACAGCATATATTTGCTAGGAAATTTTAGTTTACTTTTGTAGCCGTATTAAAGTAGAGGGTTTTAATAGGACACTGCTTGCCGAGAATCATGAAAACAACCAATAAGACTTTCACAATAATAGTGAAATTTGCAATTTGTGTACACTTATCTGTTGCAACTTGATTAATTGATCCTCCAAGCCATACACATTTTCGACTTTTGTTAGCCATTTGTAAGTGTGGTCGAAGCTGTCCCGGAACCGTTTTACTCATTAAAATCATTTGCATTACCTTCGTTTCCTCATTGCCAAAAAGCTTACTTTACTCCGCCAGCCTTTGTAATGCAAATTAACAAACAGAACGAAAATTTCAATTCAATTCAATTGATTCGGCGTAAAATATTTTACTTTTCAAAGGGTGTTACTTAAATAGCCGGCGACGGCGTGTCTTTCAAAGAGGGCAACACTTGAATGCTAATGAAAGCATATTACGTCTGTCAATATTTTTTGATATGCGAAATAAACATTTAATATGCGATTTTGTCATCTGCACAAATATGAATATATGTATAACTTATCGCAAGCACATTTTAATGGAAAAATTGGTTTCAGTGGTAAGGAATAAAAACACAAAACGGATTGCCAGTACAAGAAACTACTTTCCCCATTGTCCAGATTCACACTCGGCAACTTTTCCAAGCAAGTGTCAAAGTTTGTAGGAGAGAGCTCTTTCCGCCCGCCTCTCTCTCCATCAAACTTTCATACTTGCTTAGAAAAAGTAGCCGAGTGTGAATCTGGACATTATCTTCCGTATGCCTCTATGTGCAGATTCACACCCGGCAACTTTTTCCAAGGAAGTGTCAAAGTTTGACGGAGAGAGAGGCGCCGAATTGCCGCGTGTGTTGAGGTGGCTATGTTCGTCCCAATTTTGTAGGGCAGGCAGTTGGAAAGAGAGGGGAAAAAACTCTCGTACTCGATTGAACGTTTTGTTTTCATTCGCACTTTGAAACAACAACAATACACACAGGAATAGCCGTGGAAACCGTATAAAAATCGTCTTTGCACAGGATGATCAATCTTGCGAAATTTTCTCTTAATACTCACCCTAAGCCATTAGGAATTCTCATGTTTTTTTAAACTTTTTTTGCATACACAATACTTAGTCCTGGATCACACGAGGCAATTTCTTCCAACCGGAAAGTGCTCTCTGTCCTACAAACTTTGACACTTTAGGTTTAGGTTTAGGTTAGGGTGGCAGCCGTATTTTTTTTACAAGCTCACATAGACCAGTTTAGGTCCCTAGTGTTACCACGGGCTGAAATGCCCCTCATCGAAACCAACCTGTTTGATATATAAATTTATCGATAGTACGAATATCAGTACTGGAAAGATCTGTTAGGCTGCCTAAAAAGGCCGACCCCAGTATATCCAGTCGTCGTTTACTCAAAGCGGGACAGTCGCAAAGCAAGTGCTCAATGCTCTCCACTTCTTCCTCATCTCCACAGCTTCGGCAGAAGTCATTGGAGTCAATACCCAATCTTTTGGCGTGTTCGCCGATCAAGCAGTGTCCCGTCAGAACCTGTACTAACGTAGACAATCGTTTCCTCTCTAGTGCGAGGAGATATTTTGACCTTCTCAGGTCATACCTTGGCCAGATTTGTCTAGCTACCCTGCAGGTGCCGATTTCTGTCCATCTATCGTTGGACTGCCTGATTGCCTCTTGCCTAAGCCAAAGCTTGCACGTGGATAGTGGCGCACCAATATATGCAAATTCTTCGAGAATTTGTAATGTCGTCCCTTTCCTAGCAAGTTCATCGGCTTTGCAGTTCCCCGGGATATCCCTATGCCCAGGCACCCATATGAGGTGTATATTAAACTGCTCAGCCATCTCGTTAAGAGATCTGCGGCAGTCGAGGGCTGTTTGTGAATTTAGGGATGTTGCCTCCAGAGAATTTATGGCAGCCTGGCTGTCCGAGTAAATGACAACGCCATTGTTGGTTACTATGTTGCGACTCAGCCACTTGGCGACTTCCCATATTGCCATTATTTCGGCTTGATAGACACTGCAGGTATCTGGTAGTCTGTGAGCTATATCCAGACTAAGTTCTTCACAGTGTACTCCGAAGCCAACCTTTTCATCAAGCTTCGAACCATCCGTGTAAAAGTGGAGATGGTTTATATTACCTGGTATTCTGCCGACCCATTCATCTCTGGCGGGAATCATAGTGATGTAATTTCTCTCGAAGGTGTACACTGTTGGTATATAGTCCACTCGGTCGGTTACCATAGCACTACACTTTGATATCCTCATGTGACCATAGTTCTTGTACCTCCACATTGATAGGCAGTTTAATCTTATTGCCGCTTTGGTTGCAACTTCTCTCGCCACAATATTAATCGGCAGTATATGGAGTAGGGCTTGTAGAGACTCGGTCGCTGTAGTCCTTAAGGCTCCGCTTATGCTCAGGCAGGCAGTCCTCTGAACCTTTGTTAGTAGGTTGGTAATGGTTAGTTTGTCAGTTGCCGTCCACCATACCACAATACCGTATAACAGTATTGGACGAACTACTGCTATATATATCCAGTGGACGATTTTAGGAGAGAGTCCCCACCGCGACCCTACAGCCTTTTTGCAGGAATATAAGGCGACGTTGGCCTTCCTTACACGTTCCAATACGTTAAGTCTAAATAACATTTTCCTATCTAGAATTATTCCTAAAAATTTTGCACTTTCAGAAAAGACTAGATCTGTTCCATTTATCCGAGGTGGAGGGTCCACATGTGGGACATTATTCATCCTAGTAAAGAGAACCAATTCTGTCTTGTTGGGGTTAACGCCCAAACCGCTGCTTCTGGCCCATCTAGCCAACTTGTTCAGAGCCACCTGTAGGATGTCTCTGAGGACGTTTACGAATTTGCCACTCACTGCGATTGCCACGTCGTCCGCATATGCCACGACCTTGCAGCCACAACGTTCTAGATCTAGCAGGATTTCATTCACCGCTAGGTTCCAAATTAGTGGAGACAATACTCCTCCTTGCGGGGTCCCTCTGTTTACATACCTTGTTAGAGTTGTGGACCCTAGACATGCTGTTATGCGTCTTCTGGTGAGCAGACTTTGAATTAGTCTAATCAAACTAGTGTTAACTTTTAGATGTGAGAGTGCCGCAATTACCGCATCGGAATGAATGTTGTTAAAAGCCCCTTCTATGTCAAGAAATGCCACCATGGTGAATTCCTTGAAATGCAGGGACGATTCGATAGTGCTCACAAGTTCGTGCAGGGCTGATTCAGTAGACTTGCCCTTGTTGTAAGCATGTTGGTTCCCCGACAGGAGTTTTGTATCCAGGTTTTCCCTAATGAAATGATCTAAAAGTCTTTCCAGACCTTTCAATAAGAACGAGGATAGGCTAATTGGTCTGAAGTCTTTTGGCCTAGTGTGTGATATCTTTGACACTTGCTTGAAATAAAATTGCCTTGTGTGAATCAGAATTTATAAACATTTTTACCAATCGCACAAAAAATATTAATGTTTAGCTTTGGTTTCATAAAAATTAGAAACTAAAATCAAAACACAATAGATTAATTTTAATTGTATATCCGGAACTAAGATTTTGAAATCGTCAAATCATATTCGTTATCGATTTGTGTTTTACTTTTTACAGTTTTAATCGACTCCTATTTCCAATATTTTTAAAATCCAATGAAAAAATAAAAATATTGAGAACCGTAACTCGGAAAATAGATATCTCCGAATAATTATTTATTTTTTTTAAATATACTTTTCTCATCGCACGAATGACCTTAACCTTTTTGATTTTCAATGGTAGTTGAACTTTATCATGTAAATTATTGCAACTTTTGTCTTATTTTCACATATTTTTATTAACAGCAAACTTCAAATTTTTCAGCAGTGCGTTTGCTAATGCAAAACTGCAAACTTTTTGCTATTACAGCAGAAAATTTGCTGCATTAGCAGAAAAAATGTTTGCTAAAAATTAGCAGACGTTGTTTGTTATTAACAGCAAACTATTTTTTTGGGTGTACCAGTGCATACAAAGACTTGGAATTTTGTATAGTGTAATTGTTTTATAGCTACAATCCAGTGAAAATGGGCGTTATTGTCATGCCCCTTCGGGTACCTCCCACAAAAAGGGACCATTTTGTACGAAAAGTTAGCTGCTTATAACTTTAATACTAGTACCTACAAATACTTAAAATATAATGTTTTCATAGTACCTACAGTCTGTCGAAAAATGGGAGTAAATTACATTACTCAAAAAGGGAGGGTATAGTGGGTCTACCCGATTGGAATTTTCTTACTTGTTAATTTATTCATATATATTCTTCGTAGATGATTTAATCTTTTTTTTACATATCTGTAAAAACAAAATTTGTTTTTCAATTTACTAATTACTGGTTTTTATCCAATCCGTTTTTATCTTAATTTCAGACGCCTGTTTTCTGTTCTGGACCACAACAAATTAGACATTGATACGCTCTATAAAGGTATGCTATCTAACTGCATTTTCAGTGTTGAACATAACAATTTATTTTTTGTAATTTTTAATAGGCATGTTACGCGGATTAAAAAAGTTTATGTTCAATGAGCCCTTGGAAGCTACACAAAGCACGCGACGACGTTATAAATTTTTTATATATCTTAATGAAATTGTTAAACTAATATTACTTTTTACGCTATTTAAACTTGTATGGAATTGGATACAATAATTAAATTAGTTTAAAGAAACTGGAGAGCAAAAAAACAAAAGGATTTTGGGTATTTTTTAAAAATAAATTAATCACTTTTTATTGCATTTATAGTAAATATAATAAAAACATTTTTATTATCTTACATTGTTTTTTAATGTATATAAAAAACCTAATGAAAATATAGTATAAAAACAATGAGGCATACAATTTTAAGACAGCTGTACAGATTTCTATAAATTCAATTGATATATCCTCACCAAACAATCTTCTCCACAACTGGCCAATTGGAATTGATTTTTGGCCGTCTTAAAAGGCCTAAATTGTAAACGTTTTATGGTTAAATGATGAGATTGTCTGCAAAAAAATTTAAAACGTAGTTATTATGATTGTTATTGTTAAGTTCCAAAAATATATAGACAAGATATTTCGTCACTTACGAAGCTTTCATGGTAATCAATAAATTCCATTTCCCATTGAATTCATAAATATAAATCTGTCCACTTTCGCAGCCCAAAGCCAAAATATATGAGCCATTTGCACTTAAGGTATGGGCAAATGTCACCGCTGTTATGGATTCTTGTTTTAATTCCAAAACTTCTAAATTTTGCCAGCCATTCAGCGAAGATTTCTTCGAATCGCTTTCCTCTTGTTGTTCTTGCGCTTTAGACCACAGCACTACTTTTCCCTCTCGCGATGATGTTACAAAATATTTATTATCATGAGACCAATCACAGGACCATATTATACGTGTATGAACTCCATTCGTTTTGTCGCTACTGGCAGTTAGTGCAAATTGTACAACTTTTTCTGCGGACGAACGTTCGAATAGCGACCATCTGCGATCTCGTGAAACGGATAATAGATATTGGCCATTGGGTGAAAAACGCATTTGTGTCACCGTCAATTGGTGGGAGGGTAACTTTTGAATTTGCTTCCAATTCGCTGTGTTCCAGACAATAATTTGTGCATGTTCAGCATTGGTGGACTTACAAGAGGAGGCTAACAGTGAGGCATCGGGTGAAGAGGCTAAAGCGAAAATTTCATAACCGTGTCCATAGAGTTTCTGCACTTCAGGCCATAAAGTGTTTTGCATAAGAGTCTCCTCCTGAGGCGGAGCATCTAACGTTATGGGAGTGAAATAATTCTCAGGATATTCATCTTTAACATGACGTTCTGCGGCTGGAGGATTTTCGGTGTTGTATACGGCTTTATTTGAAAGACCCAATGAAGGGACCGAAGCGCCTTTTGGTAAAGCTAAATTAATTAAATAGAGAAGTTAGAACATTGTTCGATATATAAAAAAACTATGTGCTAGAAGTGAACACTTCGAAAGAGATTTTTTTGGACTAGATTGTTTCGAGCATTATGAATCTAACGGCTTTAGTCGGTGTTAAAGGTTAGCTCTTGTTATCGCGTTATTCGATGGGAATGTTAGGTGGGAAATCAAAGAGTTTAGTGAGTTTGAGACAGAAAGCTTCGGTCTATATGGATCAGATTTAAGAACGAAATAAATAGGATACTTGAAAAATTATACCTCTTTTGGTTCGGGTAGCTTTGCTGTAATTGCTACAACTTGTTTATATTTCAAGGAGGAGGAGGATGCTTCATATACTATTTGTAATCTTCTTAGTTCTTCTATCATCAACTTGGAAGGTATTTAGAAAATTTTATTTATGCTTTTCTTATCTGAAAACATTTTCTCACTTTGAATGAAATCGATTCTACCTACTTTTCTGCCTATTGTTCACAAATTGTAGCACTCATAGATACCCATAATTGTGACCACATTGGTATTATCACCTTTTTAGAAAATCAAAATGTTGCCGAAATATTGAAACTAAAACCACGAAAAGAAAAAAATTTAAAAAGTAAAATAAAAACATTGTCGTGATGTTTCAAATTAGAATGTATGTATGTATATGTATTTCTCAGGTTTAAAGGCCAAAATATTAGGCATGTCACAGGTTCTGTACGAAATTGGTTTATTTCGTATTTCAAATCGTATCGTTTTACTTTTGCTTCTTCAGTTCTTGTACGTTTTCAAGAAATGAACAACGTGTCTGTATTCAAAACGATACTGTTTCAGTTAACGTTTTCTGGAGAAGCTACAAAAATTTTCGTCCCTGTGACTATTGTTAAGCTTGGGCAATATTTAGGAGACGAAATATTTTGTCTATTGCTTCAAGAGACAAAATCTCCAATGTATTTTATATATCTTTTACATTCCAAAACTTTCTGAAACAATTTCACTATCAAATGATCTAACCTTTACGCACCCGAATATATCTAATAATAAATATTTCCAAAAGCACAGCTATCTTCATCATTCTCGAATTAGTTTTGACCAAATAGACTCCATTCTTTAGTTTTTGTTCCAGCGATATTTAATTATTATCCAATACTTACATTCTAGTAAAACATTTCCCTCTTCATCATCCGCTACTTTTGTTATACGTCTAAAGTTTTCTATAAAATTAGCCGAGGCCTGGAAAGTCCTAACGATCTTTTCCTCAGCTCCGCTAGCAAATTTATAACGCGAAAGCAGAGCCAACGCTTGCATGTCATAACCATGGACTTGAGGGCGAGCCAATTCATGAAATGTCTCCTGAGTTGATGAGCGCCAAGGGGCGTGTATGCGAGTAGTCTGATCGGCAGACAATGTCATCAGGTATTCACCCTGCGGTTCCCAGGCAAGATCACGCACTTCACCATAATGGCCTCCCACAATAACTTGCGGCAACCACATAGCGTCGTTTTTATCATTCTGTTGCCATATATGGAAACCGCCTTGGTAACTGTGACCCAGTATAGATTTACCATTGCTGGAGAATTTTCCACCAAAAAATCCCAATGAATTGCCTCCAACTTCTCCCAAACGTACTTTTTCCATCCATATACCACTTTCATCGGAAGGTTGCCAAACTATAAGGGTCTTATCTATGGAGGCCGATAATAAGCTCAAAGCATTATCAGGGGATTTATACCAGTGTACGCCATATACCCAATTGTCATGTCCGAATAACACAGATTCCAAACTAATTGCATACCAGGAATTCGCAGAAACTTGTATAATTTTCTCTTCTACTCGAATTTCTCCAGTCGATTCATCCAATAGGTTAAAAATATCCACCTTGTTATTGCTCACCTCCTCAGCGCTGCGAGGAGCAATACGCCATAAACGTATAAAATGATCTTGTGATGAGCTTGCCAGAAGCAAATCATCTCCTTCACGAACAAAATCCAAACCACGCACCCAATCCTCATGACCCATTAGTTTGTGTACAGGTTGCATTTTAAAGTGTTCACCTTGCTGCTCGGACCACAGAGCCACTGTTTCATCATCAGCCGAGAAAGCCAATAGAATCTGTTCGGACTTGGGGAGTAAGGTAAGTCGCATTGTAAAACAAAATCCTGTATTCAATAACAATGTTTGTTTGCACACTGGCAAAGACTCCTCTTCCAGACGAAATGACCATAATTTAATGGTGGAATCGGCAGCAGCTGTACCCAAAATCCATTCTCCATTGGAGCGCTGCAAACCATCCAATGTATTTACTCCACTCTCATGACCTTTGAGTTCATAACTTTTAATATTCTCCGGATCGGCAAAGTTCCATAAGATAGCCAACTTATCATCTGAACCCGAAAGGAAGACAGTTTCCTTCTCCTTATTAACGAATGACTTTAGCCAGCGCACAGTATTAACGCGTTTCGTATGTTTTACAAAAGTGTGCGTAATTTTGGCAGAACTATCATTGAACTGTTTTGAAAGAGAATTATTATATATTGTTGTCTTAAAATATTGCAATTGAACCTACCTTTGGATTGTATATCGCCACTGCATTACAAGCTCCAAACGCAATTAAACCATTGTTACCCCAGTCTGCACTTTCCGTAGTTCGATTACAGGCAATGGACGTGTAAATATTCTCAACACTCATTTTGTAAATTGTGTTTAATTACAATTATTTGTTTAAGTATTATTACTCACTTTTGTTTGCAAAAACAAATGCCGCACGTGTAGAATGTCAACAAATCATTTGGAGAAAATGACAGTCAGCTGTTTAATGCCAAACTAATTGGGTGCGTGGTGGAGCTACGACACGCGCTTTTTATAGTGTATTAGTGGAAAATCCGGGTTTTCAAAATACGCTGGTTCAATGTGAATTAAAACAATTACTGCGAAATTTTAAATTAAAGTATATATGTAAATGTTAATAAATGCTTTAGTTATGCTTTAGAATTTCGCAGCGCCTGAAAAAAGCGACAAACATATTAACTTGTTATAGTATAAAATGTAATTTAGTGACGGTGAAGGTTTAGTGAACATATTAACTTGTTATAGTATAAAATGTAATTTAGTGAAGGTTGAGTCTAAAAGCTTTTTTTCACAACTTGAAACTCATTAATACTCGTACGAACCTCTTATAACTTTTATGAATGAGGCTCTTCGGCATATTGTTCATTTTAGCAAATACAATAAAAGTTTTCTCCCTCCTCCACATGGTAACGTTAGGTTAGGTTAAAAATAAATTTTCTATAGCGCTGAGATGCCAAATCGGAATGAACATACGAGTATTTTTATATGGGAGTTATAGCTTAATCTGAACCGTTTTAAATAGAATAGAATTAGTAGAAACTTTAAGTATCAAACCTATAGTCGAATTATTAGTGTAAATCAGTTATTTTGAAGAATTTAGTTATTTACCGGCAAAAGTGCACTATACAGGGGGTATCGCAAAAAAATCCCCCCCTCTAAATGAACCCAGGAATACGAAAATGGAGTCTAAATTTGGGGCTCGGACGGGACCACGCCTATTGGTCCGATCCCGCCCATTTTTAAACCAATCATGGGGCCCTCAGGACCCAAAAAAATTGACCCGGTCCCCGACATAGTCAATATTATACTCAAACGAAAAGTAATACCATGTAGAGCCTAAATATGAAAAAAATATAAAAAGTGGATCCAGTAGGCACCTAGGGTCCAATATTTTTGGGGACTTGGGCCCCTAAAGTCAATATTATACTTCAACGAAGGCAAATGTCGAATATAGCCTAAATTTGAAAAAATATAAAAAGTGGATACAGTAGTCCTCTGAGGCCCAATAACATTTGGGTCCAAGTGTAGAAAATCAATATTATAGTCAAACAAAGGAAATATTGAAAACAATATGGATTTTGTAGAGCTACGGCTCAGTTATTGATATCGTTGGCGTTACCCAGGGATGACCGCGTGGAGGTGATAGTCAAATGTGAATCCCCATTTCAA
The DNA here is from genome assembly GCA_963930755.1 of Eudasyphora cyanicolor. Lineage (NCBI taxonomy): Eukaryota > Metazoa > Arthropoda > Insecta > Diptera > Muscidae > Eudasyphora > Eudasyphora cyanicolor. The sequence goes on along the minus strand of OZ005738.1, from coordinate 122,700,199 downwards.
CGTGAGTATATTCTACTCACGGAATTGGTCGTCTTTTTTTACGTGAGCTCCCATCTCTCTCACGGACTCGGATGAGTAGGAATATCAATAAATTATTGATATTCGCCTTCATCCCAGTCATCTCCCACTTCCTCAACGCGCAATTTTTTTGGGAAGAATTTGAATTTCTTTTTTGTATACGAAATGAAGTTTATGGGAAAAAAAAGTTCGTTTTAATTGTTATATATACAAGAAGCGCCGCTGCCGATTTTTTTTTTCACAACTAGCGCGATTTTTTTGAACGGAAATTGCATTTTTAAAATGTAATGCTATTTCTTGTATGTCCTTTGTTTCTTTGTATATAATTATTGGGCGTCTGCTCGACATTTCCTTTCGTTTGATTGTAATCTTGATTGTGAGGGCCCATGTTCCTCAACATATTGGACGCTGGATCCACTTTTTACTAATGAAAAGTATACAAGTATTTGCTCCAGTAGTTGGCCGAAGCGCATTATGGTAGTATGCACGTATTGGAGCGTATGATCTGCATACGCCCAATGTTCTCACTCGTATTTAAGTAGCAGCCATCAACAATGACAGCATTGGTAACTCTACAGGAAAAAAAGTTGCCAGATGGTAGTTTTCAATTTGGCAATTGTTTTTTGTTTTGATTTTGTTGCGCGGTACTTTTTTCCAAACCTAACTTATTGTTCAAATATAATGGACAGCAAAAGCGACAAGCTGCGAAAGAAGCACATACGAGATCAACAGAAACGTATTAAGCCGGGAGAGTGTCAAAAGTATGTTCGTTTGGTCATTGATTCCCACATCATGTCTGCTCCTTATGGCCGCCAATTTATAGCGGAGCTGAATAACGCCGTTGCTGGAAACGATCTGAAATATGATATAAGAAATTTGGCAATCAAGGAGTCTATCATTTGGGAAAGGAGTGCAGGTCAATTAACACTGGCACTGGAAGAGGCGAATGCATTGGCAGAGGAATGGCAGCGCGAGAAACAAGTGGTAAAATTGTTAACTCAGCAAGAGCTGCAAAAAATGATGAGAGGAGAAAATCTTTCGCAACTTGCAGAAGACATGAAGTATGCAGATATGCACAATATTGTCATATATTTATCCAATGGCCAGAAACATTCTAGCGCCGAGTCAACAGCTCTAATTGAACTGGAAGTTATGTATCAGTTGCAAGTTTTGGAAGTCGGTTCCCTCAAAGAGTTGGTAAACGAATTAAAGCGATTAACCAAGGCAATTGCGGAAGCTCCCTATAAACAACAGAAGAACGAGATACTGGGATCATTTAAGAAATTCCTGGCCAATGATAAGAAACAATGTGTACGGGTTGAGGGTACAAATGGATTCGGTCGCTTGTGGCAACAACATTTAAATCGTTTACCTTTGGTGACATTGGAAGTTGCCGAAACGATTATTGAGCGTTATCCATGTCCCAAGAAGCTATTACAGGATCTAAAGAATAACTCTGAAGCCGTTAAAGAAATAGGAGATTTGAAAATAAAGCGTTCCGGACCGAAAGTTCTGCAAACTGATCGCCGGATTGGCAATGTGCTTGCCTACAAGTTATATATGCTATACAATTCAACAGATCCTAACACATTAATTTGAAGCTAAAGGAGAGGAACAGGTAAAGGAAAAATAAATTTATTTAGGCAGAAAATATGCTAATTGTTTTTGCTATTAAAAACGACAAAAAAGTCAATTTAAATTTCCACGCCACCAAGGAGAAGCTCGAAATTACCAATATCCCCAAACATCTACTTAAATAGAAGACATTAAAAATGAGACCGACAGCTCTAATAATACTAAAATGTAGTACCATATTAAAATGTTACGTATTTTGTATGAAATTCTAAAGTACAATCCGTTTGTTTGAAAATTGCACACCAAATTCACACAAATTGGGAGAAATTAACACTCTCGTTTGAGCGAAGATTAATGAGTAATTAAATACCATCCATCATTATATATTTATTTATTTATTGCTATATATACATTGATTGGGATTTTTGTCAACTTATTTCGTTATATTTAAATTTATTTGAACAAATCTACTAAAGTTCACTTTAAAATCCATTACAATAAAACAGAATTAAATTCAAAATATATATTTTTAAGAATCAATTTCACAAAGAGATGATTTGAAAGAGAAATATTTAGTTTTTGTAAAAAGAACTACAAAATGGGACAATATTTAAGGGATCTCATGCTTCACCTTTAATATGAGCAACTCCTACCAGCCTTAAATCAAAAAATAAACACTAACATAACGGGAATAAGATAACTTTTGCTATTTGTAAAAGGTGACAACCGAAACAAGTGAAAACTGGAACAGATCGGCAAAACAATTACATGAGGGAGGCATTTTAAGAAGAATTACATATTATGAAGTTTTGATTTTCTGAATAAGTTTCTAAACTAGAAGAGCACAAGTGATCGACTCTAGTATATAGGAAGTCCTCAGTGGTGGACTCTAGTATAGAGCAATACAGCGAAAAAAAAATTTAACATTAGCCACGCCCCATTTAGTACCTCCCACACAAAGTGACAAATTCATAGGGAAATCTGTTGCGCTTAGAGTTTTCCAATTCGGTACTATACGCCTATGTTATGTATACCGATGGAGGATTTAGTGCCATAAACTTACCCATAAATTATAAGAATGTAAATGCAGAATGGGGCGTTACAGTACTTTGGCTACAGCTCTCCCACACAAAATGCTGAACTCCATATATTTCTATGATGGTGAGACTGTACTTCAGTCGAGTTTAATTCGACTGAAATTTCCATTTTTTCACTTTATACGTCCATGTGATGGCAATCGCGTGAGTTGAAATCGCAAACGCAAAATTTGTTTCTTCAATTTTTATAGTCTTTGAAATTTAAATAAAATGAAATACGCACGTGGATGTTGTTATGATTCTATATAATTAATAATTTGAATTCAATAATACCAAAATGTTTTGCTACAAAAAAAATTCGACATATCTATTTTTCTTTTTAAAAACGTAACCGCCAATTTTAGGCGAACTGCGATTGCCATCACATGGGAGATAGTGTCGTCTATTTAAACTATTGCGATGCTACAAATATTACATTCAGATAATATTATAGCGCAATAACATTCTTGAAATTGAGACTAATTTTCACTCTATCGATTGCCCCAAATTTATAAAATTAAAAAAAGTAAACCGTACATTTTTGTTATTATATGTACCGTTTTCAGGAAGGCCCTAAGGCTCCAGTATTGATAACCGACAGTTATTGCTGTCAGTTGTCAGTTTAAAATCTATAACTGTCTGCCGTTAGCGTAACGAACTGAAAATCTCCGCGATCATCCTTATCATGATTTACTTAATAATTGTTTACATTGTTCCACAGTGTATTTTTTATTTTAAAAGTATTCGGTACCTTTAAAAAGTATTTGCTTTTAAAGTGAGTGACAGAAACCTAGGTATACAATAGAGATGTTTTTTTTTCTTAAAAAGACTTAATTTGCTTAACATGTTCAAGAATGTTTTCTCAGAAAACTTTTCCGCAATTATAAAAATAAGTAAATGTGGGTCTTTATTACTAATTAATTCGAAAAACATGCTAACGGCAAAGGACGACAAATTTTCTCTTCTGATTGTGGACATAAAAATAGTTTGCTTTTGGCTTTCAAAATTTTTTTTACAAATCTGTCGCTATTATTTTAATTTCAATTGAAAAGCGTGAATAATCTTCTAGACCTTAGCTTGAGGCTTATATGCTCGTACATACGTATACATGGGTAAGGCAGAAGTGCAAATCGATCTATAATTGTGTATATTCTAAAATGGACTGCTTGTTTGTTTTTGTTGTTGTATGGTTTGTTTTTATTATTGTTAATAAATTTTAAATTTAGTATTCTAATTATATATGTATCAATAAAACCGATGTGTGTCTGTAATGTAGGTGTATTTTTTGTTGATTAACATCTTATACTGATATCATGTCATTTTGGTTACAATGGCTTTCGATTTTATTTTATTTTTTTTTTATTTGTTTCTTTTGTTTTTGGTGTTCGCGCTACATATGTATACAATACTAGGATTATGATTGGTTTAATTATATTTAATTATATTCTCATAATATTTTCGTAATCGTAGTAATTCGTCTTTGTCCGGTGGAAAGATGAATGTTATTTGGCTATAGCTTTTTTCAGTGTGTTTTTCACCACTAAAGAGGATTGATTTTAGACAAATCTCGGTTTAATTGAAGAAGAAAACAGACTAGTTTAAGAAGTAACAATTAAAACGGTTTCATAGACAAAATTCTATTTGAAAATTTAAGTTCAATAAAAGAAAGTTCATATAACAAATCATTTTACCTCTAGAAATATTTCCCTTCAATAATTGAATTTTGTTTGATCACTTCATTTACTGTTGACTAATTCGTGAGGAACTTTTCTAAAGCGACATCTATATAATTAATAATACAATTTTATACTCAATCAATTCTTTTATCGAACTTATGAAAGAAACTTGTCTATGAGAATTATAGAAGAAGCAAGAAAGAAAGGTATAAGAAGTCATGTGTCGGTTTGAAACAAACTGATTAACGAGGCTAAAAATCAGGGACCAAATCAGCACGTTTCGTATCGAAATTTACGTTTTCTCTTATAAATTAACTTAATTCGGGGTTTGAATTTTGTATTTTTGAATTACATTCCATTTTCTTAAATGTCTTTTGAAATATAAATTTTCCTATCTACCAAACTTTGCTATATCAGAATTCGGTGGATGCTATGAACTGGTGCAAAAAAATAATTATTTTTCCTTTTAAACTTTTTTACAAATTTGATATGAAAAGCTACCAAAAAATTAAACAACCACAATTCATAATTTTTTCAGTTTGATTTGTATGCGAAATTTTATTATGAAACAATTACGGAGTATAGTACATTGCGGTTGTATTTTCGTATGAAATGTTTGTAATTTTAAATGAGTTGCCTGTCCAATTTCAATAGAAGCTACGAAAACCTAACCAAGAAAAGTGTTAAAAACAAGGAAAAATTACAATTTTTTTCCAAAAAAAATTTATGAATTTTGGGCAGTTATGGAGAATATCCCATGTTCCTATCAAATTTAAATGGAAGCTACGAAAAACTAATTATGAAATACATATCTTTTTCCAGTTTTATTTTAGGGCTAAATTTCAATTCCGAAAATCGCTGAAATGCAATAACAGAGTACAATTAGGGCTGGCCGAATCGTATAAAACTAAATAAATACTAAAAAAATGTTCCAAACATTAATGACAATTACTCCAGTTACATAACTCCCGAAAGGGAAGGTATAATAATAATTTTGGGCGGTTTTTCCACATTTATTTTGGGTTATTGTTAAACCAGACTTCGATGGAAGGTACAAAAAATCGACCAAAAACAATTCCAAAAAAAATATGAATCAATTTTTCCAAATTTAATATGAATTTTTCCCACAAAAAGCTATTTGCAATTTGGAGAACATCAAGTTTTAATCTAAAAAAAGAACTGAAAAGTTCCCTATAAAAAGTGGGCATAGGAAATTTTACCAAAAAATATCACTCATAATTTTTTAATTTATATTTTTATGATTTTTGTGAAAATCGCCCAAACTGTAATTACAAATATCCCACTTTGACCGATTTTTATAAAACTAAAAATAGCATTTGGGACATTTTTTCTAGAAAAAGATTTTTTATATTAAAAATGGTCACCTTCACCATTTCTTTTGGGTAATAGTCATATCAGATTTCAATCGAGGCCAGAAATCGTCCAATGTAGATGTGTATGTAAATAAATAAATTGGAAAAATTATTAAAAATTCATATGAAATGTTACTAAAAAAGTGAATCACACACAACTCATAATTATTTAATCAATTTTTAGTTAAATTTTTGGGCGATTTTTTATGAAAATCGACCAAAAAATTAATAAGTACGATATCCCATTTTGAGAAATTTTTATAAACCTAAATAAAAGGTAAAAAATTTTTCAAAACATGAATGACAACACAACTCAAAATATTTTTTGCTGCGACATGAGATTTTGTAGTTGATTTGGATATATGGGATATATCAGTGTTTTTTTTTTTAATTGACTCTAGTTTTCACGATAAACCGTTGTATGCAAAAATAGAGAGTTGAACCACATATGTATAACTCGAGAATCATATATCCAGATTGGTTCGGGAAAATACCATTTTGCATTCGTTCAGTGGTTTTGAAGATACATATCAAAAAAAATATTGGGGTAAAACATATTTTTTTATTAAATTTTAATAATTTCTAATTAAAGCGTGATAAAAACATCGAGAAATGCAGTCATCATATTGTTATTATTTTATCGTTAAGTCTGATCGGATATGAATAAAATGAGCCCATTCCGGGGAAAATCGAGGCATAATTGGAAAATTTGTAGATATCTTATCAAATTGACTGCAAAATCCCATGCGGCAAAAAAATTTGAAATTCGGTCTAACAGGAAAATACGGTACACTTTTTTATGAAAAATCTAACCAAAATCAGATGTGGTAGTAGGCCATTTTGAGTGTCTATTTCATGAAAAAAAAATTAAATAATAACAATTCTCCCAGAGCATACACACATGAAAGGTATAATATATTTGAACGAATTTTCTTATGAGACATTGGTGATTTTACATATTTCGTTTAGAAACCACGTTAGGATAATTTCTTATTTTATTTTATTTCATTTTCAATGGGCATGCTCTTACTATTTTGAACCAGTTTTCGATTGCACAATTTTCGATGCGAAACTATTGCTTTGATTACAGTCCCAAATGGTAAACGTGCTATGTACATACAATAAGTCTAAACCGTTCTAAAACGAGATCAGAAAATGTTTAATTACAGACAGACTACCGGACTGAATGTTTGGAAATGTGACTTAGACTAAATGGAGAACGGATAACAAAACAGGGAAACAATTATTTTTTTTACAAAATGTTTAAAAAATAATAACCAAACAAACATATGAATTTATGTGGGCAAATGATGTCGGATGAACAAATGCATGCTTACAAGCTATACGATTTTTACAATGTGGCCAGGATGCGGGTAAATCCTAAACACGCCGAAACTACCGTCTGTCCCACACCCCAAATCATTGCGTATATAGGTGACATGGGCAGACTAGATGCACGATGTACAAATGCAATTACCGCGCTGCTTATGATGCCGCTTAGAGCCGGCGATAGGAAGCCCATGACTAAAATTAATATCGAAAAGAAACGACCGAATTTATGTTTGCGCAGCGTTACAAACGCTACCAGGGCGGCACATGTGTGTATGAATATTGAGGAAAAAAGGGCCCACAGGAAAATGTGGTACCACATCTCACGAAAATTATCGAGTCTACCCTGCGAACGAAGACCCATAACATCGGCAATCGTATCCAACTCATCATCGTCCATGACGAATGAAGAGAATCTATTGCTAATTGGGATTCCAGTCTCCCCGGAAGTAAGGAATAATGACAACAGTTTGGCGGTTAGGGGGGAGGACGACGATGACAAAGATAATGTAAGAGAAGTAACAGCTAAAAGTCTGAGTACTGGGACTTTTAACAATTGTCGTATAATGATGATGCCGTTGCTTGTTCTCTGCTTAAATTGTACGATGAAGAGATGATGATGATTATGATTTCGTTTCTGTATCACAATATACTGCACGAGTGTCTTTCCCCTTAGGAGGCTGCAACTTGATTTCCTCTAATGTTTTGACGGCTTAATCAAATATGTTTTTGCTGCTGGTGGCTGGAATAGATGATTCTCAACAACGACTGGCTGTTATCTCGTTTGAGCGAAATATGTGCTCTGTGTTGCTGGTTTGTTTGATAAGCACAACAATGCTGCTGCCATAGACGTTTCGACAAATGACTCGTCGTATAAATTGACCTCCTTTGCATTATTATTAAGATAAAGATCTGTAGAAAGAAGTATATATCAATAACTATACTGTCCAAAAAAAAGAGTTTTAATCTATGCACTCACCACTAAACTGTCCTTAATTTATTGTTTTGACCTTTTCTCTCTTTCATCATAGAATGTTATGGCTTTGTTTGTTTCCGTTTTTACTTTGCTCTAATTAAATTTTAATTTCTATTTGTTTTATTGCTTGATTTTGTTGTTCGCGTCCAAGGAAAAGGTATATTACATTTTGATCTGCGATTTTATATTTAGAATTTGACACTTAAGTTACGCCCTAATCGTAATTCCTTTTGTTTAGTGTGTAGTTATTCGTTTTTTTTTAGTATTTTTTCGCAAAACAAAAATTTATTAACAAAAAATTTATTCACGAAGCAAACAGCTGTTATAGTAAGTAGTAGCTGTCAATAGGAAAACAGGGCTGCCGGACTCTTTCGTAAGGCGAATACACTGCGAAAATTTGCGATACGACGATTTGCTTCCTGTCAAATCACACGAGGCAAGAGTAGTTGCGGCTAATAATCGGATGTTTATAGGAGAGAGAACGAAAGGAAGGAATTTCCCTTTCTATTCCTCCTGCTTCTCTCAAATGAGCTTACTATTAGCCGTAACTAATGTTGCCCATAAAATAAAGCTTATTTAACTCTTAACTTCTACATCGGGATGTAAACATATATGTATACTAGCTGACCCCAGCAGACGTTGTCCTGCCCGTTTTGTTTCGGATATATTGGCTTGTTCTTCATTGGTATTTCATTTCAAAAATTCATACATCCCGAGTTTCAGGAAAAAATCATCAAAAAAATTTATATTGACCATATGTCCATTTCAGCGCCATCTACCGGCTAGAATCATACATCCAAACTATTATCACGACAAACCACACATACTTTTTAATTTCAATCAAATCGCTCAGGAAATGCGAATTTTTCAAAAAACTTGACCACTTCGCAATTTATCGCGGTGAAAATAATTCTAAAACACAAATGACCCCAATCTGAATATATTGTTCAATTTTCAGCCCATTCGCTTTTATGGCTTCGGAGATCATGCGTTACTAACGTACAAAGGATTTTATATATAAAGATGGAGCTATATACAGGGTTGCCCATATTCGACGGACCCACGGACTCGTTGGGCCCATTCCAATCGACGAGGCTTGTCCGCAGGCAACAATCTTTGCGTCAATTGAATTTTGTACGGGAACAAATGCAAATCAACGCGAATAATCCGTTGTAAAGTGGACCGAGCCATGCCCAACTGCTGAGAACGGCTCGTACGGCAGCGATATTCTCGGCCGATCGCCTTGGTCGACTTTTATTTGGCCTCTTCGGATTAGAAAGAGCCTCACCAGTCGAAAATTTTTCGTATAAACGCTTAATGGTGTTTTTAGAAGGCGCACTTCTCACATTTTTTAATATTTTAAAAGCACGTTGACTTGACTTCTTCTGTTGAATGTAAATTTCAACTATTTCAGAGCGCTCGCGTGGCGTGTATTGTTCCATGGTAAAAATCTGCTTGGACTGACGCTTCAAACGCGGTATGTCATTAAGCGATCTGACATCTCTGTCAAAAGTTATGGCGTTGCCAGATGGGTCCGTCGAATATGGGAGACCCTGTATAAACCTGAACCGATTTTGACTAACTTCAATAGGCTTCGCTCTTGATGCAAAAAAATGCTCTGTTTTCATCAAGATCAGAATTAAATTACTTTGCGAACAAGGTTACTGTGGCCGAACAGACAAACATGGTTAGATCGAATCTGCTAGTGATTCTGGGTCGATCGGTATATTTTTGATGGGTCAAGCCCCAATATTTTATGGCGTTACAAACATCTGGTGATTTTGTTTGCAAATGCTCGTAAACGTATCGTCCAATTAAATTTCAGGAAATTCAACCGTCATTTACATCGATACGCACCACGGTGGGGTATTTGGTACAAAAACTGTGGATTAATTCAAATTTTTTTTGCAAGTAACATACGAGTCTTTGGTACCGATTAAAAGCAGATAAAATTCTGCGCCGTTAACCGAAAAAATAAGCGTTTTAGGTTATATGGTGTAGCTCTATTGTATTTATCTTCTAAGTTAAGATTTCATTCGCTGTTCGCTATGCTCTGTGTAAAATTTATATTTGCAACCTTTTTAAAGCATTTTTCGTGAAAAAAAAAACTTTCAGTGAAATTTAAATTTGAGTATGGGCCTTCAATATCATGTATTAATTACTTTTCGTAAATTACTTGGAGTAAAAAAAGTGATTTACTATTTTCAAAAATATCGATTTTTCTAAGCCCACCAAATTTGCCTATTTCGAATGTATAGATAGACTTATAGTTCATTTTTAAATCAGATTAAGCTCTAAAATTTGTTTCTACTCATTTTGTGGATAATTAACATACTGTTAATTATCCGAGTCAAAATTTAGGATGGCCTTTTTTGCCTTTTTCGATTTATTGCTTTTTTTACTCAACAACACATAGGGTATAAATGCTTAGTTTGTTGATTTTTTATGTGTTGTTTTACTTCATTAGCTACAACTTTTTAACGTATTCATCAATTTTCTTCGATACGTATTCATCAAATTTCTTCTATATAACATTATAAATGTTTTTAATGCATTTAGGAAAACCTTATTAACAATTATTACTTATTTTAAAATTTTGGATTTTTCGCAACGAAGCAGCTAAACGGACGAAAAAATTATATAGGAGGAAATTGAAGGTTGCTTAATTTTGGATCTTCCAAAGCTTTCCTGAAATAATTCGGACAAATGGTTCTCGAGTTATGATAAAAATGTGTTTCAACCTCTATTTTTTTAGATGTTTATCTTTATTTTGATAGATAAACAAGTCCAATCCCACAGATTGACCAAAAAACTCTTAAAGAAAAATACCCAAGCTTTAAAAATATATAATAATATAACAAATAAAACAAATAACAAATTGAAAAAAGAATGATATTTAAATTAATTAGTTATATGGATGGAAAAAAAACCCGTTTGACCTATATGTAAAAATTGGACAGCCTCCAACTGGGAGAGTTCTTAACAGATCTCGTTGAAATTTTGTTTCGTAACTACCATCTAATAGGACTAAACATGGTGCAAGGCTTGTCTGAATTAATCCACAGTTTTGATACCAAATACCCCAGTGTGCGCCCGGAGGCGTCACGGATACGTTTGCGAAACCAGTATTTAACCTAGGCTGCTACTTAAATACGAGTGAGAACGTAGGTCGTATGCCAACAACTTTCTTAAATACGAGTGAGAACGTGTAACGTCTGTTAAACTCGTATTTCAATTTCCTGTACATGCAGAACTTTCACAGCTGTCGTACGCCGACGTCGGCTAATTAAGCAGCAGCATTCGCACAAGGCGCAACGAGCCGCCGTCGACGCCGTCGTCGTCGATAAAAAATACTCGGCACCGTGCTTTGTTATAGATCCCTATAGATTCGCGTGGAGGAGGAATAAAAATTGAATTTTGTCACGAATTTGGGTGTTTCAAATTGTTTTGAGCAATACATAACATCGAAAATGAATAAGGAAAAAGACTACGCCTCCGATTCCGACGAAAGTGATGAAGATTTCCGTCCTGATGCTGCCGGCGAATCTGCTGTGAGTGTAGAAGAATCTAACGGTAGTGGAAATGAGGAGGAGCACGAAGGTGGAGACGAGTCCACCAAACAGAATGTCAGAAAAAGCAAAAAGCTAACAAAAAAGATTAGTAGAAAAAAGAAGAACCACAAGGACGACGACGACACAGATGAAGATACAGAGGAGGAGAATGATGATTCGCAATCGAAACGTTGCACCAGACAGACAGATGGGGCTCTAACAAATGGTCGCAGTAAATTGATTGAAAAAGATCACTTGGATTCCGACGAGGAAGATAAATCACGAACAAGTGCTTTGTGGGCAGACTTTTTGAATGACGTTAAGCCAGCAGCAGCTTCAGCGACAAAATCAAACAGTTCCTCAACTAATGGCAATAACGATACTACGAAGCAGCAAGGGACAAGTAAACCATCCATGGAAGAGCCTAAAAAAGTTACTGTCACTCAAATTCTTGACTTTGCCGGGGAGGAGGTTCGTGTACAAAAAGAAATTGATGCTTCAAGTATTAAAGAGAACAAAGCCGTTCTTACGGCAGCACCAAAAATGCAACCTTTTGGCCGTATTATGCCCGGAGCTGGCATAAAAAGACCGGCCTGTTCGGCCTCATCATCATCTGGTGGTCTGGGATCGCTACTCAATCAAATAGGCAAGAAAAAGAAAATATCAGTGCTGGAAAAATCTCAAATGGACTGGAAGAGTTTTAAAACAGACGAAGGCATTGATGAACAACTGCAGACATTTAATAAAGGCAAAGATGGGTTGGTATCATGGGATTTTGTGAAATACACAACGAATGTCCTTTAAATAACATTTATTTCTATATTTTCAGTTATCTGGAACGCCAGGACTTTTTGCAACGCACCGACTTGAGACAATTTGAAATAGAGAAAAATTTACGCCAGACTTCTAGGCGTCCTCAATGAATTTTAATTTAAAAAAAATAAACGTACATACATATACGCTATGTACACAATCAAACTGATCAGGTATAAGACACTACTAAACTATAGTCCGTAATTTACTTTTACTACACACACTTGAATACATACATCCATCAAACAAACCATCCAACAAATTTATAACATTCTCTTCAGTCAATCTTTAAGGACCACATCCCCATTTCCCATTTTCCTCCCCTCGGAGTACTCCTAAATCACAGAACAGAAACATCTCTTCATTCAATTGTATAATTATACCACATTATTTCTATTATTATTGTTCTTTTAGTTTTTATACTCAAACTGTATTCCATAATTTTAGTTATGCAAAATCTATTCAATTATTTGATTTAGAAGTGTTCATCCTTTTGATTTATACATATACGTCTAAATATATATATATGATATGATTTTACCAAAACAAATATATTAAATTACAATGAAGAATATCTAATTATTTGCATTTTATTTGCAAAAAAAATGTAAGTTGATTGGTAGGTACTTTAAGAACTTGAAGAAATGTATATATCACACCACTTACGACTCGATTTTCATTAGCACGTACTGGGTGACGTTTGATCGAAGTAGAATATTGAAATTTGGTGAGAGTCTACCACGTGGGGGACATAGACTCAGGACAACAAGTAATTCGTATTATTAGGCGCACTGTGGGGTATGTGGTACATCTATGAACCATATCGGCTTGATGGGAAGCGGAAATGTGGTACCTACACCAAATCCCAAGGACTAGAGCTGGAATTGTGAGGTGATCCTTGGAATGCAGACTCAGGGGTCATTTCAAGGCATTCGATATCGAGAACTCGATCGAAAAGGCAATTGTAATTTTTGTAATAAGGAAAAGTGAATATTAGAACTAATTAAAAACTATCCAGATACATATGTTTCATGAGAGTTTATTGAAACAATTTACTTGAATTCGACAGTAGTTTATCCTATTTTAACAATAATTAAAAATTATTTTTATAATTCGATTTTCCAAACTTTTTTGAGCGACATATCGGGTAAGAGAAGAGAAAAATATGATCACTGCATAATACAAATGGCTAGACGGATACAAGGATGAGTTTTTAAAAATACGTACTTTTTGGGCAAAATATGATGAATATGATACCAGCGTGTGAGGATAGATCTTGGCACACAAATATATAAATGTCGCTCTATTTTCAAAAGACAGAATGGGAAAAAGGTTGAATGGTGTAAAATGCGTCAAATAGTATGGTACAGTGGTACAAAAACGGTTAAATAGAGTACAAGGGTGCGAGGGAAGCTCTTTCCGCAATTCCTACATTTAGGGAAACATTTGAAATCAAATCAGCTGTTTTTCACATAAAAGTCATGCGAACGTTAACGTTAAATTTTTGTGCAAAATGGTCCATTTGTATGGTAGGTACTAAAAGGGGCGTCGCAATAACGACCATTTTTCTCAAGATGATAGCGACCTACTACTATGTGTGGAATTGTTAAAGATTTTGTGTAGTAGTATAGAAGTTATGATATAATCAAAATTTCACAAAATGTTAAACCTTCGTGGGGGAGGTACTCGATGGAGTGGACCAACATAATCCATCTTTGACCTTATTCTGAGACAGAAAAAAAAATAATGACACACACCCAATTTGAAGTCAATCGGTTACTCCTGTCGAAAGTTATCATTCGCACCAACCAGACAGAAAGACGGACATTGCTCAAATGGCCCAAAACGGATTCCCGCCAAATATTCTTGGGGTCTATTAGGTCACCCCATCAATGTGTTTCACTTATAGCCTGTAGCATCTGATATATGTATACCATTGTTCACAAAAGTGGGGGTATGAAAGCCGGATTATGTTGAAATTCTCATATTTCTAACAAAAGTGCTATAATTTCTACATTTATTCATAGATTTTCTTCAAATAAGCATTGTTTTTTTTTCGTTAAGATGCTATCTATCAAAAAATGCAACAAACAAAATTTGCAATTTTCTTCGTTTTTCGTGACAGCAAAAAATCAATTGTTTTAACGGCAGTTACTAAACTTCCGTCTCCACGTAAAGTGTCATTATTAGGTTTAGGTTAGGGTGGCAGCCGTATTTTTTTTTACAAGGTCACCAGTTTACCAGTTTAGGTCCCTAGTGTTACCACGGACTGAAATGCCCCTCATGAAAACAACCTGTTTGATATACAATTTATCGATAGTACGAATATCGGTACTGGAAAGATCTGTTAGGCTGCCTAGAAAGGCCGACCCCAGTGTCATTATTTACATTTGTAGTCCTCATAACTTCCATTAATTTAAAGTGCATTCCGGCTTTAACGAGCATACACTTCAAATAATATGGTCCAAATACTAAATGGACTTTTCAAGAAAATGGGACTTTAAAAGACAATTAAAAAAATATAAAATTTTTGTATACACAGCCGTTTGAAAAAATTTTGTTGCTAGTGTAATTTGACAGAAATGAGCTTCGGGGTCCACGTTGATGAAAGTCTGTTTAGATCAAAGACAATATAATTTAAGAAGACATTCCTTCCTGTAGCGAGTAATTGTCAGTTACGAACGAATAGGAATTTGATTCCAACGAGTGGGGTTTTTCGCGGATTTTCAGAACGTTTTTCCCGAATTTTTTGTAATTGTCACAATTAAAAAATTAATATTAATCGATAAGTGCAAAAAAAGTTCAATCAATGTTCGCGGAAAACTGTTTTTTCGCGTGTGACATTTCATTCCTATTCGTTCGTAACTGATAGATTTTGACGTTTCGGCCTGAAGGAATGTCTTCTTATATTCTATTTGTCTTTGGTTTAGATTATGTATAGCCCCTTCAATTTTTTCCATCCAATTCTTGATCTATGAATGAAGACTGTGCTTTGTGACTGTGTTTTAAGGTTATCGATTCAGATCTAAATATTTTATTATGATCAAAAACTTTAACTCCTTGGAGTAAGCCTTGATGAGGAGGTGCACCTAAGTACTTTGTTAACTGAAAAGAAACCAAATATTCCAAATTATTATCGCAATGCCACTTTGCGCATTGTTAGGGAGGTATAGGGTATTAAAATGTCGGCACCGCCCGACTTTCTGGCTTTCTTTTCTGGATTTTTCTATTTTGGGCTGAGTTCGAAAATGGGCCAAATTAGTCCTTTGGTATTCGGGTATCTCCCACAAAAGTGTTGCAATTTAGTGAAGGGGCGAAGTTGTACACCCCCCCATTTGGTACGGAGCAACTTGTTTATTAGGGAATGTAAAATGAAGTTTGCATTGTGTTGTCTACACTGAACAACCTAACATCCCATACATGTTCGTTGCTTAAGTCTTTTATTTTTCATGCACTTTTGTATAGATTAATTGACATTGTTATTAATATTTTATTAAAGTATTATAACCAGTAAGGAAAAAAAGAGAAAGTCGGGCGGGGCTGACTACACCTCCCTAATAATGCGAAAAGGGGCTTTGCAATAATAATGTTTTTAATGATCGAAAGAAAAGTACAACTTCTCTAGCGCTTTGATACCAAATCGGCAGGGGGCTATATATGAATCTGACCGAATTTGGCAGTATTCCTTTATGTAATAATAAACCTCTTTCTGCCGAATTTCGTACAGATCGGATATAAACTACAGTTTCTACAACGCTCACATGTCAAATCGGGGTCTATCGGGTCTGTTCTGTAGCAAGGTGATTTGAAATCACGGTGATTTTAAAATCACCGACGACTTACCGTCACTGTTGGAGTTCGAAATCTCCCGGTTTATTATTCATAGCATTCCAAAAAAGATTGTTCGAAATATATTCGGGTGATTTCGAACTCCAAAAGTGATGTAAAGTCGCCGGTGATTTTAAAATCACCGTGATATCAAATCGCCGTGATTACAGAACAGACCCGTATATCTAAATCTGAACCTATTTCCCCCAAAATTGGCAGTGTTAAGTTACGTAATAAGAAACCTCGTTCTGTCGAATTTCGTACTGATCAGATATAAAATACTGTTCTACAGCAATTACATGTCAAATCGGGGATAACATATACACATACACCAGCTAAAATCTTTAGAGAAAATTCAAAGAATTGCTTCTCTATTCATAACCGGCGCGAGAATGAGTACACCGCAAGCGGCGATGAACACTTTACTAAACCTTCAACCGATAGGTCAATATATTAAGTGTAGCGCCACCATGTGTGTTATTAGACTCCGCGAATCACTTAAGTGGCGTAACTCAGTCTGCGGACAGTCAAAGATCCTTAATGAGGCATCTAACAGGCCCAGGCTGAGGGTTCTAACAGGACAAACTGATTATTTGCCACCTGTTTTGAATTTCTCCTCAAGTTTGGATACGACGATCCCTTCTAGATCAGATTGGCTGGATGGTGATCTCCACTTTCGTGGTCACGCGATTTACACAGATGGATCAGAGATGGATGTGGGAACGGGGGCTGGCATCTTTAGTGAATCTCTTAGCATTAGCAGATCTTATACGTTGCCGGACACCTGCAGTGTCTTTCAGGCGGAGGTTTTTGCCATCCTGGTTACCTTGGTTTTAATTAACGAGGGTTTTTCCAGGCAGGGTGAAAACATAACTATCTATGTTGATAGTCAAGCTGCTCTGAAGGCACTGAACTCCAACGTAATTATATCCAAGTTAGTGAACGATTGCATATTAGAAATGCAAAAATTAACAGTTAACGTCAAGCTCTGCTAGGTTCCAGGGCACTGTGACCTCGACGGAAACGAGAAGGCTGATGAGCTCGCACGGAATGGGTCGGCGATGGAAACCACTAGTGCGGTGTCATTACTGTATCCACCAATGTGTGAGTTCTTCGGCATGATAGAGCGCTTCTACAGGGATCAAGTTAACCAGAATTGGTTAGCCAGACCGGACTGTAAAATCGCTAGGTCTCTCTGGTCTCTTATGTCACAATCTAGAACAAGGGACTTGCTGCACCTCACAAAGATGGATTCAGTGTTACCGTTGTGAGACTAAAGTTGCAATTAGCAACTTTTTTGACGGCTTGCAACTTCTTGTGCGACTATATCATTTTGACACTTTTTTGCGACTTTTTGGCCTTTTTGCGACCTTTTCCCCTTTTTTGTCAACAAAAATTTGTTGTATCAATCGTAGGCACAAAAAAACATTTTTGTGTATATTATAAGTGCATCGTGCTTAGTGTTTGAGTTTATGATTTAAAAAGAAATCGTGTACCGGACAAGCTCAGCATGTCGATGACCATTGCTGCTTAATAATTTAATGTTTAATGTAACATTCTTCTGTTTCGAAGGAATTACTTTACATCATACATAGAGCCTTCTCAATGCAATTATCTGACCTTTTAATCCAATAAAACGGATAGAAATCTGCCAATTTTAAGTAAAGTCTCAGAACAAAGTGTTGTGTTATTTTAAAAGCAATGAACAAATAATTGTCTATCAAAAATAATACTTTAAACTCTTTCATTAATGGGTCAGAATTAACCTATGAATTTTATTTTTGACTAAAAAGTATATAAAATTTTCTAAATGTTAAAATAAGATTTAGCTGTCATTTATTTTTTGGAAAAACTTTTATGGGGATTGAAATTTAAAAAAAAATATATTTTTTTTTTTACGAAATTTTTAATTGGTCTTGAAGGCTGAACCGAGCATTATAACGTTTAAGTCGTTGGAAAGACATTTTTAATTGGATTTTTTAATTCATACATTTTCTGCATTTTTTAAATCTAATTAAAAAAAATGCTACCGCTTCCAAAAAATTACAAAATGTGCCAGATCTGCCTTAGTATTTCCCTATAACTTTTACTAATATTAAATCTCTAAAACTCCAATTACTGTTTTTGGACTTGTGAGAGTCAGTTGCATATTCTGCATCGAATGAGGAGCATTGTTTAAATTAAAGTTTTTAAAATTTTTTATAAATTAAAAAAATTCACAAAAATTAAAAATTTTAACTTCTTATTACATTATTTTCGTAAGTGTTTTATGGAAAGAACACACGCTTCTTATGAACATAAGAAGTGTGACCCTTTATTATTTAATTACGACTCTTTTGTGCGACTTTATTTTTAAAAAACGACTTTTTGTGCGACCTTTTCAAAATTCTCAACGGTAACCCTGGATGGATTTACGCCTGTTAGTGGGCGTTTTCACAGGCTACTGTAACGTTAGAGCACTTACATCAAAGTGGCAACGGGACACCGAGGACTACTGTCGTCTCTGTACAGACGAAGAGGAACTTGAAACGATCGATCACCGTCTTTGACAATATCCTTTTCATTCTAGAAGAAGACACCGCTACCTAGGTGACTTTACGATCGAAGATCTCGAAGCTCTGTCATCGCATACAATCGTCAGTATCCTCAATTATATTAGTTGTCTGAAATGGCAACCGCTCATCCATCTACCTAAACGGCATTGTCTATTGCAAGAACTTTTCTGCCCTCTCCTCTTTTAATTCAACATTTGTTATTTCCGCTCTTCTCACTCCTTATTGGGGCCCCTCTCATTTTTCAATCTATTATTTTTTCTACTGTTTCTCCAAATCTTAAATTCTTTATAGGACTAACACAATGGACCTTTCGGTCTCCGAGTGGAGTAGTGCACGCCAATTGGTAGCGCCTCCTTTAACCTAACCTAACATATATATATATATATATAAATCTGAACCGATTTTCCCTAAATTTAGTATTGTCTTTAGGAGTATCAGTTGATTCTCTCTGTAATTTTTTATACAAATCGGTTCAAAAAGTTTGCTTATACAGTGTATATCTGTCAAATCGGATGTACATATATAGGGTGATCAAAGTAGATATACTTTTTTCAATAGCCTTTTTTTGACAGATCACGTGTGAGTCGTGTCATGCTGTCATGTTATTTTTGTTAAGTGTTGATTGGCATTTCATCATGGAAAGACTTACGCCTGAACAACGTTTACAAATTATTCAGTTTTATTATCAAAATAAACAAAATAAAATTGTGCTAAGTCCATTTTTTTAATCCAAAAAAAACACTTTCCAGTCGACCCACGACCTTGACACCCATGAGCAATATTTTAGCTCTCGTTAAGAGCTATCTTCTTGCCATTGACCGATTCCCGATCCGACGCACCGGAATCATCGGCCCATATTTCTTCAAAAATGATGCCGGTGAGAACGTAACCGTCAATGGCGTCGTGCCATGATAACCGACTATTGATGCCTGAAATTGAAGCTCGTGATCTCGGCGACATTTGGTTTCAACAAGACGGCGCCACTTCCCACACATCGCATCAATCAATGGATTTATTGAGAGAACACTTCGGTGAGCAGATAATTTCACGTTTTGGGCCGGTCGATTGGCCACCAAGATCGTGTGATATCACACCGTTAGACTTTTCCTGTGGGGATATGTAAAGTCTAAAGTTTATGCGGACAAACCCGCTTCGATTCAGGCCTTGGAGCAAAACATCACGCGTGTCATTCGCCAGTTACCAGTCGAAATGCTCGAACGAGTCATCGAAAATTGGACTCAACGGATGGACCATCTGAGACGTAGCCGCGGCCAACATTTGATAGACATAATCTTCAAAAAATAAATGCCAAAGAATGTTCTTTCAAATGATAATAAACATTCCCTATTCAATTTAAATTTTCTGTGTTTTTTTCTTTAAATAGGGATCGTCCTATTATATATATTATTATACTCGATCGGTATAATAAACGATCGGTATAATAAACGATCTTTTCTCCTTTGTCGTGCCAACGATTGTTGAAACAAGTAAGAAAATTTCATTCGGATAATACGACTAATGTATATCCTCAGTAGTAAAAATGTAATATGGTAGAAGTTGCTTGGCGATACGCCTATTTTACGCTGAACAGAAGATATTCGAAGACATTGAAATATACCGATAACACTATGCAACTAAAAAAAATTTTGTTTGTGTCCTAAAATCCTAAAAGTTTATTTTGTATAGATTGAGGCGAACTATTTTATGAAACCAAAACCAAAGTTTTTTTATGGTAAAGTTTTTTTTTAGAAAAATTTATAGAATTCCAATTTTTATTGTGTATTTGAGCCATATTTTTTTATGTATACGTTCGATAAAGCAGAGATACCGTTTAAATTAAATCAATTTCATGTAAAAACTGAAATTTAGAAACTGCCGTTAAAAAATCGATTTTTTTCAAAAACATCGTTTTTTGCTGAAGAAGTATTAGATATAACGATATGTTCAGAAAATCTTATTGATGAGATCCATGAGTGGAGGGTTTCGGATGTACACTCCTATTCGGACCACCGTTATATAAGGTTAAAACTTGCACGGAAACCGATAAACCCAATAAGTTTCCGCAATAAGACTAAGACCGACTGGACTTGTTTCGGAAATCTACTCAGAAATCGGTTGGGCCAGCCTACACGCGATTATCTATGTACAGAAGACATTGATATAAATGCGAAGAAGATTACCGAGGCTCTTGTAAAATCATTCGAAGATATTTGCCCACTTCTAGAAAGGAAATCTGCCTATGAGAAACCCAGGATGACAGGACAAATTCGCTCGAATGGCAAGGATGTCCACAGACTTTATAACAGAGCTCGACGTAAAAAGCAATCAGTATATTGGGACGACTACCACAGAAGACTCAAAGAATACAATAAAATCATTAGATCGGCGAAACGTAACTCCTGGAGGCTTTTCTGTGAGCAGGTAGGCAGCGTTAATAGCATGTCTAAAATGAAAAAGTTCCTGTCAAAAACTCATGTCCAAACCGATATACTGGTGGATGACACGGGTAAAAGGATGGAAACTATAGAGGATACCGTAAGGCTCTTGATGAAAGCTCAGTTTCCGGCTGATAATGCTGGACCAACAGAGGAACAGTTACAGAATGAAAATTTATTGCATCAAGTATCTATTACGGATATAACAGATGGTATGGTTAAAGAAGCGATAAAAAGTTTCTCTCCCTTTAAGGCTGCGGGACCGGATGGAATATTTCCAGCACTTCTGCAGAATGAGGTGGATCTGGTATCAACTCATCTGGCTGGAGTGTTCACTGCATGCCTAACCCTACACGGGGACTACAACAAAATGAAATTTTATTTGTATACATTTTATTGAGATGAATTCTTGCCAAAATAGAATATAAACTGCAAAGTTTAGCCAAATTTCTAAGAAGATGTGGTGTTTATGGCTTAAATAAGCCCTTTTGGGAGCGACATCTGTAGGTGGACTATAACAAAATATAAATTGATTGAAAAAATTTTTACTACAATGAATTATTGTCTCAATTAAATACAAACATCAAAGATTCAGTTAAAATGCTTAGAAAATATGGTATGTATGGCTTAAATACGTATATTTTGGAGCGACCTCTATAGGGTGAATATAACAAAATATGAACCGATTTGTAAAATTTTTGCAGTGATGAAATTTTGTCAAAATATAACACAAACAGCAATGTTTCTGTTAAATTGCTTTAAAAATGTATCTATGGCTCAAAACCCGTAGCGACCTCTATAGGGGAGCTATATCAAAACATTGACCGATATGGAAATATTTCTACCAAATTTGATTAAACTAGCTCTATTATTCTTGGGGTCTCTTAGGTCACTCCATCGATGCATAAAATCGAATGTAATTATAAAAACCTAATTTTGTTAAATTCTTTAATTAATACCAAAAGTGCTATAATTTCTACATTTATCCATACTTGAAATGGCATTGTTTTCTTCGTTAGGAAGCTAGCTTTCGATTTGGGCGATTTTTTCAAAAAATTTTTTAGGTTATTTCGAGTCGGTAAAAAATTATTTTTTTTTAAAAAAATAAAATTTTTTCTAATTGTTTTGACGACAGTTACTAAACTTCTGTTTCCTTATGAAAGTGCCATGGTTAACATTTGTAGTCTTTATAATTTCCTTTAATTTGACGTACATCAAGGCATTATCGAGCATATACTTCACAAAAAATATGGTCCGAATACTAAAGGCTCCTTCCAAGAAAAAGGGAATTTTAAAGAAAAATTAAAAAAAAAAAATTACCATACAAATTTTTGAAAATATTTTTTCATGATGTTTCCCCGTCAGTGTTGCCGTTTTGGGCTTTTCGGACCAAATTTGGGCAAAAAAAATTAAAAATTTGTACTTTGGGCAGATATTGGGCCGATTTTTTCCGCCAGAAAAAATCAAGGAATATTTTGGGTCGTGCAAAATTCCTTTGCAAAATATGGTGGTTTAGCAACAGACGGTATCTAGATTTAGAATTATTTTACATAAAACGTTCGATATGAGCAATATACGGTGGCTTTCGTTCCGGGTGTTATTTCAAGATTTTTTTAAGAAATCGTATTGTTTAAGTTGTATTTCATTGTGTGTTACTATGAATTACAAGGAGTTTGTGCTGTTAGCATTGAAGAAGAAATGACTAGCAGGGTTAAATGCTATTTTTTCTTCATAACATATATTCTACCCGTTATTAATAATTTGAACAAGGAAATTCAAGCGGAAAGTTCGCAAAAGTAATGTCAGCTATTTTAGGATTTACATCGAATTGTTAGATCAAATAGAAGAGAGAATCGATTTTGAAAATGAAAGTTTAAAGCTGTTAAATATGACAACCCCGAACGTGCTTTCCAATTAAGATTTTACAATATTGCCAATTGTTCAGAAATTCCCTAAGCTGGCGACCCCGATTTGGGGAAAGTAGCCCCTATAAAACAACTGTGAAAAATTTTCGCAAATCTTTCAAGCTTCTTTTTTAATTTATTAGCTTTTCCACACAGTTCCGCCGCCGGAGCCCCATACAAAGGTCCCTCTAGATTTGACTTCGTAAAGCCACAAAAACCTGAAACTTCGACAGTATGGCTGACATTGGTATAATTAATTTATATGTACCCGACAACATTCACATACAATCAATGGTGTATAAGATTCGGCAAGACCGAACTTAATCCGTCTATACTTATTTTTTATTTGGGCAGATGAAATCGGTTTTGGGCAGTTTTTGGCCGAAAAAAATTTTTCCAGCGGCAACACTGTTCCCCCGTCTTATTGGACGTCACGCAGAGAGAATGAAGCTGTGGTGACGAAGAGGAAGAGGAATCTCGGTATGTGGTTTGCTCTCTCTAGAAGATGGATTGTTGGCCCTGGGATAAAATTTTTTTGGGAAGTTAGCAAATTTGGTTGATGATAAAATCCGCCAAATTTTGAGCTTTTTAAAGCATTCAAGTTGGAGGGGCTAGGGAAAATAAATGATTTCCCTTACGTCCCTAGATTGGCACAATCTATGGATTATATAGTCTAAGTTAGTCTGTTATACAGGCTAACACTCTTAACCTAACCTAACGCTGTGACACAGTCAGCTTTACGGTATAAAAAGTCGGCTATCAAGAACACCATAATTCCCTTTTCACGTTCGTTGCTTAAGTCTTTTGTTTTTTCATATGCAATTGCTTAAATTAAATGATTTGGTTATTATTTATTAAATTTTTGAGGGTAAATAATGTCGGGTTCCAAGAACAACATAACTTCTTAATTGAGTTTGTTGCTTAAGTCTGTTGTTTTTCATATGCGAGTAAAATTGTTTAGATTTAGTTATTTTTCAATTACGATTGTTTTTTATTATAATTATATTTTTATTTTTTGGGTACATCCATTCCCGCCGTTATGCAGAGTTTGTTGCCGTGTGTGAGGGAGGGGTGGGGTATTTTCCGAAAATCTCCACCGTTATTAAGAAATCAAAATTTAATTGACTATTTTACGGTTGTTACATTGAGCAGTAGTCTACACTTGGTCAATACTTTGGGAAAACCCAATTGGTTTGTAAAACGAAGAATGAAAAATGCACTTTGAAAGCCAGCATATGGAAGCAACCAGCAAAACATTGACGACGACGACGATTGCTACTAGCCAGCCCGCGACTCCAAACGAGCGACAGACCGGTGTAGACTAAAACACAAATGTGGCCAAAAACACACAAAACTTTAACACATATTGCCACTTATAACGGCATTCGCATCAGTTGTTAAACGTCTTAGCTCAGTGAAACTACCAGAGAGCGGCAGAAAATTTTGAATCTTTGAAATTAAAAAGAAATTAAAATAAATACATAATACATTGTGCGAGAAAATTTATAAATAAACAAATAAATAAAAAGGAAAAAACGGAAAATTAAAAAATGTTATATTAAATGAAAACCAGTAATAAAAAATATTAAAAATATTAATAAAGAGTTTAACTAAAAGTTTCTAATTAAAACTCTTTAGAAATAAAGAATTTAAATGTTTTTTTTTTGTGGGTTTTAAGAAAAAAAGTTTATGGTGATTTTCTGCCTTTTTGCTTTGTGCCGGGCCTCATTCACAAAGTTTTTCAGTTCATAGTTTGGTGAAAGTTTTTTTTTTGATAACTTAGTTTAAAACTTAAAAACCCTCTCTAAACGATCGACAAAAATAAAAACAAAAACAATCATAATCAACCACCACAAGACACACACAGAAAAAAAGAGCAACAGTTTTAGTTGGGTTTTTGCCGTTTCCAAACGAAACCGAAAAAAAAAATTGTTCGTATTAAAAGCCACGTCCGTCTCAGTGGTGGTGTTTGGTGGTCGCGATACTGGTGCTGGTACTACTATGTTGGTTACAATTTTGGCCAAAACAAATATACATATATACGATACAATACAATACATTTGAGTGTGTGACTAAAAGTGTAACTAAAAGAAAAGCTACAGCAAAAATAACACAAAATAAAAAAATTAACGAAAAAAAAATTAAAAACAAAAAATCCCCAAACCAGAAAGTAACGGACTGCCATTACAACGTTGAACAAAAAACTGCATTTGACTGGAACTGCTGTATGGTGGTGCTGTTGCTACTACTACTACCGCTGCCAGTGGAACTGCAACCCAAAGTGTATACAACACCAAAAATACGTTATTAATGTTATTTGGCCAAATTCATTCATTCGTACATTACATTCGAGGCATTCGCAGCATTTATTGACGACAGACGGGCGGACGGTCATACGGTTGGTTCCATTACATTTAATCGCCCCGTAATCGTGGTCATCGTCATCGTCGACATCGTCGTCGTTGTTATTTGTCTTCTGTCTCCCTAGTCCCCGAACAAGTGTGTGCGTTCGTTTGGCCTGGTGTGGTGCGATTGCAGTCCCAAAAGCTCAATAGCACCATATCATCGAATAATTGATCTTTGTTGGCGCTGTTGTCGGGCGGTTATTTCATTAATTTAAAACTATTCGTAAATTTTTTATTTAAAATTCAACAAAGTATTCAACGGTTATCATCAGCAAAAATCATCACCACCTCCTCCACCTTCGTCTAACACTACAGCAACACTACATCGTTTATTACAATTTATAAGGTAGGTATTTTTAAACAGTTTTCTACAGCTGTCTTCTGCACCCCCCCAAGTTTAAAGAAAAGAAGTGAATTTATGTAAAAATACAATTATGTAAAAATATATGAAAGAAACCTATTAAAGGAAACCGCATTTGATAAATATAAAAAATACTGTATGTGCATTTTTTAAATATTTATTGAAAGTTACAGACACTTGAGCATTTCTGAAAAAGTTTGTTGCTTAAGACTTTAGTTTTCCATGTAGGAAAAAAATAGTTTACAAAAATTTTGCCGAAGGGCTTTGTATAACATTTTCTGGTGTAATAATTATCTAAAAAATTTCTAAAGAATTTCCAATTTTCAAGGAGGAAAGAAAAATCCCATACTAAATTCAAGTAAAAAAAATCTTAATTTAAGCCGAAATCGTACTTAAAAGTTTAAATACGTTCGTACTAAGTTTTTCTAAAAACATGTATAAATCAGCTTAAGTTGAAAAAATCAAGCGCTAGAATGTAAGCCTTCTAGTATATAATCCTTATAATAATATAATAAATCAAGTAAACATTTCTGAAAAAGGTAAAGTAAGCCTAATATGGCTTAAAGTAAGAAGAAAAAGCTTACTTTAATCTCAGAGAGGCAGAACGATTATAGAGCACAATAAAAGCACCCTCTCATTTAAGTGGTTGATTTTGGCTGACGCAGCTTCTAAAGGCCGGGTTAGACACGGTTTTAGGTTTTAGGTTAGGGTGGCAGCCGTTTTTTTTCTTCAGCTCACATACACCAGTTTAGGTCCCTAGTGGTACCACGGGCAAAAATGCCCTTCATCGAAACCAACCTGTTTGATATACAAATGTATCGATAGCACGAATATTGGTACTGGAAAGATCTGTTAGGCTGCCTTTCGTTGGACTGCCTGATTGCCTCTTGCCTAAGCGAAAGCTTGCACGTTGATACCCAGCGGCGTAAATACGGAGGCCTACTTGGAAGAAGCCTTCAAGAAGACCTTATAAAAAAGTCAATACCCATACTTTTCTAACTACACCACAAATCATGTATATTTCATTAATAAAGATTTGGATTTGGTAAATAAGGTATTTTTAATAAAAATCTTCCATAAGGCCTTCTATTTCGGGGCTTATGTAAGACCTGCCGTATTACACTTTCCATAAGACCTTGTATAATAGGTCTTCTATAAAGTATTCTGGAATTGTCCTTCTATAAGGCCTCACAAGGGAAGTGAGTGTGGAAGGCCTTGGTCGCCTATGACACGCTGTGTAAAAAATAAATGAGTACGTAATGGGACTGGAAGGCCTTGTGTCTCCAAACCAAGGCATGATATAAGGCCTGCTGAGACCTTCTTTACGCCGCTGGGTAGTGGCGCACCAATATATGCAAAATTCTGCGATAATTTGTTATGTCGTCCCTTTCCTAGCAAGTTCATTGGCTTTGCAGTTCCCCATGATATCCCTAAGCCCAGGCACCCATATGAGGTGTATATTAAACTGCTCAGCCATCTCCTTAAGAGATCTGCGACTGTCGAGGGCTGTTTGAGAATTTAGGGATGTGGCTTCCAGAGAATTGATGGCAGCCTGGCTGTCCGAGTAAATGACAACGTCAGTGTTGGTTACTATGTTGCGATCCAACCACTTGGCGACTACCCATGTTGCCATTATTTAGGCTTGAATGACAGTGCATGTATCTGGTAGTCTGTGAGCTATATCCAGTATATCAAAACTTGGACCGATTTGTCGCATTTTTCCAGGAAGAGTTAAAGGCATTGCGCAACATAAGCTGCTCCTTATCCCAAGAATTTCGTAAGGATTGTTTCCTTTTTTCGAGCAGTACTTTGAATGTCACAGACGGACGGACATGGTTAAATCAACTCAGGGAATGATTCTGCGTCCATCGGTATATAAAATGAATTTTTGCATTCTTCTTTTTCCCCATATTGTAAATCGGTACAATTAATGAATTTTCGCATTCTTTTTTCCTATATTGTTGCATAAAAGACCATAAACTTATATTGTTGCAAAACCACAACACAAGAAATGCAAAAAATATCTGACTTCGTCATTTATTTGATCTTTAGTTGTAGTTTTTTTTATTTATTGGACAAGTGAGCATACATTTTTGTTAATTAATACAGTTGTTTTTAAAATAAACAATAAAATAATTTATATGTTCGACTACTCTTACAATTGATAATCGTATTAATGCATCATTAAGAAAGAAAATGGTGTGTGAAAAAGATGGTGTTGCCAGCATTACATTGACGAAGTCATTAAAATTTTTATTAGTTAAAATGCTGTTTATGAAAACGATTTTTTAATAATCATTTATTAGGCTAAAAGGTTTGTTAACTAACTCATAATTAGGATTTTTTTATGAATGCGGCTGATAGTGATGTAGTTCCGAAGGTGTACACAGTTGGTATACAGTCCACTCGGTCGGTTACCATAGCACTACACTTTGATATCCTCATGTGACCGTAATTCTTGTATCTTCACATTAATAGGCAGCTTAATTTTAATGCCGCTCTGGTTGCTACTTCTCTCGCCACAATATTAATCGGCAGTATATGAAGTAGGGCTTATAGAGACTTAGCCGCTGTAGTCCTTAAGGCTCCGCTTATGCACAGACAGGCAGTTCTCTTAACCTTTGATAGTAGGTTTGGTGATGGTTAGTTTGTCAGTTGCCGTCCACCATAACACAATGCCGTATAACAGTATTGGACGAACTACTGCTATATATATCCAAAGGACGATTTCAGGAGAGAGGCACCACCGCGAGCCTACAGCCTTCCTGCAGGAATATGAGGCGACGCTGGCCTTCCTTACACGTTCCATTGCGTTCAGTCTGAATAACAGTTTCGTATCTAGAATTATTCCTAAAAATTTTGAACTTTCAGAAAAGAGGAGGGTCCACATGTGGGACATTATTCATTCTAGTAAAGATAACCAATTCTGACTTGTTTGGGTTAACCTCCAAACCGCTGCTTCTGGCCCATCTACCTAACATGTTCAGAGCCCCCTGTAGGATGTCTCTGAGGACGTTTTAGAATTTGCCACTCACTGCGATTGCCACGTCGTCCGCATATGCCTCGACATTGCAGCCACAACGTTCTAGATCTAGCAATATTTCATTAACCGCTAGGTTCCAAATTAAGGGAGACAGTACTTCTGCTTGTGGGGTTCCCCTGTTTACAAACCTTGTTAGAGTTGTGGACCCAAGACACGCTGTTATGCGTCTTCTGTTGAGCAGGCTTTGAATTAGTCTAATCAAGCTAGAGTTTACCTTTAGATGTGACAGTGCCGCAATTACTGCATCTGAGTGTATGTTGTTAAAAGCTCCTTCTATGTTAAGAAATGCCACCATAGTGAATTCTTTGAAATTTAGGGACGATTTGATAGTGCTCACATGTTCGAGCGGGGCAGATTCTGTAGACTTGCCCATGTTGTAAGCATGCTGGTTCCCCGACAGGAGTTTGATGTCCACTTTTTCTCTAATAAAAATATTTAAAAATCTTTCCAAACCTTTCAATAGGAAGGAGGGTAGGCTAATTGGTCTGAAATCATTTGGCCTAGTGTGCGAAATCTTTTCCGCTTGTGGTATGAATACCACTGTGGTATCCCTCAATCGCTTGGGGATATATGAGAGCCTGATATAGACTTCATAAATTTTCTCCAGGCAGGGGATAATGTATTTCAACATTTTCTGTATTTCTGCTGAGGCAATGCCGTCTGGTTCTTGGTGTTCCTCGAGTTCTGCTGGAGAGTTCCCGGGAAATGTGTGTCATCATCCTGCAGGTATCCAACTGTACAGCGTGTAGTGGATAATATCTTCTTCAGCCTTGCGGCATCTGAGACCATGTCCACTTCACCACAGAAGGTGTAACAAGTACGACTTTTCACTTTCCTTTGAGTTGCTCTTTGTAGGCATCCCAGTCATAAGTGACCCTAGCTGGTTGAAGGTCTTTTTCCTAACAATTAGCTCCGAAGTCCACCATTGTGGTTTACTTTTGCCCTTGCACATTGCTTTTCGACAGGTTTATTCCAGGGATCTGTTGAATGATGTAGTGAGGAGCTCGATTATCCAGATCAACTTTGTCTCATAAATGTGCCACTTTGTCTTCTTCACATTTCTGTGGACGGCTGGTTTAGGTGCTATATAAACGAGTTTGAACTCTATGTAATGAAGCTTTGAGAATAGGTCGTCCAGTACATTCCCCGAGTCAGTAGCGAACGTGACGTCGATTACTACCTGTTTGGGTTTCCGCCAAATATTCTTGGGGTCTCTTATGTCACTCCTTGGCTGTGTTACACACTTTTCCCACAACAACTGATATAACGGGTTTTCCAATAGGGATGATCTGATTTTGAAGTGACGTTTCGGACATTAGTAATATGTCATGATCTCTCATTTGTTTTTCCTTGTATTCACTAGTGTTTACAATTTCATTATGGAGAGATATACGCAACAACAACGTTTACAAATTATTCAGTTTTATTATCAAAATAATCGTTCTCTAATTGCAACTTTTCGTGAGCTAAGTCCATTTTTTTAAATCAAAAAAAAACCAGTAAGGAAAGGCAGAAAGTCGGGCGGGGCCGACTATATAATACCCTACACCTCCCTAACAATGCGATAAGGGTCATTGCCATAATAATTTGGAATAATTGGTAAATGTGTAGAAACATATTATCTAATTCTGAAACGATAATCGCTAAATTAAGCAATATTCGTTCCTAAATTGAGAAACATCTTTCTGGAAAATTTTAATGATCGGAAGTAAAATACAACTTCTATAGCCTCCTGATACCAAATCAGGAGGAAAATCAATAT
This sequence comes from Eudasyphora cyanicolor, assembly GCA_963930755.1. NCBI lineage: Eukaryota > Metazoa > Arthropoda > Insecta > Diptera > Muscidae > Eudasyphora > Eudasyphora cyanicolor. The sequence goes on along the minus strand of OZ005738.1, from coordinate 122,669,519 downwards.
AAATCTGAACCGATCTACCCTGAATACTCATTCATGTAAAAAGACCTCCTTCTGTCGAATTTCGTACTGATCGCATATAAAATACAGTCTCTGCAGCGCCTACATGTCAAATCGGGGGTAACGTATATATGGGGGCCATATCTAAATCTGAACCGATTTCTTCCAAATTTAACAGTGTTCATTCATATAATAAGAAACCTCTTTCTGCCGAATTTCATACTGATCGGATATAAAATAACATTTTTACAGAGCTTACAAGTCAAATCGGGGGTAACGTATATATGTGGGCTATATCTAAATCTGAACCGATTTTCTCCGAATTTAGCAGTATTCCTTCATGTAATAAGAAACCTCTTTCTGTCAAATTTTGCACTGATCGGATATGAAATACAGTTTTTACAGCGCTTACATGTCAAATCGGGGGTAACATATATATGGGGGCTATATCTAAATCTGATCCGATTTTCTCCGAATTTGTCAGTATTCCTTCATGTAATAAGAAACCTCTTTCTGCCAAATTTTGCACTGATCGGATATAAAATACAGTTTTTACAGCGCTTACATGTCAAATCAGGGGTAACATATATATGGGGGCTATATCTAAATCTGAACCGATTTTCTCCGAATTTAGCAGTATTCCTTCATGTAATAAGAAACCTCTCTTTGACAAATTTCGCACTTATCGGATATAAAATAACATTTTTACAGCGCTTATATGTCAAATCGGGGGTAATGTATATATGGGAGCTATATCTAAATCTGAACCGATTTGTTCCAAATTTAACAGAGTTCATTCATGTAATAAGAAACCTTTTCCTGCCGAATTTCATACTGATCGGATATAAAATAAAGTTTTTACAGCGCTTACATGTCAAATCGGGTCTAACATATATATGGGGGCTATATCTAAATCTGAACCGATTTTAACCAAATTCAATAGGGATCGTCCTTGGGCCAAAAGAAAGATATGTGTAAAGTTTCGTCGAGATCGGAGCATAATTGCGACCTGTACTTTGATTACAAGAATACATGCACAGACGGACAGACAGACAGACGGACAGACGGACAGACGGACAGACAGACAGACGGACAGACAGACAGACAGACGGACAGACGGACATAGCTAAATCGACTCAGAAAGTGATTCTAAGTCGATCGGTATAATAAACGATGGGTCTATTTCTTCTCCTTTTGGGTGTTACAAACAAATGCACAAAGTTATAATACCCTGTACCACAGTGTGGTGTAGGGTATAAAAACACTTTCCAGTCGACCTACGACCTTGACACCCTTGATCAATATTTTAGCTCTCGTTAAGAGCTATCTTTTTGCCATTGACCGATTACGGCTACGTGCCACACAGCAAATGAAACAATTGAATTGTTGCGAGAAATGTTAGCAGGAGGGCTTAATTTAATTTTTGTCTGCTTTTTGGGGTTTACTTTCATATCTTGTCTGCTTTTTGGGGCTTATTTTCATCTATTAATTTAGAAACAGGAGGGGCTACGCATAAAAGATTTGCTCCACGTTGCCAACTTTGGATCATGTCCTTAGGAGAAAGTCTTAAACAGAGTCCGCAGGCCGTAGGCCGACCGCACAGGAAAAGATTTATAATTAGAAAATATACGTGTATTATTGCGTACTCCCCAGATTTACAAAGACTTTTTTGGGGTTTATTTTCATTTCATGCTGTTTTCTTGATTGGGGAGTAATTTCCTAAATCAGCTTTTGTAACGGCAATAGGCCCCAAATTTGGGGTGCACTTTCATTTTTAATTTGGTGTGCATTTTCTTGGGGTCCAACTTCCGGCCGCAGTATTTTCCTGGGGCCCAATTTCATTTCGCCCTACCAAACCACTGTTTCTACGTGAATGATATATTTCCAACTTTTGTAGACCTTATAATAACCTTAAATTTAATGCGTATCCTGGCTTTTTAAGGCTTTTACTTAAACCAGTAAGGAAAGGCAGGAAGTCGGGCGGGGCCGACTATATAATACCCTACACCTCCCTAACAATGCGGTAAGGGTCATTGCCATAATAATTTGGAATAATTGGTAAATGGGTAGAAACATATTATCTTATTCTGAAACGATAATCGCTAAATTAAGCAATATTCGTTCCTAAATTGAGAAACATCTTTCTGGAAAATTTTAATGATCGGAAGTAAAATACAACTTCTATAGCGGTTTGATAACAAATCAGGAGGAACAATCAATATAAATCTGAACCGATCTTCCCTGAATACTCATTCATGTAAATAGACCTCCTTCTGTCGAATTTCGTACTGATCGCATATAAAATACAGTCTCTACAGCGCCTACATGTCAAATCGGGAGTAACGTATATATGGGGCTATATCTAAATCTGAACCGATTTTCTCCGAATTTAGCAGTATTCCTTCATGTAATAAGAAACCTATCTTTGCCGAATTTCGCACTGATCGGATATAAAATAACATTTTTACAGCGCTTACATGTCAAATCGGGGCTAACATATAATATGGGGGCTATATCTAAATCTGAACCGATTTTAACCAAATTCAGTAGGGATCGTCCTTGGGCCAAAAAAAAGATATGTGTAAAGTTTCGTCGAGATCGGACCATAATTGCGACCTGTACTTTGATTACAAGACTACATGCACAGACAGACAGACGGACATAGCTAAATCAACTCAGAAAGTGATTCTCAGTCGATCGGTATAATAAACGATGGGTCTATTTCTTCTCCTTTTGGGTGTTACAAACAAATGCACAAAGTTATAATACCCTGTACCACAGTGTGGTGTAGGGTATAAAAATATAGACAAAATACTAAAGGTAACTTCCATGAAAATTTGAATAAAAAATCATGGACACAAAAAATGTCTTCAAAATAGATTTTTTTTTTTGAAAATTCAGTCGAAAATAATTTGCAAACTCTATAAAATTATGTCAAAATTTCATATATCTAGAAAATTTCGTAAAATTTGCATATTTCTAGAAAATTTCTTCGAAATTTTATTTTTCTAAAAAATTTTGTTGAAGTTGAATTTTTCCAGAAAATTTCATTAATAATCTTTTATAAAAACTTTCGAAAAAAAATTATTTTCGACAGAATTTAAAAAAAAATCAATTTTGAAGAATTATTAGAAAAGTGAAATTTTTACGATTTTTTAAATATTAATTTAATCGAAATTTTCTATAAAAACGAAAATGTCATGGACACAAAAAATGTCTTCAAAATTGATTTTTTTTTTGAAAATTCAATCGAAAATAATTTGGTAACTCTAGAAAATTATGTCAATATTTCATATATCTAGAAAATTTCGTAAAAATTGCATATTTCTAGAAAATTTCTTCGAAATTTTATTTTTCTAAAAAATTTTGTTAAAGTTGAATTTAAAAAAAAATCAATTTTGAAGAATTTTTAGAAAAGTGAAATTTTTACGATTTTTTTAAATATTAATTTTATCGAAATTTTTCTATAAAAACGAAATTTTTGAATAAAAAATATTTCCAACTGAATTTTCAAAAAAAAATTGAAGAATTTTTAGAAAAACGCAAATTTGACGATTTTTTAAAATACCAATTTTATCGAAATTTGCTGCTATAAAACTGTCATCGATTTCTATTAAATTTGAAATGAAAATCCATTCTTAAAATAATTCCTTATGTTGTCTTAAAAATTGCACAAATTCCATTAGAAAATTTTTGACATTTTCAAAAGTCAAATCCCCATAAAAATTATCAATTAAAATATTTTAAATAAAACATCCTCAAAAAAGTAGTACTATATTTATTAAGGGCCTGTTTCTGTAACTTATTTTCGTTCGTCTACGGCGAACGATCAAAATTCTCTCAGCTATTACTTGAATTCTATAAAACGCAGGTTAGAAATATTTTAGGAACAAGCTTTTTACATGATTTCCTACAGACACAACGAATTATAAACTTCTGCGATTTATAGATTTCTCGGAATAATTGAGTGATTTTTGATCGGTCGCAGTAGACGAACGAAAAAAAGTTACAGAAACAGGCCCTAAAATACTCATGGCTCTCCTGGAAGGTACCCTTACATTTGTGGAGGAGTGTGTATATAATTTGCTACGGACCAAAAGTGTAACACATCGAAGGATTGACGTTTTAGGAAATTTTAAGTAATTTGAGCCATGTCCGTACGTCTGTCCATTTATTACTTTTTTATATGTATATTATTATAAAATTTAATACGTATTTGACATTCTATTTATCACAGACTGAAGATGTCGCACTGGTTTTGCAATTTGTTAACTACTGTGATTTACTAACTGTAATTAATTAATGAAAATGTACTCAATAAAAATTTATGTCTCTCAAAAAATGAGAAAATCGACAAATGTTTTGGTTGCTTTGATTTCTTTTCATTTATATCGATCACCGCTTTATTTCGCCTTAATTATGGCTTTTATGCAGTTTCTTCTTTTGTCAGTCAACAAAAGAGTTGCGCCGGCGCGCACTCTTCTGGGTTTTTTTTTATTTATGACCCAAATACTAACTTGTTTTAAACGCAGGCGCGCAGACGTTGTGTATATTTTCGGTGGTCAATTTGACATGTTTTTGGCAACACTCATTTAGTCTCCCCAAAAAGAGAGGCACTTACAAGTTGTGCGCATGCGTGTGTGTTTTTCTTTTCTTGGTTAAAGGTGTCGTTGACCAGTGTTTGTACCAAATTACCAAAAATGTATCACATCATTAAAAAAGATTTTTCTCCGTATTCGCATAGGCCGTCTCGAGTAATGTTCAAAATAATCCATTACAATTTCAGATAATAAGTATGTAGCAGGTTTTTCCTCTTGTTTCTCAGTAATTTCGAAAAAGAAGAAATTTGGCAAAAGACCCGACCCAAAGATAATAAATGTTAAACATCAAACCGGTAAAAGTTAAGCCGATATGAAATCATTGCATATTTTGGATTTCTTTTCAACGTCCACACATTATTATAACATTTAAAAAATCGCTATGTTTGATTTTAAGTATTAAATCGTGCTACACGAATGTTACTAAATATATATAGGGGTGGGCAGAATTTCGTGCAATTATAGAATGTTGAAGCGGCTCACACCGATTAAAGCAATATCGCCCGAAAGTGAAGGTTTAGGTTAGCATGGTAGCTCTACCAGGTTACGATGGCACTGCTACCACGGGCCCAGTTGCCCCTCATCGGAACCAACCTGTCTGATACACAAAGTTATCAATAATACGAACATTGGTACTGACAAGATCTTTCAGACTTCCTACAAAGACCGACCCCAGTCTATCCAGACATAACAAAGCAGGTGCTTTGTGCCCTCCACTTTCTCCTCATCTCCACAGCTTCTGCAGAAGTCATTGGACTCAATTCACAACCTCCTGTCGTAGTTAAATGGTTAAAAAAATCCACAAAGTGGTTTTGGATGACCAATCGGTTGAAGGTTCGTGAGCTAGCTGAAGTCACAGGCATTTCGCATATTGACGGAAAATTTGATGATGAGAAAGCTGTGCGCAAGATGGGTGCCGCGTTTGCTCACAATCAAGGAAGTGCAGCAGTTCACACTTCCGCTGTTGCGATGCCCAAAATCAATAAATTAAAGTTCGAATTACGTCAACGCACCTAATCCGCCTGATTTAGCTCCCTCTGATTATTTTTTGTTTCCAAACATGAAAACATGAAAAAAAATTGTCACGAGGTGAAGGTTGCGGTTGATAGCTTTTTCAGGAGCTAGACAGTTCTTACTATAAACAGGGTATCAAAGCTATTAAAAACGTGTATCGAGCTAAAAGATAAATTTTCCCAAATTTGTTGTGTTTTCTTTGTTAAGTCGGCTTATTCTGGGACCGAATTTAACACTGCTCAGTCATCTCGTTAAGAGATCTGCAACAGTCGAGAGCTATTTGTGAATTTAGAGATTTAGCCTCCAGTGATTTAATGGCTGTCGGTGTAAATGACGACGCCCAGTGTTCGTCACTATGTTAATTGCCATTATTTCAGCCTGTGTCTGATATAGTCTGTGGGCTATATCAAGACTATTTTATTTACTGTGAAAACCGAGACCAAACTTCTCATCAAGTTTCAAACCATCTGTTTAGATGGCATTCTGCCAACCCATTCCTCTATGGCAGATATTTTAGTGGTAATTCTCCATTCGAAGGTGTACACCGTCGGTATACTCGTATAGTCCACTCGATCGCTTACAATTGCCCTACAGTGTGATATCCTCATGTGATCGTAGTTCTTGTAACACCACAGTGATTGACTGTTTAATTTTAATGTCGATACGATTGCAACTTCTCTATCCGCAATGTCAATCGGCAGTAGATGGAGGAGGACTTGTAGAGGCAGGCAGTTCGCGAACCTATGATAATTGATTGGTAATAGATCGTTCATCAGTTGTTGTCCATCAAACCACTATGTCGTACAACAGTATTTAACGAACTGCTGCTATATGACCTTCTTACGTTGACCTTCGTTACCCGTTCCAATACATTAAGCTCGATGGACAATTTTCTGTCTAGGATTGTACCTAGAAATTTTGCCCTTTGCGAAAAGACTAGTTTAGTTATATTTAGCCGAGGAGGATCCACTTATGGAACCTTATACTTCCTAGTAAAGAGAACCAATTCTGTCTTGCTCGGGTTAAAACTCAAACCACTACTTCTAGCTCATCTGGCCGATTTGTTCAGAGCCACCTGTACCATTTCTCTGAGGGCGTTGGGGAATTCACCGGTTACTATGATTGCAACATCATCCGCATATGTCACGACTTTGCAGCCACAACGTTCCAGATCAAAAAGGGATTCCATTCACTGCTAGCTTCCAAATTAGTGGAGATAGTACACCTCCCTGGGGACTTCCTCCGTTTATAAACCTTGCTAGAGTTGTGGTCCCGAGACTGTTATGCGTCTTCTGATGAGTAAACGCTGAGTTAGTCTAATCAAGCTATATGTGACAACGCCGCAATTACCGCATCTGAGAGAATGTTATAAAAAGGCCCTTCAATATCAAGAAAGCCCAACATAGTGAATTCATTGAAATGTTGGGACGATTCTATAGTGACCACCAGTTCATGCAGGGCCAATTCTGCAAACTTTCCGCTTGTTGTAAGCATTTTAGTTTCCCGATAAGAGTTTTGGATCCAGTTTTTCTCTAATAAAATTATCTAAGAGTCTTTCTAAACCTTTTCATAGGAAGTTTGTGGCATCTTCCCCGCTTTTGGGAATACCACTTTTTTACGAGAGCTTAATGCAGCCCTCATATATCTTATTCAGCCAGGACATGATGTTGGTTAGCGTGGTGGCGGAAAAACGTTATTTAGCTTCAATTGGTATGTTAATATACTGTTTTGATTCGTTTTCTGCATTTCTATTTTAGAAATTCTATCTGGAACTGATGATTTGAATGGCTCAAATCCGTTAATCGCCCAGCTTAGTTTGGATTTATCGTTCAACAATTTAGCAAAGTTTGTAGTTCACTCTCTTTCTTGTTGGTCCTGTTGTTCCTCGAGTTCTGTCAGAGAAATCCCCAGGAAATGTGTGTCGTGAAGACCTGTAGTGACGGCTCGCTATTTTCTGTTCAGTTGATAGTATCTTCATAAGCCTTGCGGCGTGTGAGACCTTTTCCTATTCTCCACGAAAGATGTACTAAGAACGAATTCCTTTTCCTATTCTCCACAAAAGATGTACTAAGAACGAATGCTTCTTATGGATTTTGAGTTGCTATTTATAGGCATCCCAGTCATTAATGACCCCAGTAGATTTGGTCTTGATGTAAGCCTCTTACTGGTCATTCGTTTCGTACAGAAGTTTAGAGTTGAGGGTATTTTTAATTATTCTCATACAGTTGCCATTTTGTCTTCCTCGCATTTCGGTTGACGGCAGGTTTAGGTACTTTTTCGGTGAGTTTGAACTCTATACATCCCACCCAATATCTTTATCTGATAGCAAGTCAATTTGATGTCGAGAACTTTCTGTCTGTCTTTATTTGTAAAGGTGGTCAACTTATAGCCATTGCTACAAATATTTAGAATAAAGGCGTTAAGACTGCTTCAAATAGGATAATGAGCGTAAAGGTACACGCTAATTATCAATGCATACTCAATTAAGGGGTCTTCCTATACTACTCTCCGGAAGACAGATGACGGCACTACCACTTCGTCATAAGGCAAATAACAAAGACCACCCGGAGGTACTGCGTGATTAAAGTAACTCTAGACCGGGAGCTGTTTGGTCTTTACTACTGATATTAGTTAGGTAAAAATTTTAAGATCATTTCCGGGCAAATCGGAAATGATCTTGGGTACCTCTATAGTGCCAGAGGCAACATAAAGTTGTGTGTCCCGATACCACACATCTTTCTTTCTACTATGTAGGGTTCCTGTATCAGGCCAATTTCTACTGCTACTGCACCTGTGGACAATAGTGCCGCTGATGCTGTTTTTGTGTTATGGATGTTAATGTCTAGAACATTTTCCTTCATAACCTCCTCCCAACAAGTGTTTTATCAAACTCCCCGTCCTTATCTTCAAGTAGCAGGTTCTCATCAGATGCGTCGAAGACTCCAGAAACCATTCTACCCCTTAATGTCCAATGACATGGATTCGTTCACCTTGTGTTAGGGCCTGAGACTGCAGTAATTATTGGCATGGATGGATCCGTCTCTGACCTTCCGTAGCGGGGACTACATCCTGCTTGTATAGCTCAGAGACTATCAAACCGAAATAATGGCAAGTGACTGAGTCTCAACATAGTTACCAACATTAGCGTTGTCATTTACTCGGACAGCCAGGCTGGCATCAATTCTCTGAAGGCCACATCCCTAAATTCACAAACAGCCCTCAACATCCGCAGATCTCATAATGAGATGGCTGAGCAGTTTAATATACATATCATATGGGTGCCTCCGCATTGGCATATCCCGGGGAACTGCAAAGCCGACGAACTTGCTAGGTAAGGGACGACATTTCAACTTCTCGAAAAATTTGCAAAAATTGGTGCGCCGCTATTCACATGGGTTAGGCAAGAGACAATCATGCAGTCCAACGAAAGATGGTCAGAAACCGGCACCTGTAGAATAGCTAGATAAATCTGGCTGCGATATGACCTAAGAAGGCCTAAATATCTCCACGCGCTAGAGAGGCAAATATTGTCTACGTTAGTATCAGTTCTGACGGGACACAGCCTGATCGACGAACACGGCAGAAGGTTGGGTATTGACTCTAATGACTTCTGAAGAATCTGTGGAGATGAGGAAGAAGTGGATAGCATTGAGCACTTGCTATGCGACTGTCCCGCTTTGAGTAAGCTACGTCTGGACACAATAGGGTCGGCCTTTCTAGGCAGTTAAACAGATCTTTCCGGTGCTGATATCCTTGCTATCGATAACTTTGTATATCAAACAAGTTGGTTTCGATAAGGGGCATTTTAGCCCTTGGTAACACTAGGGACCTAAACTGGTCTATGTGTGCTGGTAAAAAAGGCTGCCACCCTAACCTAAACCTGCATACCTTCAGAAATATAGTCCTGAAACCATAACGCTGAGTTCCATTTACCTGTTGTATGTGAGAGATGGATTCAACATTAAGGATCAAGTTAATCTGCCGGTTTTGACTATCCGCCTCACTAATCTTGCCAATTCTCCTATTATGGATGGGCAAACCAGGATTGCAAATTCTGAGCAACTCACGAATGTCTGCCGAGTCAGATGGTTCTTCTGTAACCGAGATGAGTGCTCTAGGGATGATCTGGCATCACCGAAAGCTAAGAGCTTTACTCTCCCCTGATGTCATCTTGCATCGTTGCAGATTGGTGGTGAGGCCGGCATCTCACTGAGGAGAGCCAGGTATTGAGTCATAGTGGTAGATTGCACATGGCTCCATTTTTCCTTGGAGATGGTGCCATCCTCACTACTTCTGTCTATAACAGCCATCACTAGACTCTTCTTCGCCACTGCTTTGAAGGGTTTGGTGAGTGTCCTGTTGATGTAGACATTATGGACTCTTGCCATTTTCGAAGGCAAGGGTTCATCAGGTGGTCGGATTCTTTTGGATTCATTACGAGTCGTTAAGCCAGAAGAAAAGTTGTAAGGATTGAGCCAAGACAGTCGCACAATTAAAGAAATCTCTCCATTACCGCATGCAGGTTCCTCATGGATGCGGCTAGATTCAGAACCCAAACCTTCGCGATATTATCGGTAAGCTAGTGATCCACCATTCCCACCTCATTGCTTCGCAGTGGCTCACTTGGTGCCCGGTGCCCAAATATAATTAAGGCCTTGTGACTTCTCTCGAAACGGTCTTAAAGTCTTATATATTTGTGGGCGATATGTCCTCCCCATAAACGAACATAAGGTTCATTGACCAATCGGCCCAAAAAACCAAATTTGTGTATTTAAACATTTTTTTCATAGTAAAATTTAAAAACAGAAAAGGTTTAATATGCGGCTTTGGAAATACCTCATAGGAGAAAATCCTTAATTCCGGCGGAAGGCCGTTCACGCAGTAAAACATTGGAATCAAATTAAATGTGGTCATACTTTCGAAATATTGATGCTAACTGTATGGAGCCCTCAAAATATTGGAAGGAAAGTGGACACGACGTCCAATGGACTTTATAGCAGTTTACAAGGCGATCGCAACTCCCAAAATGTTGGGCCTTATGGCCGTGGGCGGAAAGTCTGGCCCCTTCTGTTCTCTACCTGTGTTTGCCTCCTCACGCCTTTATTTTTTTAATGATTCTCGAAGAAATGTTATGCGAAATTAATCCTCTATGAGAACGACTTGAGGAAGAGCGTCACCAATTTGCAGTGAATTAGGGGTACTACAAAGCAGAAACGGCTAATAAGTCTTCATGGTTAATTTAAAAAGTTAAATTTTTTGAAAATCTTTTTGTGGACAAAGTCAGACATCGTTCTCGACTCTATAATCTAAAATTTCAGATTTTTTTTGTATTCGTAGAATTTGAAAGATCGTTTATTTTTGTCATAGTGGTATAATACGCGTACACTATTAAAACTAAGTACAAGGTGGCGCAAAAGTAATCCTCCTATCAGAAAATGCTATAAATTTTGCGATTGGCCCCTAATGTCAGTTCTGTTTTGACATTTGTGTAGTAAACACATGCGAAATACACGTTAATAAACAATGTTACGCTACCTGCTCCAGAACGCCGAATATTGCTGACTATTTATTTGACCAATAATAGGTCGGTGACTTTGGCACAGATTTCCTGGCCGTCCAACGCCTACTGGTGAAACACTGCGACGTTTAGCCGCTCGCCTCGAAGAGACTGGCACAACACGAGATGCTGCCAGGCGTGGCAGACCCCGGAGTAGCCGTTCTGCAGAGAATATTGCTGCTGTAGCCGAGGATGTCATGGAAGCGCCGTCGACATCGACCAGACGACGTGCCACGCAAATGGGTATCAGTCGACGGTCTCTACAGCGAATTTTGGTACAAGATTTGAAGATGTTTCCGTACAAAGTCCAGACGGTGCATCAGCTGTTAGCTGCTGACCGCCAATCGCGTCTAACATAACATCGAAAGGTTACTTTTGCGCCACCTGTTACTTAGTGAAATATTTTTTCTTGTTGTTGCACAGCGTAATTTATCCTGCTTCATAATAAAACTTAAAGTACAAGGTTTCGAAATTATATTGCTTCATCAATTGGCAGTCTGCCAGATTTTTTTTATATGTCTACACATATATGTTTTTGCAAGAATGAAAACACAACAACAAAATATTTTCCACGTCATTGCTCTTTAGATTTAAGTACTTGCCTAACATAAAAATATTTTAAGTTAAAATATGTCACCGGCAAAGTATATAAATAAGTATAAATGCCTTTCGTCGAGATTGTACGAAGTTAGTCCAGAGTTAATTGTGTTATAGAACATATCAAGTGATTGTGATCAACTGGGGTGCAGTGAAAAGCCTTGGGTGAGTGTCTGTAGTTGATGTGAAGAAAAGTGATTTGAATGTTACTTTGAAGCTGTTTACAATTGAATGGAAAATTGTTAGATATGCAGGTTTTTATCCCCAGGAGGGTATATATCATTTGCTACGAGGCAAAAGTGTAACACATCGAAAGACCCCAAATGTGTTCGGCTGAAATTCGTTTTAGGACATTGTAGAGATAATATTCGGTTAAAATTTGTTGTTTAAAGTTGAGGTTATTGGATTTGCAGTATAAATAAATTTCATACAAATTTAAAAATTGCATAAAACTCTGATCGATACCTCCATTCTAAACTACGCTAAGTGCAAAAAGGTAGTTTTTCAGGAGAGGAGATCAAAGTTTGATGCATTTTTTAAATTTGTGTAGAATTCCTTTATAGTGCAAATCGAATGACCTTTAATGTTTTGTGAATAACTTTTGACAAATTCTGACTGAATATAATTTGGAATATTTAGAAATTAAAAATGCTTTTTTCTCTAAAAACATGCTAAATCGACTTAGCATGTTTAATAATGAAGGTATCGATATATATTCTAAACAAACGACCTAAGGCACAAGCGTCCTTAATATGAGGTCCAAACAAAAACAAAATAATTAAGACACAAGCATCCCTAATATCATGTTACTTTATTCCGCTTAAGGGTGGGGGTGGCGGGTAACGTTTATAAACTTTCTTTTGCATTTTTTTTTTTAATTTTTTTCTGAATAGAGAACCTTTCAAGAATATTCTGTGAAAATTTGAGGTGAATCGGAGCAAAACTAACAAAGATACAGCAGTCTAAGCAACCGCGCCTCATACGTCACTCAGTACAGCAGAAAAACTTTAAAGCGTTTTTCCCACAACCCATGTTTTTAAAGAGCCCCTCATAGCTCAAAACTACTGAACCCATCCCTTTGAAATTTTTAACACTATTTCTTTACATGATCTACGAGGTAATGCTGTCGAAGTTTTTTTTTTCAAATTTGTTAATTTTTTTATTTAACAATAACCAATAAGCTGATTTTTCTCCCAAAACTCGCATTTTTCACTTCAAAGTGTTCCCAAAAATTGAAAAATTAAAATTTATCAAAAAACTCGACAGCATTACCTGGTTAAAATGATTATCTAACTAAATAAATTAATTTTTTAATTTCTGATGATCCGGTATCGAGTTATGAGGGGCACCGCAATTCAACATTTTTCGAGACGCTTCCGCATAAATGCTCTCGTTGCCATATTTTTTAATATTTTTTTATGAAAATTTTACACAATAAACTTTAAAAGTTATATCGTAATGTACCATTGGTTTCAATCAAAAAACCTTAACCGTCTCGTCACAAAAAAATCATAAAATATACATTTCATTGCACGAATTAACGTTATCCCCACGCCCCTTAACATCAGTTGTGTTTTCTCAAAGCTAAAATCTAATTGTGTAGTATGCTAAATTAAATAGTAATAGTAATCGTATCACTGATATATAGAATCTAAACATAAAGACTTAAGACACAAGCGACCTTAATATGAGCTTCAAACAAACATAAAAGACTTAAGACACAAGCACCCTTAATATGCAGACCATTGATTGGTAAACCTCTACTCTGCTAATTAAAGTTACTTTATTCCGCTTAACATCAGTTTTGTTTACTCGAAGTTTAAATTAATTTTTTTAGTCTATGAACAAAGATTGTGATTACTTATGTATATGATGCTGTGTGACTTTTGAAGGCCTTAAGTAAATAAAAATGTTGATAATTTACAATTGTGTTTGTCATATAAAAATAATTATTTTTTTTAGGTTTATTGTGTGCACATGTGTGCACCGTTAGTAAAACAAAGGACTTAGACACATGCAGTTATTACAGCATTTTTATGGGATAGGTTTAAGGTTGTTAGGGTTTCTCATCACCCGTTTACGAATTGTTTTTTTTTTGAATAAGTAGATGTTTTCTGTTTGTTTCGAGAAACACTACACCTTTATTGATTCGTTTGCATGTAGTATGTAAGATCAATGGCTTCCAATCACTTTTGATAAAACTATGAGATTGTATCTATCCATTTTTTAAGTTTTTTGCGATTTTGACCTTGAAGATGAAGTTTTTTTTATTTTATATGTTCACATTTTCTGTTCTACAACTTTGCCTCAGAGAGTAAATCAAAATTCCGAACGGTTTGCAAGATATGAGCCTGAGAAAATGATCACTTTTTTGCAAAAATTACACTGAATCTTTGGGGGCCGAAAAAAGTGCATGACTTTGAGCAAAACTGGGAGCCACGGGTCTTTTTTTGGTCTTTTATCACGTAGAAGTGTCCGTATATGGTTATATTTCCTTGACTTAAAAATGTACACACAGTGTAATAATACATGTTTTATTTGAACAGTTGAAGTATACCTTGGGTATTTTCTGTGGGGGATTCTAGAATGTGGGGATTGGTTGGCGTATTATGCCCATTCTTTGTCTGACTATAGCCATTGCTAAAATAATCTAAAACTTGGTAATTAAGGGGTAATTATTCTAATCATGATTTTTTGTGACGAAACGGTTAAAATTTTAGGATCGAAACTACGAGGGCGGTTCGGAAACTTCTTAGCCTATCAATGAAAGAGAATAGTTAGTTTTTCAGAAATATTTTTATTTTTCAATATAATCTCATGAAACTTCAATACACTTAGTCCAACGATTATCTAGCAATTCTATCCCTTGATTAAAATAGTTTTCCTCAAGGTCTTCAAAATAGTGGTTTACAACTGTAATTGCATCTTCATTTGAGGTAAAACGCTTGCCAGCAAGGAATTTTTTTAGACAGGTAAAAGTCACTGGGAGCTAAATCAGGAGAATAAGGTGGGTGATCAAGCAACTCGTACTTTAATTCGTTGATTTTAACCATTGTTAAAACACTCTTGTGCGTTGTCTTGATGAAAAATTATTTTTTTGTGTTGTAAGCCAGGACGTTTTTCTCGAATGTGCACATTTAATTGATCCAAAAGGTTGCAATAGTACTCTGAATTTATTGTTTTACCATTTTGCAGATAGTCAATCAATAAAATACCTTTGAAGTCCCAAAACATCGTTACCATAACCTTACCAGCCGATTGAATTGTTTTTGCCTTCTTTGGGGCACTTCCTCCAGTTTCAGTCCATTGTTTGGATTGTTCTTTTGTCTCTGGAGTATAGTGGCGGATCCATGTCTCATCAACAGTTATGAAACGACGCTTAAAATCCATTTTATTTCGCTTAAAACGATCCAAACAAGCTTGAGAAATGTTCATTCTTATGCGTTTTTGGTCGACTGTTAACAAGTGCGGCACCCATCTTGCAGAAAGCTTTTTCATCTGTAGTTCTTCATGCAAAATTAAATGGACTCGATCATTTGAGATGCCCATGATATTAGCTATTTCACGCACTTTTATTCGTCGATCATTTAATACCATATCATGCACTTTGGCTACAATTTCTGTTGTTGTTGCTGTTTTTGCACGTCCACTACGTGGTTCACCTTCAATGCTTGTACGACCACGTTTAAATTCAGCAACCCAATTTTTTACTGTTGCATATGAAGGAGCACTTTCACCTAACACATTCACCATATCATTATGAATTTCTTGTCCCGATAAACCTTTTTTATGTAAATATTTAATGACACCACGCATTTCTAATTTTTCCATTGTAAAAAAATCGCGGATGCGTCTTTTGTGAACACCTGTTTCTATATGAAGGAGTTGCCAGATCGAAACAAAATTTAACATGTGATCATAGCAGAGATGGAAGTTTCCAAAACACTTAACTTTTTTCTGTTTATACCGCGCTTTTTGTGCTACGCTAAGAAGTTTCCGAACCGCCCTCGTAATGGTACATTAATGTATAACTTTCAAAGTTTATTGTGTAAAATTGTCATAAAAAAATATTAAAAAATATGGCAACGACGGCATTTATGCTAAAGTGTCTCGAAAAAAGTTGAATTGCGGAGCCCCTGGATGCCGGATCATCAGAAATTAAAAAATAAATTTATTTAGTGAGATAATCGTTATAGCCAGGTAACGCTGTCGAAATTTTTTTCGAAATATAAATTTTTCAATTTTTGGGAACACTTTGAAGTGAAAAATGCGATTTTTGCGAGAAAAAATCGACTAATTGGTTATTGTTAAAAAAACAGCGTTACCTCGTAAATTAGGTAAAGAAATAGTGTTAACAATTTCAAAAGGATCGGTTCAGTAGTTTTTGAGTCAAGAGGGGCACCGTCATGGGTTGTGTGATACAGCAGTGCTTAGACTGCTGTATCTTTGTCAGTTTTGCTCTGATTCACCTCAAATTTTTACACAATATTATTGAAAGGTTCTCCATTCAGAAAAAAAATAAAAAAAGTTAATAAACATTACCGCCCTTAAAGACATTTTAAATGACTGCTACAGAAGTTAGTTAGGAAATTATTTTTCGTATAAATTTGTCAATTTGTGTTTAGCTAACAGTATTGTATTGTTCTGTATTGCAAGTGCTTATTCGCACAGTCTATTCATTAATGGAACATCCGATATTACAGTAATCCCAGGAGTTACATCGTAATTGGCTCCGGAATATGGCGACGTAAATTTCAAATACTATTCTATTCATATTAATTAAACCCAAATTTTTTTTTAATGGTAAAGTTTTTTAAAAAATAAATGTTTATGGAATGTACCTTTAGTATTTGGACCATATATTTAGTAGCCTGATGGAGCCGGGATATGCGTTAAATTTCCACAACCCTTTTGGTACCTCTCACTAATAAAAAATCTGATATTACTTATGATAGACTTTGACATTGAGAAAAAATTGGCTTTCGACAACCATAGGAGAAATTGTTACACCTTTCCTTAGGAATAGGTAGTCTCCGATCATTTATTCTTAGGAAAAGGTGGTTTCGAACAACTTTTCCTCTTGTTTGTGGAAACTTTTCCTTACGAACTAGTGGTCTCTGACTACTTTTTCTTAGTAAAAGGTGGTCTCTGATTATTTTTTCTTAGGAAAAGTTTGTTTCTGGTAACTTTTCCTCAGTTGAAAGAAGTTTTTGACTACTGTTTCTTAGGAATAGATAGTTTCTAACAACTTTTCCTTACGAAAAAGTGGTTTCTGGCAACTTTCCCTTATTTTCTCTGACGTCTTTTTCTTAGGAAAAGGAGGTCTCTGACCATTTTTCATAGGAAAAATTGGTCTCTGATCGCTTTTTCCTAAGGTTGTTTCTGATTACCTTTTCCTAAGGTGGTCTCTGATAATTTATTCCTAGGAAAAGGTGACCTCGGGCAGCTTGGGAAGGTTGTTTCTTTTCCCTATTTAAAAGTAGTCGCTGACTATTTTTTTTTAGGAAAAGGCGGTGTCTGATCATTTATTCTTAGAAAAAGGTGGTCTCGGACAACATATCCTCACGTAAATGTGGTCTCTGACAGTTTTCCTCAGGAAAAGGAGTGTCTCTGACAACTTTTCCTTAGGTGGTCTCTGATCATTTTTTCTGAGGAAAAGGTGGTCTCGGACAACTTTTGCTCAGGTTGTTTCTGGCAACTTTTCCTCAGTTGAAAGTAGTTTCAGACTACTTCTTCTTAGAAATCGATGGTTTCTGACAACTTTTCCTTGCGAAAATGTGGTTTCTGGCAACTTTCCCTTATTTGAACTAGTGGTCTCTGACTACTTTTTCTTAGTAAAAGGTGGTCTCTGATTATTTTTTCTTAGGAAAAGTTTTTTCTGGTAACTTTTCCTCAGTTGAAAGAAGTTTTTGACTACTTTTTCTTAGGAATATATAGTTTCTAACAACTTTTCCTTACGAAAAAGTGGTTTCTGGAAACTTTCCCTTATTTTCTCTGACGTCTTTTTCTTAGGAAAGGAGGTCTCTGACCATTTTTCTTAGGAAAAAGTTGTCTCTGATCACTTTTTCCTAAAATGATCTCTTATCGCTCTTTCCTAAGGTGGTCTCTGATTACTTTTTCCTAAGGTGTCTGATAATTTATTCTTAGGAAAAGGTGAAATCGGACAACTTGGGAAGGTTGTTTCTGTTCCTTATTTAAAAGTAGTCTCTGACTATTTTTTTTTGGGGAAAAGGCGGTTTCTGATCATTTATTCTTAGAAAAAGTTGGTCTCGGACAACATATCCTCACGTAAATGTGGTCTCTGGTAGTTTTCCTCAGGAAAGGGAGTGTCTCTGACAACTTTTCCTTAGGAATAAGTTGTCTCTGACAACTTTTCCTTTTTTAAAATTAGGCTCTGGAAATTTTTTCATAGGAAAAGGTGGTCTCGGACAACTTTTTCTCAGGTTGTTTTTGGCAACTTTTGCCAGAGACCACTATTTCTTAAGGTGATCATTGGTTATTTATTCTTAGGAAAAGATGGTCATGGACAACATTTTCACTAGTTAATGTGGTCTCTGAGAACTTTTCCTTAGGAATGTGTTGTTTCTGACAACTTTTCCTTATTTAAAATCAATCTCTGACTACCTTTTCATAGGAAAAGTGATCTCTGATAATTTTTTCTTAGGGAAATGTGATCTCTGGCTGCTCTGGCAACTTTATTAGGAATAGGTGGTCTCTGGTAACTTTTACAGGCTCTGATGGTTAGGTTAGGTTAGGTTAGGTTGAAGAGAGGAGACGTTTAAACGTCTCATGTCCATGGACATACACTTAAGCCAGTGGTTCGGCCTGTTGTGCGCTCCTTATTTATGATCTTTTTATACCTCACGAGTTACAGAAAATCGGTACTAGACACGAATTTTCTCAGTATCTTCCAGTCATATTCTCTGAGATGAGTCAAGTCTGGTAATATGTCGGACCCGAAATGTTGGGATCTTGCATGTGTGAAAGCCGGGCAGTGACACAGAAAATGTTCCATCGTTTCGATGTTTTCTCTGCATGCCCTGCATTCGTCGTTTCCTGCTAGTCCTATGCGATGAAGATGTGCTTGTAAGCTTGAGTGTCCCGTTAGAACACTCATCATCTTACTAATATCGATCATGTTTAGTTTCAGAAGACTTCTTGTTTTCTTTTCATTTGGGTCACCCCACAGTATCTTTGCAGTTGCTCCTACTGTTGCGCTATTCCACATAGTTTTATGAGCCATCACTGCCCAGTGCTTCAACTCATTTTTCGTGGCTTCGAAAGGTTTCCAATTTTTCAAGTTTATTACTCGAAGTTCTCTGCCCTTTGAAGCCAAGATCTGATACAAGACAAGGTTTTCGTTAGGAGGAAGTGGCCCTTGTCAACTCAGAAAACAGTTCTTTATTAAATTGTCGTGTCTGACATTTTCGCTGATAAATTTTGTTAGCAAAAGGTTGTCTCGGTTAACACTAAGAAACAATTTTTGTTTGTCCAAGGTCTAAACTGTTTTATTGTAAAAAAACGAAACATTTTTATGGCAATGATTTTTTTGATTTCTTAGTATTATTTCTATATTTTTGAAATATAATCCCGATAGAGCCAGAATACGCGTTAAGCTTAAGACAATTTGTATGGCTGCAAATGTTGGAAATATCTCTTTCACGTAGAAAAAGTGGTTTAGTAAAGATAAGTTTAGACGATTGTCAGATCGGACACCGTTATCAACTCTGTCAATGTGCCGCAAATGTACGGACAATTACAGATTGTTAGGCAAGGGAGAATAGACAGTTCAGACGATTGCAAGAAAACCTTACAATTTCATATAATACGATATATTTTGTAAATATTTTTATGCAGGATTGCCAAAAAAAATATTTATAGACAGTGTAGTCAATAAAACGTTTCTCTGACAATGGAGCCATTGTCACATGCATAAACTTCGCACTTCTAACAATCTGCAAATTATCTCACAATGACTTTTCTGCCAACGTTGCAAGACAAAAATTTTTTGTTTACACGGCTTTACGTTCAGGGTTGCATTTTTCCGCCACTTTTCTGAAAATATTGTCTGATATGGCAATCGTCTGTACATAGCTTAACAGTCTTTAAAAATTTAAAAGAAGATTTTTTTGGCTGGTCAAAAAAAATAATAAAAAATTTCTAAAAAATATTTTAATCCATTTTCAGCATTAATCCAAAGTCAGCATTATAATGAAAATCTGTGAATAAATGTCAAAATTTTAACACTTTTGATAAAAATTTGGATTCAAATTTAGTCACTATAGCACGCTCAGCCTGTCAGGTGGGACGATTATTACGGTCGAAAATTGGAATAAGCACTCTTAATTTAATTTTTAATGATTTCCAAACGTTGCACATAAGTGAACTTTACCATGACGAAAATGTTGACATCGACTAACGTTTTGACACTGAAAGATCATTAAAAATGTTTGAGGGTACGTTGACATAAAGATACGAAATTGTTATTTTCCTATTAGAAAACCCGAAAATAGCTTTTCTTTTTTTTAATATTTTTCCAAAATATTCAACAATGGAGAAAAAATTTACAAATGCGCATATCGATTCTTGTTCGATAGGTCATTCCAAGAAACTTTGCCGAAGAAACCATAGCTCAACAGTTTCTTGGAATGACCCGTAAAACATATGTAGTGTATAAGGTCACTCTTTCGATGTGTTTCAATTTTTGTGATGGTTCTATTTACAAATGTATTCTCATTCATCTGTTGTTCACAGAAATATGCCGGACTATTTTTGTTTTGACAGATATAAATCGCTTCAGTTTTAATATTTAATTTTATTCAAAATTAGCACCTACATTGTGAGGTGTTGTCTGGAGAAAGATTTGTATATGAATTAATTTGTTTTCCCTCTATTTCGACAAGTTATACATTTGTCGCCTTTTAATGTATCGCTTGGAAAGTGAAATTTATTAAAATTTGACTTTTTTCCTTGCAAACATAATTAGCATTTCTATTTTGGACATTTTTATGACATCGTAAGATAGATGAGTTATTTTCTAGTTTGCTATTGTCACATATGCTTAAGAAATTTTACAATATGGTTTTAATTAACATAGATTAGGTTGCGGCTGGGCTATCGGTCTATCCTAAAAAAAATACAGAATTTGTTTTCAATCATCGATACATTTCTCTTGATTCATATTGAAAGCTGTCGGAGTATGTAAATATAACTAAAATAGAAATAGTTGCGAGACTTTTTTATGTATAAAAAAATTAATATTTTGTGTGGATATCAAATACACATTAAACTCGTATATGCCTATGTTATGGATAATTGATTTTCGTATGAAATGTTTTAAATTTCGTAAAATATTAAATCTCTTATACCTTTTACAATATTTAACCGACTATTCTGTTATATCCCACATAAGGGACAAAATAGTACATAAATTTATATTATGACCCATATTGTAAAAATAGAAAAATTCAGAAAAATAATTTTTCATATTTTTTATTTTGGCTATTTTGTTTGGGAGGTACAAAAAGGGGCATGGCAATAACGTCCATTTTTAAATATACTATGTACTATAAAAACATTACGCTGTACAAAATTTTAAGAATTTGTATGGACTAGAATCAAATTTACAAGCAGTTAACTTTTTAGCAAAACGGTTACTTTGTATGGGAGGTAGCAAAAGGTTCGTGGCAACTTCGAAACCAATACTATGTGTGGAATTGTGAAAGATTCCGATAAGTAGTATATAAGTTATGAGAATCAATATTTCACAAAATGTTGAACCTTCGTGGAGGAGGTACTCGAAGGAGTGGACCAACATAGTCCATCTTTGACCTTAGCCTGAGATAGGAAAAATATTGTCATATACCAAATTTTAAGTTAATCTGTTAATTCTGTCGAATGTTATCGTGTGCACCAACCACCCAGACAGACGGACCGACATTGCTCAAATGACTTAAAATTGCCCAAAAAGGATTTTCGCCAAATATTCTTGGGGTCTCTTAGGTCACTACATCGATGTGTTACACTTCTGCCCCACAGCATCTGATATACTCGTACATATACCCTTGTTCACAATAGTGGGCGTATTAAATCAGGATTATATTGAAATTCTCTTATTTCTACCAAAAGTGGTATAATTTCTACATTTATCCATAAATGTTCTTCAAATAAGCACTGTTTTCCTCATTAGGATTCTAGATTTCAACAATTGGAACAAAAAATTTTTTGCGAGTTTTAGTCTATTAGTTATGCTTTTTTTCGTGCCAGCACAAAACGATTTTTTTTTTTAAAAAATCAAATTTTTTAGTTGTTTTAACGACAGTTACTGAAGTTTAAGTTTCTACATGAAAGTATCATTATTAACCTTTGTAGTCCTCATAATTTTCTTAATTTAACGTGTATACCAACTTTAAACAAAAATTTACCATCAAATTTTTTTTCGTGTTTAGGACTCCATATTACACCAGAAAATGTTATGCACAGCCCTTCGACAATAATTTTGTTGCATAGTGTAACTGAGGTTTATTTATACCCGGAATCCTTCACGCGAACAATGGTAGTCCATGGGTCCATGTATTGATATAGCACGCATACTAAGGTCCCTTTTTTGGTTAGGTAACAGTCATCAAAAGAGTGAAAAAATATTTTTTTTGAAAATTTGTTTTTTCTGGCGCAAATAAAACCAGTAAGGAAAGGCAGAAAGTCGGGCGGGGCCGACTATATAATACCCTACACCTCCCTTACAACGCGATGTGGGTAATTGCCATAATAATTTGGAATAATTGGTAAATGGGTAAAGCATATTATCTAATTCTGAAACGATAATCGCTAAATTAAGCAATATTCGTTCCTAAATTGAGAAACATCTTTCTGGAGAATTTTAATGATCGGAAGTAAAATACAACTTCTATAGCGGTTTGATACCAAATCAGGAGGAACATATATATGGAGCTTTAATATAAATCTGAACCGATCTTCCCTGAATACTTATTCATGTAAAAAAACCTCCTTCTGTCGAATTTCGTACTGATCGGATATAAAATACAGTCTCTACAGCGCTTACATGTCAAATCGGGGGTAACATATATATGGGAGCTATATCTAAATCTGAACCGCTTTTCTCCGAATTTGGCAGTATTCCTTCATGTAATAAGAAACCTCTTTCTGCCGAATTTCGCACTGATCGGATATAAAATACAGTTTTTACAGCGCTTACAGGTCAAATCGGGGGTAACATATATATGGGTGTTATATCTAAATCTAAACCAATTTTCTCCGAATTTGGCAGTATTCCTTCATGTAGAAAGAAACCTCTTTTTGCCGACTTTTGCATTGATCGAATATAAAATAAAATTTTTACAGCGCTCACATGTCAAATCGGGGGTAACGTATATATAGGGGCTACATCTACATCTGAACAGATTTCTTCCAAATTTAAAAGTGTTCATTCATATAATAGGAAACCTCTTTCTGACGAATTTCATACTGATCGGATATAAAATACAGTTTTTACAGCGCTTACATGTGAAATCGGGGGTAACATATATATGGGGGCTATATCTAAATCCGAACCGATTTTCTCCGAATTTGGCAGTATTCCTTCATGTAATAAGAAACCTCTTTCTGCCGAATTTCGCACTGATCGGATATAAAATACAGTTTTTACAGCGCTTACATGTCAAATCGGAGGTAACATATATATGGGGCCTATATCTAAATCTGAACCGATTTCTTCCAAATTTAACAGTGTTCATCCATATAAGAAGAAACGTCTTTCTGCCGAATTTCATACTGATCGGACATAAAATAAAGTTTTTACAGCGCTTACATGTCAAATCGGGGTAACATATATATGGGGGCTATATCTAAATCTGAACCGATTTTAACCAAATTCAATAGGGATCGTCCTTGGGCCAAAAAAAAGATATGTGTAAAGTTTCGTCGAGATCGGACCATAATTGCGACCTGTACTTTGATTACAAGAATACATGCACAGACGGACAGACAGACGGACAGACAGACGGACAGACAGACGGACAGACAGACGGACAGACAGACAGACGGACAGACAGACGGACAGACAGACGGACAGACAGACGGACAGACAGACGGACAGACAGACGGACATACAGACGGACAGACAGACAGACGGCCAGACGGACATAGCTAAATCAACTCAGAAAGTGATTCTAAGTCGATCGGTATAATAAATGATGGGTCTATTTCTTCTCCTTTTGGGTGTTACAGACCCATTGTTTATTATACCGATCACTCAGAATCACTTTCTGAGTCGATTTAGCCATGTCGGTCTGTCTGTCCGTCCGTCTGTCTGTCTGTCCGTCTGTCCATGTATTTTTGTAATCAAAGTGCAGGTCATATTTATGGTCCGATTGTGATGAAATTTAGCATAGTGCTCTTTTTTGGTCCAAGGAGGATCCCTATTGGAATTGGTTAAAATCGGTTCAGATTTGGATATAGTCCCCATATATATGTTTCAACCGATTTGACATGTAAGCGCTGTAGGAACCACATTTTACATCCGATCTTTATGAAATTCGGCAGAGAGAGAGTTTTATTATTACGTGAATGAACACTACCAAATTCGGAGAAAGGAACTGTATTTAAACTGTATTTTAAATCAGATTAGTACGAAATTTGGCAGAGAGAGTTCTCTTATTACATGAATAAACACTGCCGAATTCGGGGAAAATCGGTTCAGATTTAGATATAGTCCCCATATATATGTTTCACCCGATTTGACATGTAAGCGCTGTAGAAACCGTATTTTATATCCGACCTGTACGAAATTCGGCAGAGAAAGTTCTCTTATTACATGAATAAACACTGACAAATTCGGGGAAAATCGATTCAGATTTAGATATAACCCCCATATATATGTTTCATCCGATTTAACATTTAAGCGCTGTAGAAATCGTGTTTTATATCCGATCAGTACGAAATTTAACATAGAGAGTTTTCTTATTACATGTATGAACACTGCCAAATTCGGGGAAAATCGGTTCAGATTTAAACATAGTCCCAATATATATGTTACACCCGATTTGACATGTAAGCGCTGTATAAGCCGTGTTTTATATCCGATCAGTACGAAAATCGGTAGAGAGAGTTTGCTTATTACATGTATGAACACTGCCAAATTCTTATCGCAATGCCCATTTTCGCATTGGTAGGTAGGTGTAGGGTATTATATAGTCGGCCCCGCCCGACTTTCTGTCTTTCCTTACTGGTTTTATTTGGTTTTGTTTTATGGGATACGAGTAGTTTGTCTCAATTTACACAAAAACACGTATTTGTTTGTTGTATAGCGTAATTTCAGTATTTTTGATTAATTTTGAATGGAAATTGCCTGACCTGTAAGGAAGCAATTTTTCCCATCCATTCTAGCAAATAAAACCACCAAATTCCATATTATATTTCTTTGAAAGCCCGAAACAAGATTGTCGGAATAAAAAAAATTTCAATAAAATTAAAAGCTTTTTATGCTTGGACTAAGAGGCCACAATAATAGACAGAACTCCGGCCCATCTCTCATAACTTCACATAATTGCAGCTATAAGACAGAATTTTCCCAGAAAAAAAAAACAAAATTGAAATTTACAAGATTTTAACATTTATGCCAAACAACATCTCTTTAATCGTAAAACAGATGACCTTTATTTTGTGAAGTGTTAATGCCCAATTAAATTTTTATACTCATAATGATGTAACAATACAGCCTTACAAACAATAATTTGTCGCCACTACTTATGGTCTCACGAAACAAAAGACTTAAGCCACAAACACGTGGCATCCACAAGTCTTAAGTCTTTTGTTCAAAAGTCACAAATTAGCCATAACTGAATAAAACGACGCATATTAGTTTTTTTAACTAACGCCTTTTTAATAGTTCTATGCACGTGTTTAATATTTTATGATTTAAGTTGTAAATTTTAGAAATGTTGGGGTTAACACAAATAAACCCCCACAAATTGTGATGTTTTGTTTTTAATGAAATTATTTCTTAATCCCAACTAAGTTTATGTGCGTCGTCTTAAACACAAGGTTGAGTTTAAATGACATTATTTTCTTCTGAAGCAAACACAAAAAAACAAACAACTACACATTTTAATTAAAGTCAACATAAACGCCGCGCAGCGCAACGCAACGCAAACATCCAAATGATTTATGATAATTAACCGCAACATTTTTATGATTATAATACAATTAGACAGCGCAACCCCCATCAAAAGCAGCAATACGGGAAAAAATAGACAAAACTTTCAATTGCAATGTTTTATGCTTTTTTTTTCTTGTAAAATAATTTTAATGTGAAACCATGCAAAAAAAAAAAAAAAAATATACATATGTATGTATGTGTATGCGCTAAACTTGTATCTGTGTCTTTTGGGATAAAGAAATAAATGATTAGATTAGATTTATGTGTAATTGTCATTGCCATGAGTTAATGAATGACTGATGATCAATGTTCATGTTTTGCTTGTCTTTCGCAGTTATGGATTGAAGGTTTTTGGGTTCATTTTCGATTATTTATACGCAATTTGCTTAGCTTTTGCTCCGTTAATAATAATTTTTGTATTAAATGTCATATATAATTTTTTAGTTGGCCGTCTTGAATATATGACTTGTTTAAAGGCAAAGTAATAATTGTGACCATCTTTTTTTACTTCCCACAATTATTGCCAAAATTTGAGGATGAATAAATAAATTTGATTTTTTGCGTTAGAGATAGCGCAAGGTTGGACCACATCGCTAATATAAATTTATAACCAGTAAAATAATAATAATAAGAATAAAAATAATAATAATAATAATGTATGAAGGTTTACATAGTCTAGAAATATTATACTAGCCTCCATAGAAGAGTTTCTACAAATTTAATTCCTTGACATACAAATTTAAAATAATTTTTTAATGTAAATGTATTTTCGTTTGCTGTTTTTATACCCTACACCATAGGATGGGGGTATACTAACTTTGTCATTCCGTTTGCAACTCCTTGAAATGTTGAGCTGCGAATCAATAGAGTATGTGCTTGATCGTCGTGAAATTCCAAGGCTATGTAGCCATGTCCGTCAGTCTGTCCGTCCGTCTGTCGGTCCGATTTTCTGTCCGTATGTATGTCTGTCTGTTGAAATCACGCTACACTCCGTAATAATAGAGTTAGGTTGATCAAATTTGGTAGAAAAACTTCCTATAGCTGCAGGTCGTTTGGGATTGAAAATGGGCCATATCGGTCAATGTTCTGAAATAGCTTCCCTATAGTGGTCGCTCCAAAATACGGATTTTAAGCCATATATACCACATTTATAAAGCAATTTAGCTGAATCTTTGCAATTTGTATTCTATTTATATAAGAATTCAGCACAGCAAAAATTTTACAAATCGATTGATATTTTGTTTTATTCACCCTATAGAGGTCGCTCCAAAATACGCATATTTAAACCATAAATACCTAATTTTCTAAGCATTTTAACTGAATCTTTGCAGTTTTTATTTTATTTAGACAGAAAGTCATCGTAGTAACAATTTTTTAAATCAGTTCATATTTTGTCCACCTATAGATGTCGCTCCCAAAAGAAGGCTAGTTAAAGCCTTAAACACCACATTTTCTAAGAAATTAGCGGAAACTCTGCAGTTTGTGTTATATTTTGGAAAGAATTTTATCGCATTAAAATTTATACAAATCAGTTTATATTTTGTTGTAGTCCCCAAGTAGAGATAGCTCTCAAATACGTAAACTATAAATACCACATTTTTTTTACCAAAATATGGCAACAACAACAGCGTTAGTTTTTTAAAAATATGCTTAAACAAAAAGGATCGTATATCATTGATCATATTATGTACAATTTTACCTCCGCTTCTAATGCGATTCGATCTCAGGATCCCTTCCCTTTTATGAGCCACACGTTTACCAACTCAGCTACGTAGAGACTCACTGTTTTGTTTTTAAATAAAATTGTATATTCCAATATTTAAAAAAGAATTGCCATCATTGAATGATACATAATGTTGCCATATACATACTACATTTATAGGCGACGAAGAAATTTTAATGTGAATGACATTTTGATATCTGTCCCAAAAGGATTTGTAGCTCGATGTATAGTGTCTCTTAGGGCTATTAACAATAAATAAATAAACTAGGTTTAAGAGCTATCTACCGGTTATAGCTGTCAAATTCCATTTTACCTTCCAACAAACAGGGTGTATCTTTTAATATTCTCGTGACTAGTTTGGAATATTGAATGGGACCTTTGACTACCGTTGCTCGTATGAAGGATACCGGGCATTAATAAACCCCAGTTACCAACGTTCAGCCCGATCATTTGACATTTGTGGTCTCTATGACGTTAAGAAGTCAAATCCGTGAGATGCCATATGTGGGGGCTATATCCAAAGTTGGACCGATATTGCTCATTTGTAATCCCAACATATAGGAAGAATATGTACCACCTAGCTCAAGTATTAGAAATTGTAGCGTGATTACAACAGACGGACAGACAGACATGGTTAAATCGTCTTAGAATTTTACGACGATTAATAACACTATGCAACAAAATTTTTGTCCAAGTGATGTGGATAACAGTTTCTGGTGCAATTAGGTGTCACAAACACGAAAAAAATATTAAAAAAATTGTATGGTAATTTTTTTTTTAATTCCAGCTTTCATGGAAAGTACATTTAGTATTTGGACACATGAGGGCTACATATGCTGCAAATATTACATTCACGTAGAATCTTTGGTTTAGTAACAGTCGTCAAAAATATGAGAAAAATGATTTTTTGGTACAACAAAAAAACATATCAAATAGAAAAAAATCTAAACAATTATTTTATCACATTTTTAAAAAGCCAGCATGCTAACGAAGAAAACACTGACTATTTGAAAGTTATGAGCCATTTTGTAAATGTTAGGGAAATTCAAAAAAATGTTCTTTCATATTTTTTCGTTTTTAAATGATGTTTTTCCTTATATTGAATTCGCCATATGTGAGAGAGACATAAAAGAGACATTGCACTTGCATTTTATTTTATGAGGATTGATGTCAGACATTATAAAACTATAGAGAGGACGAGGTCTAATGTCCGTTCGTAACCCTCCATAAAACATGATATGCAATGTGAGAGCTTTATTGGATGAGATCCGCTCAGGTTGAGGTTCACACAACAATATTTGTGGTTTTTAATTTATGAGGTTTCCATTCAGTTACGCCTTTTAGGGGCATGGACATCCCAGTCGTATATACAGGTAGTAAAATTATATGTATTGAGTTTCTACGTTCGAAGCAAACTATATGTCAGCTACAGGTACTGCAACTTATGTACCTTAAATCCGGAATTTATGAATGAAATTACTTATTAATAAATTAGTGTAATTCAGCGCCTTAAAGAGATAAGTCGATTTTCTGAAAAATATTATAAAGTTATATTTCGAAGTAAAATGCAAAGAACTTTTCAATGTGTAAACGATCCCGACAATTTCTGCCACATCTGCGGAAAATATGAAATTAAAAAATATCGATGTGAGTTTAGTAAAATAATAGAAGAAATTGTATGTGCAATATTTTGGTATACGAGTTGAAAATATGAACGAACCGTGGACACCTAGTATTTTGTGTAATTCGTGCCATGTAAATCTTACTCGATGGAGTAGTGGAAACATGCGGTAAGTACTTTACAATTCATGTATTACAATGTTTTGTGAAATAAAAATTTTTAATTTTAGACATCACGTGCAATTTGGAATGCCAATGATTTGGAGACAACCATTCATTCACGATACGGACTGCTATTTTTGTCTAAGTAAAAAGATTGGAGTAGGAAGGAGCATTCGCTGGAATTACGCTGAAGTAAAATCTGTCACTTTGCCAGTTGCACATTCGGAAACAATACCAATTCCCAAGTGTCCAAGTATAGCTAACAGCCTAATTACGGAAACATCAGGAATTTCAACTGAGTACTCAACTCTGAGCGATTCAAGTTTGAGTCAGAAGTCATCGCTTTTAACACAGTTTTAACTCAATGATCTAGTGAGAGATTTGGAACTGACCAAAGATAAGGCAGAACTACTTGCATCTCGGATGAAACAGTACAATATTTTGTTAACATATAATATAATAGAGTCTGTGATATACCTTACAAACAATTTTATACAACTGTGGATAACATATGCTTTCGAAAGGATATTCCCGGATTGTTCGAGGAACTTAATCAAATATACAATTCAAAAGAATGACGGTTATTTGTTGACAGCAGTAAAGAAAGTTTGAAATCAGTACTTTTGCACAACGGAAATCAGAAACCGTCGATTCCCATTGCTCATGCCGTCAACACTAAGGAATCATACGAAACAATGGCTAAATTGATAAAATACATAAAATATGAACATGACTGGAAAATTTGTTGCAATTTAAAAGTAGTTGGGATGTTATGTGGAATGCAAGGCGAATATACAAAATATTGCTGTTTTTTATGCCTCTGGGATAGCCGAGCTCGCGAAGATCATTACAGAAGAAAAAAAATGATCAACAAGAAAAGACATTACATTGGGTGAAAACAACTTAAAATACACACCTCACGTCCAAAAAGAAAACATTATTTTGCCACCACTGCATATTAAGCTGGGGCTCTTTAAAAATTTTGTAAAAGCCTTAAGGAAAGATGGCAATTCACTCTCATATTTAAAAAGTTTATTTAAAAGTCTTTCTTTTCAAAAACTCGAAGAAGGCGTTTTTGATGGGCCTAAAAAATAAAAGATGTAAATTTCGAATCATATTTGACGTCGGATGAAATTGCAGCATGGAGGTCGTTTAAGCTTGTAGTTTCAAATTTCCTTGGATCCAATAAAAGCTCGCAATATGAAACAATGATTAATGATTTGTTAAAAAATTATGAAAAAATTGGTAAGAAATACATATATTTTTCTATATTTATGTATATAACACATATGTATGTATTCTTCTAACTTATTTTTCGCTTTATGTATTCCAACAGGTGTAAATATGTCCCTCAAAATTCATTTCTTGCATTCTCATTTAAACGTTTTCCCCGAGAATCTTGGTGACTTAAGCGACAAACATGGGGAAAGGTTTCACCAAGAAATGAAGTCCATCGAGCGGCTTTACCAAGGGCACTGGTATGAAAGAATGATGGGAGATTATATTTGGTTCCTCATAAGAGAAACCGATTCCAAAATCTACAAACGTCAACAAAGAACCCACAATTACTTCTAATGAAACTTGTACATGCAAATAAACTCAAATGCACATAATATAAATAAATTCGTTATTTAAACAGAAATTAAAAAAAAAATTTGAAATTCCCTTACCTCTACCAAAAGGGCTATAATTTCTACATTTACCCATAGATTTTTCAAATTTTCTTTTCTGCAAACTTTTAAAAAATAAAATAAAATATTTTTTTCGATTTTTTTTCTATTTGTTATGTTTTTTTCGTCCCAGGAAATTTTTATTTTTTTTGAAAAAAATCTAATATTTCTAATTTGTTTAATGGCTGTTACTAAACCACTGTTTCTAAGTGAAAGAGATATTTCCAACATTGGTAGCCCACATTAATAGCTTCAATTTAACGTATAAGTCGACCTGATCGGGCATATACTCCAAAAAATTATAGTGCAAATACAAAGGGTACCTTCGACCAGGGATGCCAACTTAGTGCTTTTCGCACTAGATTTAGTGCTTTTCAGACTCCCCAATACGCGAAAAGTATTCAGTTAGTGCCAAAGGAAAAAAAAGCACTAACTGTACGCTTTTCATATTTTTTGTTAGTGCTTTTGACGCTTTTAGTACATTTGTCAGATCGAAACTGGCAACATAAAGAAATTGTACCATTTTGTTACTGCATGGTAACATATTAATTCTATGCACCTACATTTGTCTCCCTCATTTCACGCTGCGTTTTAAATGTCGTTGGAATTAAGAATTGTGTACAAACGATAAAAACAATCGGTATTTTTAATGAGGCACTGAATGCACTTTTTTTCCGGATAGATTAGTTCGGCATTTTTTTTTCTCGTATTAAATACCTAATTTGCTTCAGACACAAAAGAGATATTCCGTACGGTATACCGGGAAAAAAGTATAGAAAATGTGCAAAAAAATCCACCTTGAGCCAAAAAATTCGTATGGCCATTTAATTATTAATTGAGCCAACTTGACTTGATATGTATATACATATATATATATACAATATATTATAAATATGTATACTATATATATTTTTTTGTTTGGACTATCAATTTTTGTTTACTGTTATTCCAAAGTGCCTTGAATAAAGCAATTTTTATCTTAAAATAAAAAGTTTTCTAATTAAAAAAAAATTTAGTCCTTTTTTACGCTTTTTAAATTTTTCATTACGCTTTTGCTTCAGAAAAAGTTGGCATCCCTGCCTTCGACGATATTAGTATTTTTAATAAAAAATTTTTTAAAAAAAATTATCCATAAAAAAATTTTTGGTTTTGATTTTATATAACAGTATGCCACAATCTATACAAAAAAATAATTTTTAGGTCTAGGACACAAAAAAATTTTTATTGTTGCGTAGTTTAATATATATAATGCGTGATCCGTTTCGAGGTTCCCTACTTTTTAAAAGAAAATAACAGAAAATTCAAATTGAATGTTTATTATCATTTGAAAGAACATTCTTTGGCATTTATTTTTTGAAGATTATGTCTATCAAATGTTGGCCGTGGCTATGTCTCAGATGGTCCATACGTTGAGTCCAATTTTCGATGACTCGTTCGAGAATTTTGACTGGTAACTGGCGAATGACACGCGTGATGTTATGCTCCAAGGCCTGAATCGAAGCGGGTTTGTCCGCATAAACTTTAGACTTTACATATCCCCACAGAAAAAAATCTAACGGTGTGATACACACGATCTTGTTGGCCAATCGACCGGCCCAAAACGTGACATTATCTGCTCACCGAAGTGTTCTCTCAATAAATCCATTGATTGATGTGATGTGTGGGAAGTGGCGCCGTCTTGTTGACACCAAATGTCGCCGAGATCACGAGCTTCAACTTCAGGCATCAAATAGACGGTTATCATGGCACGATAACGGTCGCCATTGACGGTTACGTTCTCACCGGTATAATTTTTGACCGATGAATCCGGTACGTCGGATCGGGAATCGGTCAATGGCAAAATGATAGCTCTTAACGAGAGCTAAAATATTGCTCATGGCTGTCAAGGTCGTGGGTCGATTGGAAAGTGTTTTTTTTTTGGGATTTAAAAAAATGGACTTAGCGCAATTGGCGAACGATTATTTTGATAATAAAACTGAATAATTTGTAAACGTTGTTCAGACGTAAGTCTTTCCATGATGAAATGCCAAACAATACTTAACAAAAATAACATGACAGTATGACACGACTCACACGTGATCTGTCAAAAAAAGCCTATTGAAAAAAGTATCTCTACTTATATCACTCGTTATTACATTACTCACAAAGTGAGGGTATACATTAGTCGGGTTACCCGACTAACACTTTCTTATCATCATTTGTGGTAAATTCTTTGAGCAATTTATTGTTTTCCAAGATTAAACGATCTCAATTATAAAATATTTTTAGAAAACATTGCAAATTTCTTAAAAAATAACTTTGGATTGCTGAAAAACATAACACAATTAAGGTATCGGTATACTTTCTGAATACTTAAATGCAAATAAATATTTCTTTCGGAAATAACATTCCCAAATAAAGACATCTTCCCAAATATATAATATTTGTGTGTACCAAATATTATATATTTAGAGTGTACCCTAAATATATATATATATATATTTCAAGCCGAATATGCTTGTGATAATATACTACAGAAGCGTTTATTTTTCAGCGTGCGAGAACGTTTAAAAAAAATCCCGCTCAACTCTAGACGTGTTTTTCACCATATATTTCATTGACTACAAAATGGATATAGAATAAGCGAGATGTTTCCTCTGTACTCGACTGAAATTTTCTTATTTGTTTTTTTATTATTTAATTTTCCTATTATATTTGATTTAATTGTTCATGTTTTCTATCTTTGCAGGTACATAGCAAACATTTTTGACTACTTAAATAGTGAATGACAGGTAATTGAAATACATTTTTATATTTAATAGGTGACGTTCAAAATGCTTAATTTAGAAATAGAAACAATTCGTTTTGTCTATGCAGAAGTTGTGACATACATACATACATCTTAATATATTGAACAAATTAACTATAACTTGTTTTTTTCTCGTTTTCTTTGTTGTTTTTATAAATCTCAGCACGAGAAGTGAAAGAAGTTTGAAATAAAACTTTTACAATGTAACCGATTAATTTATATGACATAAAACTGACAGTGTCCCTCAGCTCTACATTCGTTTATGACACACTTCACAAAATTGGCCAAAAATTTGCATTTATGTAAATTAGTTTATAGAAAGAAAGAAGTAAGCAAACTGATGGATCTTCTCAATCAAATTTAATAAAGCCAACCCCTCTCCCCCTGCCAGCACTACAAAAATGTTTACATAAATGAATTTTATTGTGTTTAATTTATGTAGTTTGACAAACCTGTATTATGCAAAACTATTTCAATTCACACACACACGTCTCCTACAAAAAAAAAAATAAAATAAAATAATAAACAAATTTGAAAATCATTTTAACACATAACTGTGATAACTATTTGCATACTGTCGCCGGTCGGTACCTCCAGCATTGCTTCAAATTCCTCACAGCCAGTGAAAGTGATACTCCTCAATGGCTGGCGGACAACGATATTTGCCCATGGATGGGATGGTGCTTGTATTGTTAGGTCTCTTCAGCGTTTTTCGTCGATTTGTTTACTATATGATTTTTTTGTTTACTGTTGATAGGTTTGCTATTGATTGTTTTGTTATTGTGGTTTTTCGTTTTCTTCTTCTCCATTTCTGAGCTAATAAAATACTAAGTAATTGTCACGCATGCGTGCATTCATATTCATATGTACGAGTATATTTATTTTGTGGTCGTGGTGGGGTTTCCTCATATTGAGGGGGTTTTGGGACTTATAATTTTCAATTCCATTGCAATTTCTTGTGCAAGGCACCCACGTTTGGCTGGCAAATGAGCATGGGCAAGCGCATGTGCGCACTCTTCAACGAATGTGAACGACTTGTGTTAGACGCTTCGTTTATTCGTTCGAACGCTCGGTTTCGTTGTGCTCAAAGCACAAACTGTGTATTATCGTAATCATCATCTTCATCATCATTATAGCTTATGTGGATTATGATGTTTTGTTCATTTTTAATATTATGTTACGAATGCTTTTACACATAATATTGAGAAAAAATGTTAAATTTGATCTCATTATTTTTTTTAATTTTTTCTGTATAATTTTGGCATATTATTTATTAATGAATTGTTATTGAATATATTTGTTTGTGTTTTCTTTTGCATCATATTCAATTAATCAAGGTAATAATTTGAATACGGGTATCTACTTCGTTAGAAACTTGACCCTCTATCGATCTACTCTCTCAGAAGGAAATATCACAATTGACACTACGCAACAAAAATTTTGCAGATATGGCGCCCCAAACACAAAAAAAATATTTAAAAATTTTTTTCTGGAAAGGAGTAATCATTGACTTGGTATGGTATGCGGTAATATTTTTATCTATCTCGGGATGAGTTCGAAGATGGGTCATATTGGTCTACTCCTTCTGGTACCTCCCACACAAAGGATTCAAATTTAGTGAAATATTGATTCTTTAATAACTTGTATCTACTTATTCGAATCTTCTGAAATTCTACACATATTATTAGTATATTAGTCGCTATTACCTCGAGAAAAATGGGTGAAGTTGGCATGCCTCTTTTGGTACCTCCCACACAAATGGAGCATTTTGCATCAAAATTTAACTGCTTATAACTTTAATACAAGTGCATAAAAATGCTTGCAATTTACTACAGTATAATGTTTTTGTAGAGCCTATAATCCGGTAAAAAATGCGCACTATTGTACAGCCCCTTTTGGTACCTCCCACACAAATGGACCGTTTCGTACCAAAAGTAAACGGCACAAAGTAAACTTTTATACCAGTGCATACAAATGCATGAAATGTTGTACAGTGGAATGCTGTTATAGTGCCTATAGTCCTGTAAAAAGTGGGCGTTATAACCTCGCCCCTTTTTGTACCTCCCACACAAAATGACCAAATGATATAAAAATTGCATAGCTCGTAACTTTAATATACCAGTGCACATGAACGCTTATAGTTCGGCACAATGCAATGTATTTAAGAATCTACTGTTTACCGAAAAATATGTGTATTTGGAAAAACCCCTTCCTCCCACACTAATTGACAGATATATTAGTGTAATGTTACTCACAAAGTGAGGGTATACCTTAGTCGGTTTACCCGACTGAAACTTTATTACTTGTTCTCCTATTCTCAATATCTACAACATTGCTTCAGACACAAAAGAGATATTCCGGAAAAAAATATAGAAAACGTGCAAAAAATCCACCTTGAGCAAAAAAAATCGTATGGCTGTTAAATTATTAATTGAGCCAACAAACCTAAACGAATGATGCTGCTGTTGCCATTTTTTGTGGTACTTTCATGTCCAATTCTCAGAATTGAGTCCCAAAATCATGTGCTGTACTGTGTAATCCATCCAATAAAATCGATTATTAAAAATATTTTTCTTTACTTTATTTTAATTAAAATTTCCATAACACTAAAAAACACCTGTTATTATCTTATTATGTGTTTATAATTGTAGTATCTTAATTGTGTTATTAACTTTTGCATAATTCCATCAAAAGATGGAAGATGGGAGATGTAACGCACCTAAAGTACTTTACATGCCTGTTTCGTTTATTCAATGATTTTTATACACAAACACTATTCCAAACCCACTGTGCTTTAATAAGGCACCAACAATACTCGTATCCATTCCATTCCTGCTTTGTTTAGTTTTCGCACACATTTCGTGTTACAGTCTGTTTGCCATTCAAAAAATTCCTCACATTTCTTCCGGTTTATTTCACTCATTTAAAACAAAAAACGTTTGTTTCCTAAGTCTTTCGTTTCGTTAAGGTGTTAAAGTTCAAATCAACATGAAATTTTTAAACAAAGTTTTCAAAATAGTCAAGATAAGCTTTATTTAATACTATCTCTCAAATAAACAAAGCAACAGTAACAAGAAAAAAAAAACAAAACAACAAAATTATGTGATTTCCATTATATACTGTGTAACCAACTGAAACCATCAGCAACAAAAACTATAGCTTCTCTTCTTTTAATTCATCAGATAAAAGTGTGATATGAGTGAACAATGGGAATCATTTCTGTTTTTCTTCTTCTACGAGTATCAACAAAACCATTAAATGATTGGTGGTATTGTTGGCGGTGGTGATAAAACAATTTCTATTGTTTAACAATGCGTACAAAGCAGAAAAAGCACACAACTAACAAACAAACGCAGAGTTATGTGTATTCGTACCCAGAAAAACACTTGTTAAATCGTGATCTTTTGTCGATGGATAACGAATTTGCTATGCTACTCATTTTTTTTCTTCTTCAATTTTATATTTTGTTGTTGATTTACTTGTATTTCTTTGGCTGCTATCTTCTTTGACTCATTTAACATCAGAGCATTTCTTTGCAACATTTCCAATTGGGGCTTTGCTCATTTCTTCGCTTTGGCTGTGGTGTAATATATTGTATAGTTATTTTGTTGCTGTTTTTCTTGTTGTTGTTCAACTCCGTTAGCGGTTATTAACCACTTTCGATTTCATGTGGAGCGCCGCCGCAACTTTGGGTTTGTTTATTTTTCTATTTAGTAGATTGAGGGAGACTAGATAGATGGATAGACACCGCAGTTTGCTTTGCGCTTACACATTGGTTTTGAAATGGGGTTTATGCTGGACGTGACAAGAATAGTTTTTAGCGGACATAATTTTGCAATATGAAGAATTGAAATTTTTGTATGTCATGTAATCTTAATCGAAATCCAATTAGTAAAATAAACTAGCTGTTATTCCTAGATTTTCCTGAAACCTTATATGGGTAAATTCGAAAAACTATCTACCAAAAATGTTAAAAAAAATGCCAGGTGTGTACTAATATCATTATTTAGCGGTCCATTCTAATGATCTTACCATTGAAATGACACGTTCAGTTGGTTCTATAAAATATAAATTATAACATTGTATAAAAATTTTCGCAGAATATTGTCGTTTTAAGGTATTGAAATTGCTCTATAACGTCGGCAACGTAACGTCCACAACAGACGAATTTCTTGTTTTTAGATGAACCATGAAGAATTTTATTCTAATGATAGCTATTTGCATATCCTTAAATATTCCTCTTTCTTTAATGTATTTCCATTTTTCTGATTACTATGCAAACTTAGATAAAAAAGGCAAATTCACGTTAACCTGAAAACCTACTTCCATTTTTTGTAACGTCCGCAACGGAACTTTCGCCGCGTATATCGCATTCATAGAAAATATTTATGTTAATTAAAATACTCGTAATTATTGTTGCTGCAGGAATGGATATTGTAAAACAGTTGTGGCTGCAAGGCCGTGGCATATGCGGACGACATGGCAATCGCAGTGTGTGGCAAATTAGAAAACGTCCTCAGAGACGTCCTCTCCTAAAATCGTCCATTGGATATATATAGAGTTGTAGTCCCAAGACTTGCGGTTATGCGTCTTCTATTGAGCTCATTTTAAATTAGTCTAATTAAGCTAGATTTTACCCTTAGATGTGAAAGCGCCGCAATTACCGCATCTGAGTGAATGTAAAGGGTTTTCCAACAAGAGGTGTTATTTTGGTATTCAAAGAAAAATGCAATTTTTTGAGGTAAATGATCGGAAGTTTATTTCATAATAAAGAGGAAGGTAAGCCGTTAATAATGAAAAACAAGATCAGCCAAATGGCCACCACGACCACGCTTACAGGACCATATCCTCTTCATGCAATTTTCCATAACCAAATCGCAAAGTGGCTGCCCTATGTCATCGATAGCCTCACGAATTATATCTTTGAGGTCTTGAATCGAAGCTGGGCTGTTGGAGTAGACCTTATCTTTCACGTGGCCCCAAAGGAAGGAGTCGCAAGGTGTTAAATCACAAGATCTCGGTGGCCAATTGTGATCACCTCTTCGAGAGATGACACGATCCGGAAACTTTTCCCGTAACAGAGCAATGGTTTCGTTGCTTGTGTGGCACGTAGAGCCGTCTTGTTGAAAGTAAACGTTGTCCAGATCAATACCATCCAACTGCGACCATAACAAATCATTAATCATCTCGCGATAGCGCAATCCATTCACCGTAACTATTGATCCAACCTCATTTCCGAAAAAGTAAGGTCCAATGATCCCGCCGGACCATAAACCGCACCAAACCGTCACACGTTGAGGATGGAGAGGCTTCTCAACAATAACTCTTGGGTTTTCCGAGCCCCAGATGCGACAATTTTGCTTGTTGACGTAGCTACCGAGGTGGAAATGGGCCTCATCAGTCAAGATGATTTTGTATCGTTCGTATCGTTTTTTGATCGTTTTGTATCGTTCGATGATCGTGTATCGTTCCATTTTTAGTAATGGCGTAGTTTCTACCTGTCAAATTTCAAAGAATAAAAGCTTCAAAAGTGACAGCTACCGAAATACCGGGTGATTCAACTTAACACCTCTTGTTGGAAAACCCTGTTGTTAAAAGCCCCTTCTATGCCAATAAATGCCACCATAGTGAATTCCTTGAAATGTAGGGACGATTCTATAGTGCTGACAAGTTCGTGCAGGGCAGATTCTGTAGACTTTCCCTTATTGTAAGCATATTGGTTCCCCGACAGAAGTATTGTATCTACGTTCTCCCTAATAAAATAATCTAAAAATCTTTCCGGACCTTTCAATAGGAACGAGGATAGGCTAATTGGTGTGAAGTTTTTTGGCCTAGTGTGCGATATTTTTCCCGCTTTGGGTATGAATTCCACTTTGGTATCCCTCCATCGATTGGGGATGTATGAGAGCCTGATACAGTCTTTATAGACTTTCTCCAGTCAGGGGATAATCTACTTCAACATTTTCTGCATTTCTTCTGGGGTGATGCCGTCTAGACCAGGTGATTTGAATATTTTTATGAGAAATACTTCTTGAAGTGTCCTCTTTCTTTCGTTCTTTGAAATGGAACATCTATTTCGAAGCCTTCTATACTAAAATTGTGTCTGAATTTATTAACCTATTTGTTTACCCAGCAAACTTTGTGGCTAAATATCTCCAAAACGCGATGTCATAGGAAAAAAACTGTTAATGCCATTCGATTTAGCGGGTCGAAATTAAAAGGGGTAAGTTGTTTTCATCAAGGATACATTTTTAAAGAGCATTTTGCACACACAGTGCTATTTTCGTGTCAGCAAAACCGATTTACAAAAAATTATATATTTTCTAATTGTTTTAACGACATTATGTTTGTATCTGAATCGAGGTTATCAGCATTTGTAGCCCTCATAATTTCCCTTCATTTAAATGGAAGCCCGGCTTTATCGAGTTTATACATATATATATAAAGGAAACAAAATATTCCCCTTTAATATACTCTATATAAAAATAATAATAATATCTTAAATAAAAAGTTATAATGAACTCAAACCACTCCGGTCATTTTGGTTCATGAATTTGACCTTTTTTTGGTGTTTGTGTTATGTTTTGAGCTTTGGTGTGTTCTGACACATATAGTTATATATGGCGAACATTTTTGTAGAACATTTCATCCCCGCCCTCCCCATGTTAAGGGGTGTTTTTTACGATTTGTTAAAATGGGGCCAAAAATTACGGTTATGTGGGGGTGCTAGAGGGTTAATATGTTCCACAAAGACATTGGCCTTAATATTTTCTATAAAGTTGCTGAACATACCCTATACCAAAAAAATATATTTTTGTTACATAACAACGAAATACTTAAATTTGTGGGTACAATGTGGTTTTTTGGGATTTAAAGGGTGCCTAGACACGTTCAGATTGTATTGATATGTTTACAAAAGTTGTTCAGATTTACATTGGCTACAATTTTGCCAAGCATTGTTTGTGAAAAATTACGAGTCCCTGGAAGTTATGCTGAAAAAAAGTGAAAAAAAAATTCTTTTTTCCTTCACTTTTTCAAAAATAAAGTAAGGGGAAAAAAATTGTTCGCAAACAGTTTTAAGAAACTTAGTTCAGCATATTCTTAGATACATTATTGCCAAACATAGTTAAGCGGTATCACCAAGTCTGAATTAGTTGTTGGACAAAAGCTGATGACACCTTTTTGGAAAGGCCCACTAATTTTCAGAAACTTTGTGGGCCCATAAAAAAAAATGGTCACCAATTTCGCCAAACCGAGTATAGGGTTATACTACACGTTGATAGTAGAATCGAACCTATACTGTCAAGTCCGTGTATTTTTCAAAAAGTGTTCATTTGTTGCATAGTGTAATAAGAGGAACTTCAAAAGCATTGTATCATCCCGATATGTAAATTTTTTTTTTTATATAGGAATTAAAGTTATTACCTTTTAAATGTTGGCACAATTTGGTCCCCCTACCCAAATGAATGGTAATTATGCATTTTCTGAAGAATTGTTTAAAGACTGCAATTAATGTTATGTTTCAACAATTTTTATAATTGCTTAATAAAACAATTTTTTGCTAGACATTTTTGTTAACATTTTCTATCTAAAAGATTATTGCTCTTATTATATTTAATAGTTAAACAGCTCTTGCAAAGTTTTCCCCTTACATGACTGCTAATTAAATGCCGAGAGTTACGTGTTTTCTTTAAGACTTTAACAAAACGAAAGACTTAGGATACAAACTTTTTTGGTTGCGAAAGGGAAATATGTAGAAATTATGTTAGAGGTGCCAAATGGATGGATGAGATACGAGTAATTAATCCCATTTTTAAATACTGCAATTAAACTTATGTTTCAACTATAATAAGTAATTTCCTTAATAAATCAATTTTTGCTAGACATGGTGGTTATTTTCTATCAGCAAGATTATTGCTGCTATTACATTTAATGGTAACACGGCACTTGCAAAATGTTTCCCCTTAAATAAGTGCTAATTAAATGTGGTAATTTAAGTTTTTAGCTTAATTAAAAAGCTTATCATTTTTAAATAGTATTTTTTTAATTTTGCGTTAACTTTTACAGAAGTTTCACCATTTAATTCCCACAATTCCACTTTGGATACTTGAAGTAAATCGTAATTTACATAATCATCATCAGCTGGAGAAAATTACAAAAATTACATTGTTTATTGTTTATTTTCTTTTCGAGTTTTTGTTTCTGGGGTTTTTTCGAATTTTGTAATTTTTGTTTATAAACCGTCAAATTCCTTGGGATTTTCTTGTATTTGTTTCTTTTCGTTTACCATTCATTGTGGTTACTTCATTGTTGTACGTACATATTGTGTTTTGCGGATTGCATTTCACTTGATCTCGTCACTATTTGTCTAAAAATGCATTTTAGCCTTGTGTGGTTAAGTTGGTTGGTTGGTGGTGATGGTGGTGGTGGTGCATATACTCGACATAACCCAGTCACTAATACAGTGAGCTCCAAAAGAAATTATCCTGAGGCGGTAAATCGCACAATGTCGGTTGATTGACTCATTTCGAGAAATTTAATGTTAACCAAAAGTTTCCAGAACGCACTAATTTCTTTTATGTTGTTTACAATCCTACAGAATCATATCGTTTTACGTAGCAGTTAAAAAAAATTGTCGAAATGGATTTTCAATGCAAACGTGTTATTGCTTTGTATTTGGCTGAGAAAGAAAATCACAAACAGCCGTTGTTAATGAGCTACGATATTAAAAAGTGAACAAAATGATTGTAAATCGGACCGATACACCTTATAATGATACTGGTACGAGTAGCATTAACAATTTAATTTAGAATCCATCCAAAGAAAAGATGGATTCTGAAGCAATGACACTGAATTGCGCTGCGAAAGCTAGCTCCTGCATCAGTTTTACTTTGGGCCGCGGTAACTGCCACTGGACGCTCACCACTCGTTTTAATTGAATTGTCGCCTCATGTGAGGGGCAGTAGGCGTTAGTGGGTTAAATATATGTATATTACAGCGACCTACTCTATAAGTCCTCCAACACCACCACGTATACCTTCTGTTGACCCTCACTATATACAGTGTCGGTGGATTATACAATTTCCAGTTTTTCCTTTATGCATTTCGCAGACATCGCATCGTTTTGTTTGGTTTACCTGTCTTGGAGTGGACTGGTTAGTGGAATTTTTGGCGAATGTTGGTCTTGTCTCGTCTCGTCCGATTGGTGTTGATTTGGTGACCGGTACTTGAAATCAGCCGCAATTGTAAGCGAGTTTTTCTTCACAGTTTCTTCTGCTCAACTCAGTTGGCAAAACGCCAATGTGACAGTAAGTAAGTCACGAAAACATATATGTACAAAAATACTTATGGACATTTACGTATGTGTCCATATGCCTACTAAAACAAACTAACTATGAACATAAACAAGTGTATAGAGTTTCCTTCTGGGAAATACCAGAGGAAATATTCCATTTCGAATTAAGAGATAAATCAAAAAATAAACTGTCAATGAACAAATAACCTTTTAAATGAAAGGAATGGAACAAGTAACAAAATCCCAAACTCGAGCGCTGACTGATGTATACCATATATCTGGGGAAATTTTTGATGATTCTTTGTCGTTGCAGATGTAGTGTAAAATGACGCATATAAAGATAATGACACTGCGTTATTGGGAATTGATAAATTGAGTAAATTATCAATTTGTATATGTTCCATAAATATATGGGGGATTTCATATTAAGTAAGTAAACAATTGAAATCGATGTCGCCAGATTGGGATGAAACTTGCACTGATTGTTACTGCATCATCAAATCTAGCTCTTTACTTTTTTCGCAGTTTCCTCTTAATCTTCTTTCAGTTTCTTCACAATATTTTTTTACCCTCTGGAATAAAGCCGTCACATCTAAGCTTCGATCTTTACAGGAGCATTGGAGGCTATAATTTACTGGAAAACTTTTGAGGTTTGCTCCTATACCATCACCTGCTCCTTTACCATGAGCAGTAGGATGAAAATGCCACTCAGATGGTACTTCAAAATAAGTTTCATGAGCAATAAGATTTGAGCTCCGCCCGAAAGTTAGTATTCCTTCTCTACTGTGCATTTGGGGTTTAGCTAATTCAGTATTATCTTTTAAGTACTCTAAAACTGCAAGGGTGTCATGCTAAAGGGTTGGCCATTTAAAATTTGAGCTACCGATTACTTGTTATTTGAGCCCTTTGGATTATTTTCTGTGGGGAGCCATTAAGGATAAATGTTACGCAAAGCATCCAGAGACAATTGAAGCGTTGAAAAATGAAGTCGAAGTTGCCATTGAAGTACTGAAAAA
Source organism: Eudasyphora cyanicolor (assembly GCA_963930755.1). Taxonomy (NCBI): domain Eukaryota; kingdom Metazoa; phylum Arthropoda; class Insecta; order Diptera; family Muscidae; genus Eudasyphora; species Eudasyphora cyanicolor. The sequence continues at coordinate 122,625,306 of OZ005738.1, read as the reverse complement.
AATTGAAAATGTACTGAAAAAAATTGGTTGATCGGATGAGGTACTTCGAAGCCAGTCGTGGTAGTCATATGAATGATATTATGTTCCATTATTAAATGACAATGTTCAAACTTTCAAATAAAACCAGAAATTTGAAAAAATTATCAGTACTTTTTATACCCGATTCAAATTTAAAATGGCCCACCCGTTATAAATCGTCAGATACGATTGCCATACTGTTGTGTTGCAGTTTTCCATCTTTCACGAAGTAAACATGGTAAGGTTTAAGGGTGGCAGCCTGTATAACTTAGATGATACAAATAATTGTATTACCATATGGACGTAAGGGAAACATAAATTATCCCTAGACCCTCCCCTTGAACCAATTTGATTGCATGCCATCTGCTACAGAGAGCGGGCCACAGACACAAAAGGAGTTCCATTGATTTCTCCTCCTCTTCGTCTCCACAGCTTCTACAAACGTCATTATGCAAGACCGTCAATATCTCTGCGTGCCGCCCAATAAGTCAAGGTCATGACAGACACGATAAGTGATACGACTGTTCTCGACAACGACAGCAGTGCTTTTGGTGCGTGTGGTATGACATCCATATCAGGTGAATACTGAACTGTACAGCCATCTCGTTAATAGATCTGCGACAGTCGAGGGCAGTTTTTGAATTCATTAATATAGTTTCCAGGGAATTGATGGCAGCCTACTTTGGTCTGCCTGGTTAACACTATAGTGATCAGTCAAGTTCCTCAGAAAAGACACTAAAGTTTGTAACCATCTGTGAAGAAGTTAACGAATCTCCTATGTCCTGGTATATAAACATTCCATTCTGATCTATCAGGTATAAGAGTGAGATAATTCTTGTCAAAAAGTTGGTTCAGTCTTAGTGTAATCAACAGTGGCCGTGGGAGAGTCCGGCATTATGTCTAGAATAACACTATGCCCGTAGCCTTTTCCTGCCCATAGTGACTGCTCCCTCAGTCTAATTGCAACATATTACACTGCTATAATGTCCAGCGGCATTATATGTAATATAACATAGAATGCCTCAGTTGGTGTCGTTCTCAGCGCACCATTGATACATATAGCAGCCATTCGTTGAACCTTGTTCGCCATGGCGCAGGATGTATATTTCTGCAGAGCTGTTCACCAGACGACAATGCTGTGCAGTATTATCGGTCTGACTACTGTCGTAAACAACCAATAAACTAGAGGTGGGTTCAGATCCCAGCGCTGCCAGAGTTTTCTTTGCTCTTTCCAGAATGTTGTGTTTGAAGTACATCTTCCTGTCTAGTAAAATACCTAAGTATTTTGCGCTTTCAGTGAATGGAACTTCAATACTTCCCAAGGAGACAGGTGTAACTGGTGATACCTTATATCTTCTGGCGAAAATAACTAATTCCGTTTTGGGCGGGTTAACACCAATACCATTATCGGAAGCCCATCGTGTGGTTGTATGAAGGGCCTGCTGTAGAATGTATCTAAGAGTACTCGGAAACTTCCATCTAACAGGTATTTACACGCCATCTGCATACGCAACAACTCTGACATCCATCATCTCCAGAGAAAGAAGAATATTGTTCATGGATTGATTCCATACCAGAGGAGACAGAACGCCTCCATGGCTATTTATCCCCCTGCTGATAAATCTATAGAGGTCAGTTGACCCTAAGCAAGCAGAAATGCGTCTATTAATCAGAAGGTTATGAATTATGATACAGCTGCTAGGTCATTACTGAAATGGATTGCTTGTGTGGCATCCAGTAGAACTTATTTATTTCCAGTGTATAACAAAGTGCCCCAACAAAGTTCTTCAATTAGATCTATCTGGCGCCTTCAGCAAGTCGCATCCTCTGGGCCTACTATCTCCTCCAGGTATTATCACGTCTACCCCATCATCTGCTGCCTTGAGGATCCCACGTTACTGCGATTTTCGCAACATCGTTATGTGATCTCCTTAGGATATGGCCGATCCAATTCCATTTCCTTTTTGCTATTTTGACATGGAGATTTTTGCTCCTCGCCATAGTTCCTTGTTTGATAGTTCCTATCTGGCGGCTTCATAGTTCCTATCTGGCGCCTTCAGCAAGTCGCTTCCTCTGAGCCTACTATCTCCTTCAGGTATTATCCAGGTAGGGGGCGTTTCATTTTTGAATGGATTTGTAGAGATTTCCAAACCTTGTGGATGGATCCGAAAGCCAGGTTTGCTTTTTAAAGTGATTTGCAACATTCTCTAGTGAACCACCTGCAATTGATATGATGCTCCATAAATAGGTTCAAATAAAGTTTATGTCTTAACGCATTACATTTCAACCTGTTTGACTAAAATTTTTCAGTTTTCATTAAATGTGAATACTACAAATAATATATACCCTACTGGCGGATGGTACACATCGAAGGAGTGACCTATGTTCGGCGGAAATCCTTTTTAGGACATTTTAAGTAATTTGAGCAACGTCCATCCGTCCATCTGTCTGGCTGCTGCGCATGATATCTCTTGAAAGCAGTGACGGAATGACTTAAAATTTGGTATGTGATAATATTTTTTCTATCTGAGGCTACACTCGAAGATGGGTCATATTGACCCACTTCTTCTACTACCTCCATCAGAGAGGATTTAGAGTTAGTGAAATATTGATTCGTAATAGTAATAGTTTATCTTTCGATATCACCTTTAGAAAAATAACTTAGGTGGCCCTTTTGGCACCTCCCACACAAAGGGACCATTTTGTACAAAATGTTCACTGCTTATAACTTTAATACTAGTCCATATTTTGGTAAAATATAACAAAATTGGCCATATTGCCACTGCCCTTATTGTAATCATACTGAACTTATGACCCAAAAATCTCATAACTTTAATAACAATGCACATAAGCACTTATAATTAGGTACATTACAATGTCCTCAAGTAGCATCTACTGTTCAGCGCAAAATAAGCATATTTGTCAAGCTACCAGAAGGAGCCCCTCACACAAATTTACAGAATCATTCGAACACAACTTCCTCAAACCTTCTACGGCAGCAATCTAGTTAATGGTGTTTCCTTTCGCCCAAAAATGCCTTTTTGTTTTCGTTTGTAAAAAAATGCTGCAGTTTGGTAGAGTTCGTTTTCCTTTGTAAAAAAATTTGGCTACGTCAACAAAGCAAAATTGTCGCATCTGGGGCTCGGAAAACCCAAGAGTTATTGTGTTTGCTGCGGTTTATTGTCCGGCGGGGTCATTGGACCTTACTTTTTCGAAAATGAGCTTGGATCAACAGTTACGGTGAATGGATTGCGCTATCGAGAGATCATTAATGATTTTTTATGGTCGGAGTTGTATGGTATTGATCTGGACAACGTTTACTTTCAACAAGACGACGCTACGTGCCACACAAGCAACGAAACCATTGCTCTGCGATCACAATTGACCACCGAGATCTTGTGATTTAACAGCTTGCGACTTCTTCCTTTGGGGCTACGTGAAAGATAAGGTCTACGCCAACAGCCCAGCGTCGATTAAGACCTCAAAGATAGAATTCGTGAGGCTATCGAGGACATAGGGTTATGGAAAATTGCATGAAAAGGATATGGTCCTGTAAGCGTGGTCGTGGTGGCCATTTGGCTGTTGTTGTTTTTCATTATTAACGGCATACCTTCCTCTTTATTATGAAATAAACATCCGATAAAAAACTGCATTTTTCTTTGAATACAAAAATAACACGTCTTGTTGGAAAACCCTTTATTTGTTTTTGTACTCAATTATCTTCAATATGGGTAGTCATTATTCAATTATAATACGTAAGTTGGATTCATAATTAATCGATTTCTTTGTTTCTATTTTATACAGACAATTTTGAAGATTAATGATGTTTTTTCTAGGTTCTTGCGCGTATACATATGTACTAAAATATATATATTTTTGTATTTTAGCAAAATTAACAATTAAAGATTCTAATATTTTTAGCTTTTTAGAAAAATAATTTAAGGTGGACTTTTATCACGTGACATGTTATAGAGAATTTTAACTTCGACAAAATCATTTATTTTAAGAAAACATCATACAACGAAATAAATAAGTATCAATTAAATTATTTTAATAGGGGGACATTAGGTTTGTCCAAAATGACAAAGTTTGAAATTCTGTAGCTCCACAACTCCATGACTTCTACAATTTTTTTTTTCAAAAAATTATTAATACATGGTCGTACGAGATGATTTTTTGGTAGAAAATAATAAAAATTGTATCGGTTTGACAGAATTTTTCAAAAACCTCCCTCCCAAAATATAATAAAGTTACAAAATTTCACTTCAACGAAAGCCTATTATGTTATATACTCGTATGAATGAAATATATTTAAAACAAACGACGACAAATACGAGCTTGCAATATATATTTTCGAAGCGCGACCAATTTGAAGGTTTCGGAATTTGCAATAATTTGGAAAACTGGATGAAAACAGAGTTTTGAAAAAATAATATTTTGTTAAATCCGTTAAAATATGATAGCTAAATTTAAAAACGCTAAAAAGCGTCATAGAATATTATACTAGCAGCATTTTGGATATACGTCAATAAGTTCGAAGATGGGCCACATTAGTCCTCTTCTTCTAGTACCCTCCTCACCAAAAGTTAATATAAATACTTGAAATTGTGTACAGTGTAATGCTGTTATAGTACCTAGAGCCCGGTGAAAAGTGGGCGTTACTGTCACGCCCCTTTTGGTACCTCCCACACAAATGGAACACTTTGTACCAAAAAACACAGTATATACAAATACTTATAATTTTGTACAGTGTAATGCTGTTATAGTACCTAGAGTCCAGGGAAAATTGGTCGTTATTGGCGCGCCACTTTTACTACCACCCACACAAATGGACCACTTTTCACCAAAACTTAACTGCTTATAGCTTTAAACCTTTCAAGTCGCCAGGGCCAGACAATGTCTCGCTGCTTCTGTCCAATTAACAACATTCCTACAACAAGGCAAGGGCACCGAAACAGCCCTGCATGATCTATAATTACGGCAACCATGAGGATTTATAGCAGTATATGTAGATTCCTTCATAACCTTCTGATTAAGAGGCGAATTTCAGCTAGCTTGATTTCTCAGCAGGGGAACATCCCAAGGAGGTGTCCTGAGCCTCAGCTATGGAATCTCTCCACGAACAATATTCTGCTTTCTTTGGAGATGATGGGTGTTAGCGTTGTTGCCTAAGCAGATGTCGTGGCAATAGCTGTTAGAGGTAAGTTTCTGAGAATTCCTATAGACATCCTGCAGCAGGCGCTCTTTACAACCGCGGGATGAGCTTCCGATAATGCTCCGATAATTAGTTCTTTTTAGCAGGAGATATAAGTTACCAACTGTTGTATCTGTCAGCTTTAGGGTATTGAAATCCCCTTCTCTGAATGCGCAAAATAATTAGGTATTTTACTAGACAGGATGTTGAACTTCAAACCCAACATTCTGGAAAGAGCAAAAATGGCGGTTGTAGTAGCGTTATAAACCTAAAAAAGACAATAACAGAAAGCTGGTGTCTGAACCCACATATAGTTTTTGTTGTTGTATACGGCAGTAGTCAGACCGGTAGTGCTGCACGGCCTTGTCGTCTTGGCTCTGCAGAAACCGCCTTCTGTGCGATAATAAACCAAGTACAGCGAATGGCTGCTATATGAATCACTGGTGCGCTGAGAATAACTCCAACTGAGTCACTAGCAGCGGTGCAATATGTCTCATGTACTGCGAGTAGACTTAGGGAACTTTGACTATGGAAATGGCTACAGACAGAGTGTCATTCTAGGCTTATTGCTGACCTTCCCGGAACTCTTTGACAAGAAGTATCTCACTCTTATACCTGATAGATCAGAATGAAATGACCAGGACATAGGAGATTTGTGAAATTTTATTCCGATGGTTATAAACTCAACAACGAAGTGGGGTTTGGTGTCTTTTCTGAGAAACTTCAGCTATTATTTCCAAAAAGATCACTGTAGCGTTTACCAGGCAGAAATCTTAACTATTAAAGAGATAGCTAAATGGCTGAAATTTAATGTGCTGACCAAAGTCGGAACAAATATTTTATCTGATAGTCAGGCTGTTATCAAGACCCTGGAAACTATATTCCTGAATTCAATCACTGCTTCGGTTGTCGAAGATCTCTTAACGAGATGGCTGAACAGTTCAATATTCACCTGAAATGGGTGCCGGTCCACAGGGTTATAAAAGGGATCTTTAGGTTAGGTTTAGGTGGCAGCCGTTTTTTGGCCAGCTCACATAGATCAATTTAGGTCCCTAGTGTTACCACGGCCGAAATGCCCTTCATCGAAACCAACGTGTTTGATATACAAATTTATCGATAGTTCGAATATCAGCAGCGGAAAGATCTGTTAGACTGCCTAGAAAGGCAGACCCCAGTATGTCCAGTTGTCGTTTGCTCAAAAGCGGGACAGTCGCATAGCAAGTGCTCAATACTCTCCACTTCTTCCTCATCTCCACAGCTTCTGCAGAAGTCATTAGAGTCAATACCCAATCTTTTGGCGTGTTCGCTGATCAAGCAGTGTCCCGTCAGAACTGATACTAACGTAGACAATCTTTGCCTCTCTAGTGCGAGGAGATATTTTGAACTTCTCAGGTCACCTGACCAGATTTTTCTAGCTACCCTACAGGTGCCGATTTCTGCCCATCTTTCGTTGGACTGCCTGATTGCCTCTTGCCTAAGCCAAAGCTTGCACGTGGGTTGTGGAGCACCAAAATATGCAAATTCTTCGAGAGTTTGTAATTTCGTCTTTTCGTTCCTAAGCAAGTTCATCCGCTTTGCAGTTCCCCGGTATATCCCTATGCACATGCACCCATATAAGGTGTATATTAAACTGCTCAGCCATCTCGTTAAGAGATCTGCGGCAGTCGAGGCCTATTTGTGAATTTAGGGGTGTGGCCTCCAGGGAATTGATGGCAGCCTGGCTGTCTGAGTTCATGACAACGCCAGTGTTAGTTACTATGTTGCGACTCAGCCACTTGGCGACTTCCAATTTAGCCATTATTTCGGCTTGATGGTAGTATATGAGCTATATACAAACTAAGTTCTTCACAGTGTAATCCGAAACCAACCTTTTCACCATGCTTCGAACCATCCGTATAGAAGTGGAGAGGTTTCTATTACCTGGTATTCTGCCTACCCATTAATCTTTGGCTGGTATCATAGCGAAGTAGTTCCTCTCGAACTTGTACACCGTTTGTATGTAGTCCCCTCGGTCGGTTACCATAGCACTACACTTTGATATCCTCATGTGACCGTAATTCTTGTACCTCCACATCTTAATGTCGCTCTGGTTGCAACTTCTTTGCACAATATTAATCGGCATTATATGGAGTAGGGCTTGTAGAGACTTAGTCGCTGTATTCCTTTAAGATCCGCTTATACGTAGGCAGGCAGTTCTCCAAATCTTTAATAGTATTTTGGTGATAGCTAGTTTATCAGTTGCCGCCCAACACACCACAATGCCGTATATATATCCAATGGACGATTTTAGGATAGAGGCACCACCTTGACCCTACAGCCTTCCTGCAGAAATATAAGTCGTCGTTGGCCTTCCTTACACGTTCCAGTACTTTAGGTCTCAATAACAGTTTTTTATCCAGAACTATTCCTAGATATATTGCACTTTCAGAAAAGGCTAGATCTGTTCCATTTATCCGAGGAGGGTCCACGTGTTTTACAAGTTACTGCGAATGCTACGTCGTCCGCATATGCCACGACCTTGCAGCCACCACGTTCTAGATCTAGCAGGATTTCATTCACCTCTAGGTTCCAAATTAGTGGAGACAGTACTCCTCCTTGTGGGGTTCCTCTGTCTTCTGTTGAGCAGGCTTTGAATTAGTCTAATCAAGCTAGAGATCACCTGTAGATTTGACAGAGCCGCAATTACCACATCTGAGTGAATGTTGTTAAAAGCCCCTTCTATGTCAAGAAATGCCACCATGGTGAATTCCTTGAAATGTAGGGACGATTCGATAGTGCTCTCAAGTTCGTGCAGGGCAGATTCTGTAGACTTTCCCTTATTGTAAGCGTATTGCTTCCCCGACAGGAGTTTTGTATCTAAGTTTCCCTAATAAAATAATCTAAAAGTATTTCCAGACCTTAAAGCCGTGCACCAATCTGGCCCTTCAAAGTTGTCCTGAGATAAAAAAATATTATCGCATATAACATTTAAAGTCAATCGGTTATTCCTGTCGAGAGCTATCGTGCGCATATTAAACAGACGGCCTGACGTTGACCAAATGACTTAAAATGTCATAAATCTGATTTCCGTCGAACATTCTTAGGGTATTAGGTCACTCACTCCCTTCTCCACTATTATTTGCGGAAGTTATATTTTTTATATAATTTTTTTTTGTGCCTATTTTCATCTGCAGTCATTAGTTTGAAATCAATTTGCATTAGATGAAAAATTTGTCTATTCAAAAATTGAGGCACGTGGTATTTTTAAACTAAATGATCAAAAGACTTACGACACACACGTTAATGAGGCCACTTTTAAATTTGGCGGAAGTTAGAGGGTTCTTTTACGTTTGGATTCTTAAGTTAAGCAAAAACTAACTCCTCCAAAAATGGCATACAATAATTTTGTTGTCAATTTAAACGGGTATTTTGCATAAATTAGACATTTTACTGTAGACTTAACCATAGTATGTATATATAGCTAATATCCCCAGGCCAATTTTGTTTTGATGGCACTTGTTTCTAAATTTTTTTAATAAAAAAACTCGAAAGATATGTCATTTTGTTCCACTAAATCAATCAGTGTGTCATTGTTTGTTAATAATTGTATATAAGCAACGTTGTATTTCAACTTTATTTTTTGTTTTGGTTTTGTTTGTGGTTTTCTGTAATGTATATTCAACCCGATTGTATAAATAAATAATAATTATAATAATGCACAAATACTGAGGTAATAATCATTTGAAGCCATCGGCTTTTTCTATCTCTCTTTCCGCTTGGGCTTCCTCGTTTTAGCTGGTGTATTTTTTGTTTGTCTGGTTAAAAAACCATCAACAACAACTACAACAACAAGTTAAATGAGTTTCATAGAAATGAAAACCTTGAACTTGACAGTGAATTTGGTTGGACTTTATTGAAACTAAAATCTTTTGAAAAGATCTCTTAAGCGAACCTTACGCTGCAACTGCTGCCCGCTGGGTCTTTTTAAAATGAAATTCAAAACAAAAACCAGAGAATTTAATTGAGGTTTTGTATTGTCTGTGATCATACCTATTCCAACCACATGTCCAATCCGTCGGTAGCCATTAAATTCCAAATCTTTTCTAAATGCATTTTTAATCGATTTTATCCAAACTATTTTCTATTGTTGTTTTTCGTTTTGAATTGCATATCATTTTGTAGCGTTTTTTTATGGAGACGATTAACATTTTAAAATGCTAATGACGTCAATGAGAGTGAGGCATTTGTTATATTGTTTATGAACAAATTCTGCTGAACATTAACATTAAGCTTTGAGAACATTTGAAACCTTTTGGTTTTGCAACTTTTTCATATTTTGAGAATTTACTTTTTACAGAATTTTTAAAGCGTTTATGTTTGCGATTTCACTATTGAATTTATGTATTGTTTTTTGACACGCAATAAATGAAAGATTTGTAGTGCAATACATATACATCAGCAGTATTAGATGTTATTTCCGTTTTTTCAGTAATATTATTATTCTGAAGAAAAAATGAAATAAAATCATAAATCATGAAACAATTGCATTGAGTGCTACCAGATGAATTTGAAGAAAAAAAATCTTCAAAATAAAATCGTCAGCAAATCTTCTTCAACACAAAAAAATTTGGCAAACATATTTTCTCTGAATTTATTTACTGTATATTAGACGACCACTTGAGTTATCTTCTCTATCTAGTACACAACCAGTTGTGGTATCTATAATCAAGTCTATGGTAGAAGGCCTGTTGGGCCTTCTAATCTATGGTAGACGAACAGTTTACTTATCTACTTATGACAGACGGCAAAATGATTCTGATCCACTCTGTGATAAACGGCCAGATGACTCATATATTCTATTGTAGATGACCAGCTGAGGAATCTGTTCTCTACTGGACGTCAAGTTGGATTTTCTGCGCTATCGCATTCGATCTCTATACTCTATAGTAGACAACCAGTTAGGGTATCTAATCTCTCTTAGAGATTGCAAACGACAAGTTGGGACATCTACTCTATAGAAGAAGACCAGTTGCAATGTCTCATCTCTGGAAGACGTTCAGCTGGACTATCTGCACCATTGCTTACGATCAGTCTGGCCATTCACTCTGTATTAAAAATCAATTTGGGACATAGTAGTTAATGGTCATCTACTTTGTACAATTCGGGTCATATAATCTGCAATAGACGACCAGTTGGTTCGCCTACTTAGCAATAGATGACTAGTTAAGTCATATACTCTGCAGTAGACGACCAGTTTGTTCATATACTTTGAGTAGACGTCCAGTTGGAACATCTACTCTGTAATATATGATCAGTTGGGTACTCTACACTGAAATCGACGACCAGTTTGTTCGTCTACTTTGTAATACACTACTAGTTAGTTCATCTACTCTGTAATATATGATCAGATGGTTCATCTACTTTACAAAAAACTACCAATTCGTTCATATTCCTTGCAATAGACTTCCGGTGGGTACATCTACTCTGGAATATATGACCGGTTTGGATATCTATTCTGCAATAGACGACTAGTTTGTGTCTTCTACTCAGCGTTAAATGATCAGTTGGTTCATATACTTTGCAATAGAGGACCAGTTGGTACATCTACTTTGGAATATATGACCAGGACGGTCAACTATTCTACAATAAGGACTAGTTAGTTCATCTACTCTGCAATAAACGACCAATTGTTTCATGTACTTTACAATAGACGTACAGTTGGTACATCTATTCTAGAATACATGATCAGTTTGGACATCTATTCTACTATATACGAATAGTTGGGGTCATCTACTTCGCCTTAAGTGATCAGTTGGTTCATATACTTTGCAATAGACGACCAGTTTGTACATCTACTTTGGAATATTTGATCAGTCGGTTCAACCAATCTACAATGGACGACTAGTTAGTTCATCTACTCTACAATAAACGACCAATTCGTTCATATACATTGCAACAGACGTCCAGTTGATACATCTGCTCTAGAATACATGGCCAGTTTGGACATCTATTCTGCAATATACGACTAATTTGGGTCATCTACGCTGCCTTAAATGTTCGTATACTTTGCAATAGATGACCAGTTGGTGCATCTACTCTGGAATATATGACCAGCTGGGTCTCTATGGTAGATGGTCATATGACTCTTCTACTCTATGGTAGATGCCAATTTGAATAATATTTTCTATAGAAGATGACCAGCTGGGGAATCTAAAATCTAGTAGGCGTCCATTTGGATTATATGCACTACTGCATACGACAGTTCAGTTGGATTATCTGCGCTATTGCATATGACTAGATCTACTCTATAGTAAAGACCAGTTTAGGTGATATTCTTTGTGGTCATATACTTTGTACTGAACGTCAATTTGGGTCATCTAATCTGCAATAGATTTCCAGTTGGTTTGTCTACTTCGCAATAGACTGCTAGTAAAGATTGTCTACTCTGTAATAGACGACTATTTAGTCATCCACTCTGTAATAGACGACTATTTAGTTCATCTGATGTTCATATACTTTGGTTCATATACTTTGGAATAGACGACGAGTTTGGTCATTTACCCTATGGTTTATTCAAAATCAAATTTCCATTTTTCTGATATATGCATTTATATTAATCTCTGTATTTCATTTTACTCGCCTGATTTTTTCTTACTTCTTACATTTTCCTTATTCGGTGTAGCCTAATTTCATTGTTTTATATCATAGCTTAGCCTAATTTATCTAAATAAAAATTTGCAAAAATCATTAATATTTGATTGCATTCCTTTGCCGATGGCTTTGTTATTTATAACACGTTATATTAGCAATACTATAATGTTCAATATTTATTTTTCATTATTCATTCGCAGACTTTAGCATTTTTATTATGAGCGTCCATAGTTCAAAATAATATTGCAAAATATTGTCTACACGTCTACAATTACCACACATTTGGCAAATGAAAATTACGGCCGAATATCAAATTATAAATGTATTGGCGTATTGGCATTAAAAGGGGTTATTTTTGTTATTGTTGGTACACATACGAG